>LR750979.1:135146-229813 GCA_902729485.2 Mus minutoides | reverse complement strand
AATAAATAAAATAAATTAAAAAAAAAAAAGAAAGCTGTCTTATTGGATGTTCAGAGGTTGATAGCCCCAAAATGCTGAGAGCAGATGTGTTCTGGTTTCTTTAAAGAATGCCTTTCCAGGGCTGGTGAGATGGCTCAGCGGGTAAGAGCACCCGACTGCTCTTCCGAAGGTGATAAGTTCAAATCCCAGCAACCACATGGTGGCTCACAACCATCCGTAACAAGATCTGGCTCCCTCTTCTGGAGTATCTGAAGACAGCTACAGTGTACTTACATATAATAAATAAAATAAATCTTAAAAAAAAAAAAAAAAAGAATGCCTTTCCAGGTCTCCAGAATTACATATAATAAATAAAATAAATCTTAAAAAAAAAAAAAAGAATGCCTTTCCAGGTCTCCAGAATTCCACAGTCCCACTATAGCAGATACCACTCAGCTCAGTCACTGTAGAACAGCTGTGGTGCTGCCGTGGTCTCTGTGGACCATTCACCTGCCAGGATGAGGATCCTCTGTGGTTTCTGATGGATCGGGGCATGAACTTCATGATTTATTTCTAGTATTCCCACTTCCATGGGCAGCCAGCGTGGGTTTTCAGAGATGAACCTTTGCTGCTCCTGGATGTTCAGCCTCATGTTCAGCAGGACTCATCTTCCTTGAATATTGCCAGCTTGAGTCCACTAGAGGGAGCCAGAGTCTTTCATAGCTGGCCCTGCTCCTGAAATGACTTCATTAATAGTAAAGCGCTCATAGGAGAGAGGCGGTGGCCCGAGCTAGCGCGTCTGCAGTGATGAGCTATGACCACGCCATCACCGTCTTCTCGCCCGACAGCCATCTCTTCCGAGTGGAGTACGTGCAGGAGGCAGACAAAAAGGGTTCCACCGCGGTTGGTGTTCGAGGAAAGGACACTGTTGTTCTTGGTGTGGAAAAAAAAAAATCAGTGGCTAAGGTACAAGATGAAAGAACAGTACGAAAAATCTGCGCCTTGGACGATAACATCTGTATGGCCTTTGCAGGTCTCACCGCTGATGCAAGGATAGTCTTCAACAGAGCCCGGGTAGAGTGCCAGAGCCACTGGCTGACAGTGGAGGACCCAGTGACAGTGGAGTACATCACCCGCTACATTGCGAGTCTGAAGCAGTATTATACACAGAGCAATGGGCGCGGGCCATTTGGTATCTCTGCCCTAACTGTGGGTTTTTACTTTGATGGCACCCCCCAGACTTTATCAGACTGACCCTTCGGGCACATACCATGCTTGGAATGCCAATGCCATAGGTCGGGGCGCCAAGTCAGTGCGTGAATTTCTGGAGAACTATACAGATGATGCCATTGAAATAGATGACCATCAAACTCATAATCAAGGCACTGTTAGAAGTGGCCCAGTCAGGTGGCAAAAACTTATAACTTGCAGTCATGAGGCGGGATCAGTCCCTCAACATTCTAAATCCTGAAGAAATTGAGAAGTATGTTGCTAAAATCGAGAAGGAGAAAGAAGAAAATAAAAAGAAGAAGCAAGGGGGCTGGTGATGAGTTCAAATCCCAGCAACCAGCAGGGCTGGCAGGAGCGAGCAGGGCCGAATGGGGACGGCCGGAACGAGCGGGGCCGACCAGAGCAAGCAAGGTTGACCAGAACGAGGGGAAAAAAAAAAAAAAGAAGCAAAAGAAAGCACCTTGATGAGGAGGCGCTGGTCAGAGCAGCTTTGAGCATCCATCCGGGCAAGCCTTGCTGCTGTGGGCCTTGTGGCCATTTGTCCGAGTCCAATAAACTGCTACATTTTAAAACTCTGTGGGGCTGGCAAGATGGCTCAGTGGTTAAGAGTGCCAATTGCTCTTCCAAAGGTCCTGAGTTCAAATCCCAGCAACCACATGGTGGCTCACAACCATCCTTAACAAAATCTGATGCCCTCTTCTGGAGTGTCTGAAGACAGCTACAATGTACTTACATATAATAAATAAATCTTAAAAAAAAAAAAGATTAAAACTCTGTGATGAGAAAAAAAAGAACACAGAAGCAGCACCCTGTTTCATTTCTTTTTTTATTTTTTATTTTATTATTTTTTTTTATTTATTATATGTAAGTACACTGTAGCTGTCTTCAGACACTCCAGAAGAGGGCGCCAGATCTCTTTACGGATGGTTGTGAGCCACCATGTGGATGCTGGGATTTGAACTTATCACCTTCGGAAGAGCAGTCGGGTGCTCTTACCCGCTGAGCCATCTCACCAGCCCCATTTCTTTTTTTAAAATGTTTAATTTTTTTCTTTTGTTAGATATTTTTTTTTATTTACATTTCAAATCTTATCCCCTTGCCAGGTCTCCCTCCAGAAACCCCCTATCCCATCCCCTCCCCCTGTTTCTATGAGGGTGCTCCCACACCCACCCACCCACTCCCAGCTTCCAGCCCTGGCATTCTCCTACACTGGGGCATTGAACCCTCACAGGACCAAAGACTGTGATGTCCTCCCCACTGATGTCCAAAAAAGCCATCCTCTGCCACATAAGTGGCCAGAGCCATGGGTCCCTCCATGTGCACTCCTAGGGTGGTG
The DNA here is from genome assembly GCA_902729485.2 of Mus minutoides. Classification (NCBI taxonomy): domain Eukaryota; kingdom Metazoa; phylum Chordata; class Mammalia; order Rodentia; family Muridae; genus Mus; species Mus minutoides. The sequence continues at coordinate 227,268 of LR750979.1, read as the reverse complement.
GTCCAGTCCCTAATAGCTCTGGGGGCTGGCCAGTTGACCTTGTTGCTACCCCCACGGGGCTGCAAATTCCATCAGCTCCTTCAGTCCCTTCTCTAACTCCTCCATCAGGGACCCCACACTCAGTCCAATGCTTGGCTGTGAGCATCTGCCTCTGTATTTGTCAGGCTCTGGAAGAGCCTCTCAGGAGACAGCCATGTCAGGCTTCGTGGCACTTCCTGGCATCTACAATAGTGTCTAGGTTTAGAGTCTATATATGGGATGGATCCCCAGGTGGGGCAGTCTCTGGATGGCCTTTCCTTCAGTTTCTGCTCCACATTTTGTCTCCATATTTCCTTCTGTATTTTGTTCCCCCTTCTAAGAAGCACTGAAGCATCCACACTTTGGTCTTTCTTCTTCTTAAGCTTCATATAGATAGTCTGAATTGGATCTTGGGTATTCCGAGAAGTACAGTTAAAAATTTTAAACTTGGGCTGGAGAGATGGCTCAGTGGTTAAGAGCACTGACTGCTCTTCCGAAGGTCCTGAGTTCAATTCCCAGCAACCACATGGTGGCTCACAACCATCTGTAATGAGATCTGATGCCCTCTTCTGGTGTGTCTGAAGAGAACAACTGTGTACTCATATAAGTGAAATAAACAAATCTTAAAAAAAAATTTAAACTTGAGGTTTTTTTTTAAATTTTTAAAAAGATTTATTTATTTATTTGATCTAACTACACTGTAGCTGTCTTCACATACAACAGAAGAGGGCGTCAGATCTCATTAAGGATGGTTGTGAGCCACCATGTGGTTGCTGGGATTTGAACTCAGAACCTTTGGAAGAGCAGTCAGTGCTCTTACCTTCTGAGCCATATCTCCAGCCCAAACTTCAGATTTTAACATACCATTTGTCACATTGAGGACTTGAAGCTGTATTTTTAAATTTTATTTATTTTTTAGGTTTATTATTTTACATAAGTATGCTGTAGCTGTCTTCAAACACAGCAGAAGAGGGCATCAAATCTCATTATGGGTGGTTGTGAGCCACCATGTGGTTGTTGAAATTTGAATTCAGGATCTTTGGAAAAGCAGTCAGTGCTTTTACCCGCTGAACTATCTCTCCAGCCCCTTCTAAATTTATTTGTATTTTATGTAATGAAAATCAAAAAACAGCATTGAATAATATTCCTCTACAACTTGTCAGTAATTTGGATTGAATTGTTAGTAGTTACTTCACAAAGTCTACAAATAGCTGTTTAGAAATTGTTAGGTGAAATGTATGCAGAAGATGGCTGAAGCATGGGGTATTGCAGCTATCTCCCCAAGGAAGGCACATGCTCTGATCACCTGGGTGTTTGATATGATTATAAGATGAATATTCTTTTGTTTGTTTGTTTTGTTTTTCGAGACAGGGTTTCTCTGTGTAGCCCTGGCTGTCCTGGAACTCACTCTGTAGACCAGGCTGGCCTTGAACTCAGAAATCTGCCTGCCTCTGCCTCCCAAGTGTTGGGATTAAAGGCGTGTGCCACCACGCCTGGCTCGAAGGAAGTTTCTATGTGCTATCCATGTCCTGGCGAATATTCATTTTTTATTATTTTGTTTCTCTCTTAAACTCAAGACGAGCCACCGTGTGAAGGAAAATGCAACCCAAACTTAGTTCAGAAGCAATGGTAACTCAACCTCTGGGTGTAACAACTAAAATCTAATATTGTAAGCCTTATTAAAATCCGATTCCTCCGGTGGCTCTGCCATGATACTGGGAAACTCTAACAGGTACATCTTACCTTCTGCTGTCCCCGTTCCAAAAAGGCACCCTGTTTCATTTCTGAATTCTACCTGGTTTTGTGTGCTTTGTTTTTAAATATTTATGTCTATTTGCATATATGTTTGTGTGACAGAACAGGACATCAGATCCTGTTATAGATGGTTGTGAGCCACCATGTGGTTGCTGGGAATCAAACTCAGGTCTCCCCGAAGAGCAACTAGTGCCTTTAACCTCTGAGTCATTTCTCCAGGCCCTAGATTCTACCAGTTATATCTGCCCACACATGTCTACTTCCTCAAATTATGAGAATGTAATAGAAGATATAAAATTTAAAACTAAACATTTATACACACACACTAAGGAAAAAATCCCATGAGACTTTGAGCATTGGCTCTGAGATGTCCCATGAGCAATATCAAGTACTGAGTGTGAAAGAATGCGAACAATTATGTTCAATTTAACAATACTCATTACAAGCCGGGCGTGGTGGCGCATGGCTGTAATCCCAGCACTTGGGAGGCAGAGGCAGGCGGATTTCTAAGTTCGAGGCCAGCCTGGTCTACAGAGTGAGTTCCAGGACAGCCAGGACTACTCAGAGAAACCCTGTCTCGAAAAAAAAAAAAAAAAAAAAAAAACCCAAAAAAAACAATACTCATTACATTCTGAAAGGATATTTTGGACACACCGACTTAATAAAGATTTCACCTGTTTCTTTTTAATTCTTCTTTAACATTTCTTTCATTCTTTGTGTATGAATGTGTACGTATGTGGGCATGCCACAATTGAGGGGAGGTCAGAGGACAACTCGAGTCAGTTTTCTTCCCCCTTCATGTGGGCTTCCAGAACAGAACTACCTTGTTGGACTTGACAACAAGTGACTTTCTCAAGTGAGCTGTCTCCTGCTTCTTCCCAAGTCTTCTCTCAGGAACTTTTCCTGCTATTAGGTCCTGTGACATCACATCTGTAGGCAGGCACCCTGCATTTCTTAAGACCATCCTGGTCTACAACAAATGCTAGTAACGCAATCAAAGTGGCAGTGTTTTCATCTAGACCACAGGACTGCAGGCTGACACTAGTTTTTTTTTTTTTTTTTTAAAGATTTTATTTATTATATGCAAGTACACTGTAGCTGTCTTCAGACGGTCCAGAAGAGGGCGCCAGATCTTGTTACAGATGGTTGTGAGCCACCATGTGGATGCTGGGATTTGAACCTATCACCTTTGGAAGAGCAGTCGGGTGCTCTTACCCGCTGAGCCATCTCACCAGCCCCGACACTAGTTTGTTTATGTGGTTTCAATTTGTCTATAATGAATGATTTTTTTTGTAAGACAAAAAAATGTAAACAGAATCAGATTCCATCTACTTGTTGAAGGTGTGCCACTGGGCTGAGGGTTCCCGTCATGTCTTTCTGCCTCCTCCTTATAGATGAGGATATAAACTCTCAGCTTCTTCTCAAGGCAGGCCTGGCTGGCTGGCTCCCTGTTGCTATGCCCCCATCTATGGTGATTATCTGTATAGCTCTGGCTGTCATGGAACTCACTTTTGTAGACCAGGCTGGCCTTGAACTCAGAAATCTGCCTGCCTCTGCCTCCTGAGTGCTGAGATTAAAGGCGTGCGCCACCACGCCCAGCCCAAAAATATTTAAAATGTGTCTTTTGTAAGTTGCCTTGAGGGGGCTGGAGAGATGGCTCAGCAGGTAAGAGCACCAACTGCTCTTCCAAAGGTCCTGAGTTCAAGTCCCAGCAACCACATAGTGGCTCACAACCATCAACAACGAGATCTAACGCCCTCTTCTGGAGTGTCTAAAGCCAGCTACAGTGTACTTACATATAATTAATAAGTAAATCTTTAAAAAAAATAAGTTGCCTTGAACATGCTACTGCACAGTAGAAAAGTAAGACCATGAGAGCCTCTGTCTGAAGGGAACGGGGTGGAATGTGTTCAGGTAGGTCACTGGATGTCTTCCTTCTATGCTCTCAAAACAGGTACACATACACGGCACAAACAAACAAACAAAAAATAACCCAGAGACCAGATGGGATGGCCACATAGTTTGTTCATATTTGTTCAAATAGAAATAAATCAAGTAAGCAAGGCAGGGTAATCCCAGAGCCCAGAGAGGCAGATTCCAGTCTGGGCTACAAAGAGTGTTTCAGGCCATTAAGAGCTATACAACGAGAGAGGGCTTGGCTCTGAAACAAAAACATTTATCTCGTAGGTCAAAAGCGGGTCCAGGAATCGGCCAACAGTACCCATCAGTTTCTAACAATGAGGGCACCACCGCTACACAGCCGGGTGGACTTCGGGAAACTGCTACCCAGGCTGGACTTCCTGGTGGTGACCAGGCGGGTACCAAGCGTCGCTCCAGTCAGCGCAAGTACCAAAGTACCACGTGGGCCCCTCCCTCCACAAGCTCCGCCCCTCACAGCAAGGACACGCCTCGTAGGCCTCGCTACGCTTCTTCCACTCCAGTCCGGAGGTCGCCGTCGCGCTCCCGGTCTCTAGGCTTCGGTGTTCGGGAGGTCAGTTTCACGTGCTATGTTAGCTCGTGGTCACTGAGATGTCGGTACCCAGCTCAGCCGGTGAAGAGCTGGAGGCGAAACGGGTGATCCCGGGCGGAGCAGTACTGGGGGAGGGACGAACGCCGCGGCGCCTGCGCACTTGGTTGACGCCGTCTCACAGCCTACCTCCGGCGGTGGCCTGGGGGGAGGAGGGTGGAGTCTACGCATGCGTAGTCTCTCCTGGCCCCTGAAACAGAATTATTTTCCCCTGATCTAAGCGGCCCTTAGTTTCCTCCCGGAAAGCACCTCCTCGGGATTTGAGGAGTAAATGGAGGGCCTGGATAGAGCGAGATCTGAAGTGGAGGGTCGCTCGATCGTCCAGGTCTTCGGAGAATTGTGTACGCAGAGCCTGAAAGGGCAGCCAGGCTAACCCTAGGCCTCCCAGACTCTAGGGGGAAATGGAAGAGGGCTCCCGTGGTAGGCACGTAACTGGTACCGCACCTCGCGACAGTCGTTTTGCATTGTTGGATATCGTAGACAGATTTCTGCAGCAATTTATGTCATTTTGACAATGTGTAGGAAGGACCTTAGAGCAATCTGATCCTCGTTGCAGGATAGTGGGGAAAAGAAAGTTACATTGTATCCTTTTTTTGTTTTTGTTTTTGTTTTTTTTGAGACAGAGTTTTTCTGTGTAGCCCTGGCTTTCCTGGAACTCACTTTGTAGACCAGGTTGGCCTCGAACTCAGAAATCCTCCTGCCTCTGCCTCCCGAGTGCTGGGATTAAAGGCGTGCGCCACCACGCCCGGCATTGTATCCTTTTTTATACCAATGTATTTTTGCGACAGACAGCGCCTTGCCATTGTATCCTTTTTTATACCAATGTATTTTTGCGACAGACAGCGCCTTGCTCAGTAGACTGTCCTTTGTATATGTGATTTTTTTTTTAGATTTATTTATTATATGTAAGTACACTGTAGCTGTCCTCAGATACTCCAGAAGAGGGCATCAGATCTCATTACGGGTGGTTGTGAGCCACCATGTGGTTGCTGGGATTTGAACTCGGGACCTTAGGAAGAACAGATGGCGCTCTTAACCACTGAGGCATCTCAACAGCCCCGGGTTTTTGTTTTTGTTTTCTTTTCTTTTTTTTTTCCCCCTTGTTCCAGTCAACCCCGCTCGCTCTGCTCGACCCTGCTCGCTCTCGCTGCTGCAGCTGCCGGCTCCGCTTGCTCCGGGCAGCCCCACTCGCTCCCGGCCGCCCCTGTATGGCCCCGCTTGTTTCAGCAGGCCCTGCTCGCTCCAATCGGCTCCACTTGCTCCGGTTGGCCCCGCTCGTTCCGGCCGTCCCAGTTCGGCCCCACTTGCTCCGGCCCCGCTAGCTCCGGCCATCCCGTTTGGCTCCGCTCGCTCCGAACAGCCTCGCTTGCTCTTGTTGGTCTCTCCAGTCCAAGGATTCATTTCTTACTATTCTTCATAAGTACTCTGTAGCTGACTTCAGACGCACTAGGGGAGGGCATCAGGTCTTGTTACAGGTGGTTGTAAGCCACCATGTGGTTGCTGGGATTTGAACTCATCACCTTCGTAAGAGCAGTCTAAGAGTGCTCTAACCCGCTGAGCCATCTCACCAGCCTCCCCCTCCTTTTTTTTCTTTTTAAAGACACAATTTTGCTGGGCAATGGTGGCACATAACTTTAATCCCAGCACTTGGGAGGTTCGAGGACAGCCTGGTCTACAGAGTGAGTTCCAGGACAGCCAGGGCTATATGGAGAAACCCTTTCTGGAACACACACACACACACACACACACACACAAAGAAAGACACAATTTCACATTGTAGCCCAGCCTAGCCTGAAACTCACTATGTAGCACTAACTAGTTTTGAACTCATCCTTCTGGATGAAGTGCTGGTGAGGTAAAGGTTGGGCCACTGTGGTTGTACACAGATAAAGTAGGTTGTGCATGGTAGCAATACTCCCAGGCTCAGTGTAGAGGTGGATGAGACCAGCCTTGATTGTGTACAGGGTTCAAGGTGAGCCTGGACTACATAGCAAGGCCATATCTTTTTGTTTGTTTTTGTTCTATGTAACCCATGCTGTCCTTGAACTCAGAGATCCACCTGCCTGGGCCTCTGGAGTAGAGTGCTAGAATTAAAGGCAGCCCATGGTCTGCTGCAAGACCACAGCTTAAAAAACAAAAACAAAACTGTGACAGAGCCATGGATAGATAGTGGCGCACGCCTTTAGTCCTAGCACTCAGGAGGCAGAGACAGGTTGATCTCTGTAAGTCTGAGGCCAGTCATTGTGAGTTCCAGGACAGCCAGAGCTACACAGTGAAACCCTGTCAAGAAAGAAAGAAAGAAAGAAAGAAAGAAAGAAAGAAAGAAAGAAAGAAAGAAAGAAAGAACCCCAAAACAAAACAAAACAAAAAAGGAACAAAACACCCCCCCAATTATAACAGCTGTGAAAAAAAATTACCAGTTTCATATCTGCTTTCTCTTCACAATTCAGGAGGGAAATTAAAACTCAAGTGTCTGTAGGAGGATCCTTTTGGAGCCTCCAAAAGATAAACAGTTCTTTGCCCCTTTCACCTAGTATCTCTGCCACTTCCTAAGAGGATCCTCACAACTATACTGAGACCCACCCACCCACATTAGTTTTCCCATACAGCATCCAATAAAGTTAGTGAAAAATCAGTACCCAGGGGCCCTTGCTCCCCTCACATCTCACCCTTCCTCATTGGGTGTGGTTTCTGTAGAAACGCTCAGTTTCATGCTGGTAGAAGGAAGACAAGTGCTTGTCTTTAGTTTGTTCTGAGGTCCTGGTATGTACCTGCCAGCCACATGGTTTGCCTGAACCCAGGATCCTAAGTTGGTAGCCCCTACCATTTGTCTGTGGGTAGGTACTGAGTATCCATGCAAAAACTACAGCTCTCACCTTAAAAGGAATAAGAGAGTTTATTCTGGAGTCACTGTTAGTGACCATGACTTGAGAACACAGATTTAGGTTACTTCAAATGCTATGTTCCCATGGAGGTAGTTTCATGAAGTTTTGTAGTTTTACAGAAGAGAATAATAAATCAAGGCAGGTTTAAGTACATTGGTGGGAACATCAGAGAGATAGGTACAACATGAGCGAGGAAGCTTTTCTGTAGGTCCAAGATGCTATCTGATGACATTCTTAGCTTTTGGTTAGTGGAAGCTACTGGTCTCGTAAAGGATTCCAAAAGGAAGCTGGGTATGGTGACACTTGGCTTTCCTACCAGCAGTCAGGAGGAAGAAGAAGGCACATCTCTGTGAGTTGTAGGCTAGCCTGGTCACAAGATATTAGTTGCAACACACCTGTGTAGGCAAGAAAGAGCTGTTCTAGCGGAGTAGAACTAGCCCAGGATAAAGCAGCCTCTGGAACTGCACCAGTCCAACTTCTCCACAGCACTGAAACTCTAATCAGTCAGTCTCTGTAAATGCAGCTTCTTTTCAGGAATTCTCCTTCATGTTAGCAACAAATAAAGGCTGGCTGGCCAAAGTTTCCTTCTAATTGGGCAGGTTTTGTCTTTCCCCAAAGAACTGATCCCCTTCTTCACAGGCCAGTTGTTGGTATTGGTTCCATGAGGATGGCTCCTAGAGCAATGAAGATTAAGCTCTGTCTGTAGTGGCCACTGCGCAGGGTTTATGAAGCTGAGTTCCAACCTATCTTCTTGCCTGTCTCTTTGCCATCTTTTCTCCCTTCAGGGCTTCCTGTCCCAGGTCTTTTAGGGAACACAATTCCTGATTTCCTATGCTGGTCTGCTAGACTCTCCTTTAGTTATGTTATTAAAGTTCCAGGAGGGACTCAGAACAGCATCTGGCACATGACAAGTGTTTAACACTTAGGTGGATGGATGCCAGTTCCTTGACAAGGGTGTGTATGGCCATTTGTGCAAGAGATCAGGGCTCCTGGGTGACAAACAGTCAGTGCTAGAATGCCAGCACTCAGGAAGCAAATCTGCAAGTTCAAGGCTCTCCTGGGCTACACATCAAGACTTTGTTTCAAAAACACAGAAACCAAAAGCAAATCCTATAACTTGGGAGTATGTTACAAAGTTTAAACATGGACTTAGCAGTTAAGAGCACAGATGCTGCTCTTCCAAAGCACCCAGGTGTAGTTCCCAGCACCCAAATGGTGGCCATTCCCCAAGAATCTGATACCCTCTTCTGGCCTCCTGGGCACGATGCATATATATATATATGCAGATGAAACATTCATATGTAAAAAATATTTAAGACAAATATCAGAAATGCTTAGTGACGAAGTGCTTGAGAGCCTCATGCATCAGAGGCTCTCAACATCCCAAGCCACATCCCCAGGGCCAGAAAGGAAGTTCTGAATGAGCATTGTTCTATCCATGAAAACCTTGTTGGCCTGTAGAGAGATGGGTGTGTTCATACCAGAAGCTCTCGTCACAGACACACCCATTTCGTGGCAACTGTGGATCATTTTACATATTTTTAGTCAGGCCCAAAGAAGTGACTCAGGTTTGTCAAGTTCTCTTCCCAAAGTGCAGCCTGCATGTGGGAGGGACAGACCTAGTGGGCGGTCTCCAGTAGGCAAAGTGAAAGGCTAGTTGGGGCCAGAGAAAGAGAAGCGGCGAAAGTCTCTAGGCCCCGCCCTGGGCGGAAGAAACCCGATCGTCTGGGATCTCTAGCAGCGGCACCAGGTGAGCAAGGGCCATGTTCCGGGGCTCCCGGCTGCCTTTGAGAGTTTTTTTCGGGTCCCTTCCTGGCCCCTTTAATACGTGGCAGAGCGTCTGGACCAGAAGGTTTGAGGGATCAAAAAATTGGGCGGGGGCGGGATCACGGGCCCGGCAAGCCTCTGAGGCCTGTTCCTTTCTTAGGGTGACAAATTTGTGCCTCAGAGGAGCCTTGCTAAGTGCTTGAAGGCTGACCTCCTAGCTCCGTCGCCAGCGACCTGTTCTCTCACTTTAAGGCCCAAAGAGGGTATCTTCAGATCCTAGGATTAACCCAACAGGGTTACAGCTAGGAGCAGCTAGCTAGCAATATCCAATCACATCTAAGTCTGAATCATGCTTCTAAGCCGGGCTGGTGGGACCTCCTGCCCGGTCACTTTTGTGCACTCCGAGGGCCTGGTCCCAAGGCCAAACAAGGGGAGGAGTGTGGGAGAAGAACCAGCTGCCTGGTTTCTTTCACATCCCTTGACCCTGAACACAGATGATCAGTAAGGACTGGCTGGCACCCTGCCTCCCATAAAGTCCAGTCCTGTGCTTTTCCCAAAGGTAAATACTCTAGGACCCTGTAGTCTGTAGTGCAGAAGTGAGCAGGTGTGGGTTGCACCTGTGACTAGAAGTACTGTAGCTACCCCACCCCAGTGGCAGTGCCTTAGTGATGACTGGCTTTGGATGACACATCTGATCCAGGCAGTGCTGGTTTAACTCACTGGCGCGTTGTGGGTGGGGATAACTCTAGTTTCTCCATGCCCTGGCTGTGTGTCCACAGTGAGTTATCTATGCCGTTGCGTTTCTCCATGCCCTGGCTGTATGTCCACAGTGAGTTATCTATGCCGTTGCCCCAGTTTTCCGTCACTAGCCCTTGTGTCAATATGTGCAAAGTGCTCCTGGTTAGGGGGTATCCTCCTAGCCCTGGGAAGGGAGGGGAAGACCCCGTTAGGAAGGCCATGTTGTGCCAGGCAATGTAACTTCACACAGAGCTCTTTGCCAGTTTCATTAACTGTTATAGAGAGCAGCTGAAGTGACTTCTGTTTCTCTTAAACAGAACCTAGTACCCCACCCCTCTCCATCTTATGTGCTAGCAGCACAGCACTGATCCCTTTTTCAAGGAGCCTTCCAGGATACACACATGCTGTCCAGGCTAGTTTGACAGATAGTTGCTCAGGAATGTGGAGACATGGGTATTTGTCTCCAGGCCTCAGATACATCCTTCCACAGCCAGTGCCTGTCATGCTTATTCAGGTTCTTTCGGAGCCTGTGACCTGTTTGTCCCAGCTTTCCAAGTGTGATACACAGCCTGGGTCCTTTGCAGGCTGGGCCTGAGCTGCCTGAGGGTTGTGAGAAGTTGGTCCTGGCCTGAGTTCCTAGACTCAGAAGGAAGTCATGGAAGCAAATAGTGACTGCCTTTGAATACTCTCCTTTTTCCCAAGTCCTGTACCTTCCTGCCCTTAAGGTGGTTGCTTGTGTCCAGGCTTCATGCTCCCTGGCCTTTGACTTTGTAAAGGGCTTGGCAACGGTAGAGTATGGTGCTAGACCAACTTGTTCTCAGAGTAAGAAGTAGGCTGAATGAGCAGGAAGCCCGCCTACTGGAGTTTCCAGACCATAGCTAGGCTCCCACATATAAGTATGTTTCCAGGCCAGAGTTGGTATCCTGGTGCTGACTGCAGCAGGAAAGAGGTGCTGGGTGGCTGGGTTCCTTCAGAGTCTAGGGGATGGCTATGTCACATAGTCCTAGGCTCTCAGGTTCTGCTCCTCTTAATGGCACCATGTAGTTAGCTTCTTCCTGATAACTTATTTCTGGAGACTCAATGTGTGGACAGACTTGCTGGGGAGGGCTGGGCCCCTACTGAAAAAAATATACTCTCTTGACTTTTGGACTCATCTTCTTACAAACTCTAGCCTGTCAAGATAAGAAAATTTCTCAAGAGTTCTCTTACTTCTTCTTCCCAGGCTGCACTGTGCACCCACCATGAGTCTTGACATCCAGTGTGAGCAGCTGAGTGATGCCCGGTGGACAGAGCTCCTTCCCCTGATCCAGCAATACGAAGTGGTCAGGTAGAAGCAGCCTTGGGGACAGTTGGGTCTGGCTGGGAGGGCAGTACTCTGTTGTGGAGGTGGGTGGTTCTTGCAGCTTGGGACCACCTGATGGGCTTGGTGTGTTCCAATAGTACTCTCTATTCATGAGCATGAAGATGTTTTGCATAATTTTTATGAGATGTTACTCTTGAGTTTTTCAACATTTCTGTACATTTGTTTTTAGACAAGGTCTCTCTATAGCTCTTACTGGCATGGAATTGGGTAATTGATTTCCATCATATATAAACCGAGCATGGTGGTACAAGCCTATAATCCCAGTATTGGGAAGGTGGATACAGGAGAATTAGAAGCCTAAGGTCATTTTCTGACCGTGGTACATAGTTTGAAGTTAGTCTGAGATATACAAGTTTAAAAACTACTAGTTGTGTAGTTCATGTAGGCAGGTAGTATAACTTGCTTAGCATGCATATATCATGTATGAGAAGCATATGTGAACCACTACCGACTCAGGTAGGGTGGGCAGGCATGGTGTGTCGGTTGGGTGACTGCAGCTGTAGGTGGTAGGCACCTTGCATTCAGCATTCACAACCCTTATTACTCAGCTTTTCCTTCTGGCTGAGAAAAGGAGTTGCCACCAACCCTCCTTACTAGTCTGTTAGAGTGCTTGAGGACTCAGGTTCACAGGCTGCAAATAGATGCCTGCTTCTTCATCTTTCCTGCGACAGTTTTAGGTTTGTAGCCGAGTCAAGTTATTCCGGCATCCTCAGCCCTCCATCAGCTTCTCATTACCATCTCCCTTTTTCTTTTTTTTTCTTTTTTGGTTTTTTCGAGACAGGGTTTCTCTGGATAGCCCTGGCTGTCCTGGAACTCACTTTGTAGACCAGGCTGGCCTCGAACTCAGAAATCCGCCTGCCTCTGCCTCCCGAGTGCTGGGATTAGAGGCGTGCGCCACCATGCTCGGCTCATCTCCCATTTTCTCATGCTGCCTGGCACTTCTAGGCAGATATAGATTCCCAGATTTGCCCTGTGACTTTTCCCCATTCTGATCGCTTAGGATCCCACATGACTTTACTGATCATCTCATTAGACCCTTCTGCAGAGTCCCTCTTCCTCTTGTGACCTGAGTTTTGAGTCTAGATACCCTGGCTAGTCTGAGTTTTTCACAGTGGTCATGTGCTTTTCGGAGTGTATGGACACACTCTAGGTGTGGTCAGTCACATGGTGTTCTGGGTGTACAGTGGCCCCACATGGCCATGACTGAGTCATCCCTTGCTGATTCATTATGTACTCATGCTGCAGCTCTGACCAGGTCTGAGTTCCTCTGCTTACTGTCACCATCCACTCCTACCCTACCTACCCACCTCTCAGTGCTGGAGCTTTGTACAGGCTAGGCAGGCAATTCCAGCTCTTGCTTTTCTTTGAGACAGCTTTCTTTCACAATGTAGCCCAGGGTGACTTAGAGCCTGTTTCAAGTTTAAGCATTGTAGTTATAACCCATATTTGAATATCTCGGCTCTGGATGGGTCACACCAGCTGTTTTGTGAGATTGATGAGTGGGTCTGAGGCCAGCACCATGCTGACGCAGGAATACTGTTTGCAGGCTGGATGACTGTGGCCTCACTGAAGTGCGGTGCAAAGACATCAGCTCAGCGGTCCAGGCCAACCCTGCCCTGACAGAGCTCAGCCTTCGCACCAATGAACTGGGTGATGCCGGTGTGGGTCTGGTGCTCCAGGGCCTACAGAATCCCACTTGTAAGATCCAGAAGCTGAGGTAAGCCCAGGGGCTCAGCCCAGCCTATCCAGGGCAGAACTTGGACAAACAGGCAGCTGTGATGTTGAAAGCCATTGAGAGGTTGGGGGAGTAGGGACAGCTTGTGGTGATAGGCACCCCAGCTTTAGCCAGGACACCAGTGAAGTGTGTAGTGCTGGGACAGGCCACATTATGGCTATGTTCCAGGTTCCAGTCCCTAGTAAAAATCTGGCTGAGCCATACTGGTCTCCTCCTTTGGTCTGGAGGCCCATCTAGAGGAAAAGCAGTGGCCTAACCTGCAAGATGGGATAGGAATCTGTTCACGACTGCTGCTGGTTGGCATGTGCTTCAGCCTTCAGAACTGTGGCTTGACGGAGGCTGGCTGTGGGATCCTGCCTGGCATGCTGCGCTCTTTGTCTACCCTGCGTGAGCTACATCTCAATGACAACCCTATGGGGGATGCAGGCCTGAAGCTGCTCTGTGAAGGACTTCAGGACCCCCAGTGCCGTCTTGAGAAGCTTCAGTGAGTGTATACCTTGCCCAGGCCCCTGAGCTCTTTGCAGCCCCTGACCCAGAGCCCAGCCAGCCACCAGTAAGCTTCACATCAGCACAGTAGATGAGAACTTTGGAGGGAATTCCTAAGACTTCAGGGCCTCCCTTTTACCTAGCCTGAGATCAGGAGCTGATGCTGGTGGAGTCTGATCTAATAGATGTAGATTGTGATCCCAGATGAGTTGAAGACACTTGTCCAATGGGAATTTGTTTATCTGCTGGGTCTGTTGGTAGGGCTCTTTTCAGTGAAGGTTTCCTGAGCAAAGCTAGTGTCCACATGAGCCTGGCAGCTCTAGGTATTCACTGTGCCTGAATAACCAGATAAGGTCTAAGGAAGCAATTGGGAAATGAGATAACAGCACTCCTTATGTCTCCCTAATACTGCATTTCTAGTCCTATCCTTAATCCTTTTGATGTGCCTGAGACCCCTGCCTGCCCCCAGGTTGGAATACTGTAACCTCACAGCTAGCAGCTGCGAGTCCCTGGCTTCAGTGCTCAGGGTGAAAGCTGACTTTAAGGAGCTCGTATTGAGCAACAATGACCTCCATGAAGCTGGTGTTCATATTCTGTGCCAGGGCCTGAAGGACTCTGCCTGTCAACTGGAGTCACTCAAGTACGTACTAGGACACAGAGGCTAAGGGGTAGGGTCAGGTACCGGTTCTCCTCTTACCATGTCCTGTCTCCAGGCTGGAGAGCTGTGGTATCACAGCAGCCAATTGCAAGGATCTGTGTGATGTCGTGGCCTCCAAAGCCTCACTGCAGGAACTGGACTTGGGCAGCAACAAGCTAGGTAATACAGGCATTGCAGCACTGTGCCCAGGACTGCTGCTTCCCAGCTGTAAGCTCAGGACTCTGTGGTGAGTTGGTTCCCAGTCTCTTCATAGCGATAGAGGACATGGTGGGGTGAGGGACATTCTTGAATAATGTTGTTATCCCACAGGCTCTGGGAATGTGATATCACTGCAGAGGGCTGCAAGGACCTATGCCGTGTCCTCAGAGCCAAGCAGAGCCTGAAGGAACTCAGCCTTGCTTCCAATGAGCTGAAGGATGAGGGTGCCCAGCTGCTGTGTGAGAGCCTATTAGAGCCTGGCTGTCAGCTAGAGTCACTGTGGTGAGGGCCTGAGTGGGGCTAAGGTATATCTAGGACAGAAAGCCTAGGGTAGAGTGAGGTTTGGGAGATGCTGGTGTACCCTGGAAGATGGTGTCAGGAAGAGGACAGGGATAAACAGATGCTGTGGGAAGGGGAAGGGAGTAGGTGCCCAGCCACCTGGGTCCCTTAATGGACTTTCAAGGGAGGGGCTACTTGGAGGAACTGGTTCCAGCCTTTCTGTCCCCACAGGGTAAAGACCTGTAGTCTCACAGCTGCCTCCTGTCCCTACTTCTGCTCGGTGTTGACCAAAAACCGTTCTCTGCTGGAGCTGCAAATGAGTAGCAACCCACTGGGAGACGTGGGAGTCCAGGAGCTTTGCAAGGCCCTGGGCCAGCCAGATACAGTGCTGCGTGATCTTTGGTGAGTATGCTGCAGAGCTCCGGGTTCTGGACACCTCCAGGTAAAGATGTCCTGGGGTTCCCCTCCCCCTTTTGAAATGGGGTCTGTGTAGCCCTGGTACTCAGGCTGGCCTCCAACTCATTTCCTTAGTCACCTTCTAGCTTCTGAGCATGCATTCTGTATTAGATGAGTTTCTAGCACTCTTGTGTGTCCTGGTCAGTGAGCTAGATGTAGAACCTAGGATACTATTTCTCCCATTTCTTTCTGGTTCAGGGAGATGTCTGCTGTCCCACATCCCCCATGTGTCTGCCTTTGGGGGGGGGGGCAGTTTTTCTTCCTTCCTTTTTTGGTTTTCCAAGATAGGGTTTCTTGGTATAATAGAGCCCTGGTTGTCCTGGACTAGCTTTTGTAGACCAGGCTGGCCTTGAGCTCACAGAGATCTGCTTGCATCTGTCTCCCAAGTGCTGGGATTCAAAGGCACCTGGCTCTTTGGCAGATTTTAAACTTATTTTACATTTTTGTTTACATGTGTATTTGTCCCCAAGTTCATACACCATGTAGAAGTCAGAAGATAATTTGCAATTGTCTTTCTACTGTGGGGCTCCAGGCATGGAATTCAGGTTGTTGGACTTGGTGGCAAGTAAGCCCAGACCTCTTGAGCAGCCCTGAGATTTTCTACCCATTGTGCTCTGGGCTATTGATTTGTCATTATGTGAGTCTTAGCCTGGGCAATTAATGTGATTTTTTTTTCTTTTTTATTAATGTGCTTTTTGCGAAGTCCAGGAGTCAGTCCTTGAGTTTTAAGGGAGGACAATCCAATACCTCCTGTCATTTTTTTAAGTTTTAGAGCATCGTGTCACTCTTAATGTTTTTTTCCTCTATCATTTACCCCAGCTGCGCCTTCTGTGGCAGCACATCCTCTTTGTCATTCTGGATGGGAAACCACAGGGCTAACAGCCTGGAGTCTCTCCTGTTCAGAAAACAGCATCTTGCTTATGGGATACTCTGCAAGTCTTGGGGAAAGGAGTGTGGGTTCCCTCCCATGAGGCTTGGGGCCTGCTACATTCACCTACAGATGGGGTTCTGCAAATTCCAGGGACACCTCAGGGAGCCAATCCATAGCAGCTTCTCGTCTCCTGGCCTACAAGTACCTTGTATTCCCTGGTACCTCGGGTTCCCTCTGATTGGTATGAGTATTAGACCTGCTCACTTTGGCCTGTATCCCAATCTCCCTCAGCCTGAAAATCTGTCTACAGTGTCACTTTCTATGTGCATCCTGGTTTAGTTTGGCCTTGGTGAACAGGCTTCTGATCTAGCCAGGCTCCTGGTGCTAAGAGACATGGATATGCCCTCTGAAGCTGTGCACCGTTCCCTCTCAGGGGAAGCTAGAGTTCTATTTTATCCACCTGAGGGATTCATGAAGTATGGAGGGCTGCCTTCCTGCTACATCTCAGGTGTGGGGAACAGCTATGCCCTTTCCACCCAGGCTGGGAGACTGTGACGTGACAAATAGTGGTTGCAGCAGCCTTGCCAACGTCCTGCTGGTCAACCGCAGCTTGAGGGAACTGGACCTCAGTAACAACTGCATGGGGGACGCAGGTGTACTGCAACTGCTGGAGAGCCTCAAACATCCCAGCTGTGCCCTTCAGCAGCTCGTGTAAGTGGATATACTGGGGCTGCCGGGGCTCAGAGGGTTATCGGGAAGGTGGGTACGGATGAGTAAATAAGGGCACCTCAACTCACTTTTCCCTGCTTGCCTGTATACAGCCTGTATGACATTTACTGGACAAATGAGGTGGAAAACCAGATTCAGGCCCTGGAGGAGGAAAGGCCTTCCCTGAGAATCATTTCCTGATGTGCACCTCTGGACACATCAATCCTGCCTTAGGGGCAGCCAGCAGGATCTCGGGCTCTGGGTGTCCATCCTAGTGTTGACCAGCAATAAGCACTGTAGTCTTACTTCAGTAAAAAACTTTAAGACACTTTATAACTATTAAAACACTTTGATGGCAAGAAAGGTCCTTGTCGTTTTTGTGGGCTGGTGTAGCTCTGCTACGGACCCATGATGCTATGACTACTTCCTGTGTACAGGGTAGTTCATGCAAAGCTCAGTCCAGCAGTGTGTCCTTATTCAGTCTCAAAGATGGCTTTAAAAAAAAAAAACAGGCTCTTAAGCTGGGCAGTGGTGGCGCACACCTTTAATCCCAGCACTTGGGAGGCAGAAACAGGCAGATTTCTGAGTTCGAGGCCAGCCTGGTCTACAGAGTGAGTTCCAGGACAGCCAGGGCTATACAGAGAAACCTTGTCTTGAAAAACAAAAACAACAACAAAAAAAACCAGGGTCTTGCTACTGTAGCTTTGGCCAGCCTTGAATACCTACTTCCTAAGTACTGGGACTAGACAGTGTAGAGGGGTTTTCAGCTATGCACCATTACACCTTCAAGTGATTTTCAGAGCTGAAATCTTCCCCCTGCCCACACTGAGGAGTCTGAGTGAGGAGGACCTTGGCTTGCAACAGTCAAACATGACTTTGAAAGATACATGCCCATACCTGAAATCCCAGGAGGACTGGGATAAGACACAGTGGTGAAGTTCTTCTCAATACAAAAGGGTTGAAAACAAAGCAAATCACAAAAGAGCAAAATCTTTAAACTCTAAAATCCCCAAATTATAGAATGTTGAAATCTTCAAAGTGGAATTGTCAAAATAATTTCCATGACTAAAAGCACTTAATTAGAAGGGTGATCAGTCAAAATTCTACAAGAGACGCTCGCTGTGTGATATGGCAAAAATGAAAGCTAAGGGGTTTGCTTAATTTTTGAGTTTAAAGTTTATCTTATTTTTATTTTATTTTTTTGGTTTTTCTTATAAATTCTGGTTAAAACAAAAGTTGGTTGTTGTAGAAAAATTTAAGCCCAATCTGGGGTTTCTACCTGCCTTTGACCATTTAGTTTCCAGTTCAAAGACACTCAACTTCTGACTGAGAGGCAAGGTATTCCACTGTAACCCAGGCTGGCCTTAAAGTTATAGTCATACTGCCTACATTAATTGGAGTGCTGCAATCACAGGCATAAACCTTTAATCCCAGCACTGAGGAGGCAGAGGCAGGTGGATTTCTGACTTCCAGGCCAGCCTGGCCTACAGAGTGAGTTTCACGACAGCCAGAGCTACACAGAGAAACCCTATCCAGATGAAACATAGGAAGTAATAACTCAGAGTTATCGATAGAAAATAAATTTTAATAACATAGAGGATAGATATCTGCTCAGCTCTTGTCCTGTTTAATGCTTATTGTAAATAATAGAAGTTGAGTGTCTTTGAACAGGAAACTAAATGGTCACAGGCAGGGTAGAAACTCCAGACTGGGCTTAAAAATTTCTACAACGACCAACTTTTGTTGCTTTAACCAGGATTTATAAGTAACCTGATTAAAAATGAGCAATACATCTAAAACAGATACAGCTTTAAGACAAAGCCAGGAAGGAAAATGCCTGTTGCCTGGGAACTGCAAATCAAACCCAGTAAGGTGTCACCTTACCTCTTGAGAATGGCTGTCAGGAAAGAGAGACACCAAGTGCACGGGGCTGTGGAGATGGTTCTGCACTTGCTGCTCCTGAAGAGGATCTGTTCCCAGCACTCCTGGGCCAGCTCTCAACTCTCTTCTTTACTCCACTTCCAGGAGACCCAAAGACACCTGGCCTCAGGCACGCACGTGGTGCACATACATATATCCAGGCAAAACACTTCTCATAAAGGAAAATCTTTAAAACATTTTAAGTAGTTAAAAAGAAAAGAAAAGAGCCGGGCGTGGTGGCGCACATCTTTAATCCCAGCACCTTGGAGGCAGAGGCAGGTGGATTTCTGAGTTTGAGGCCAGCCTGGTCTACAAAGTGAGTTCTAGGACAGCCAGGGCTATACAGAGAAACCCTGTCTCGAAAAAACAAAACAAAACAAACAAACAAACAAACAAAAAACAAAAGAAAAGAAAAGGAAAGGAAAGAAAAGAAATCAGGTGGTGGTAGGGGCATGCCTTGGAGGCAAAGGCAGTCAATCTCTGAGTTCAAGGCCAGCCTAGTCTACAGAGTGAGTTCTAGGACAGCCAGGACTGTTACACAAAGAAACCCTGACTCGAAGAAACAAAACCAAAAAGATAACAAATACTGGTCAGAGTTAAAATGGCTGCTCAGTCTTCTAATTCCACCACTCGGGAAGCAGAGGCAGGGAGACAGCTGCCAAGTGTGAGGACACAGAGAGATGAGCAAACTTACAGCTGGTAGAAATGTGCATTTAGTACAGTGTGGAAAGCAGTATGGAGTTCCTCAAAGACATAAAAATGGAGCTATTGGATGGCCCAGCAATTGCACTACCATACACACAAAACCCAAGCTGCATTAGTCAGTGCCAGACACCTGTTCTGCCTGCATCAGTACAGCAGTGGTCACAGCAGCCAGAGAGTTGGAGGAAAACAACGAGGTACATGGGGGTGGACAGGGGCTAAGGACCACCTCTAACTCCAGCCCCAGGGGATCTGATTGGCCTCCTCTATTGGCATCTGCACTCATGTACAGACATAATTAAGAAAAAATTTAAAAATTTCAAAAGAACTTTTTAGTTAAGCATAGTGGCACAAACCAGCATTTGGGAGGCTGAAGCAGGGAGGGCTGCTAAGAACGTGAGGCGAGCTTGGGTTGGACACTGAGCCCTGTATCAGTCTGAACTATGCAGCAAAACCCTGGCTCAAAACAAACAAACAAACAAACACCCCCCCCCCCCCCAACTTGTTGCCTTAGTAAGCTAAGACACATAACACATGACTTACATATTTGCATTCTGGGAAAACTGAACTTGTTGGAAGACAAATGGTTTGCTACTGCATTCCCAATGGCTGCAACCCTAAAGCAAGGCTCACAGTCATTTCCCATGGTTATTCTTCAGCGATCACCAGCCCCATACCCAGTAAGAACCAATGTGGTAGATGGGTAGCTGCCTAGGACCTGTTCTGTGAACAGCTAAGCCTGCCCTAGGAGAGCTGTATCCCACAAGCCCTGTGAGAACACACACACACACACACACACACACACACACACACACACACACACTCCCCTCCTCTGCAAGGCGTCTAGAGCACAGGGCAAAGGGCAGCCAGAGGCTACGCACCTTCATCATCACTTTATTTGTTCCATTTGCTCAAGGGAGCCATGGTGACAGCACCCTAGCACCCGGGGTACAGGTCTCCAAGTTGGGCTCTCTGGCCGCAAAAGACCAATCTGTGATCATCATGTTTACACCCTTCAGTTTATAGTCCTGCTTGGTTAAAGGAAGGCTCCAAAGGAAATGGCTCAGTACTGACTCCAGACCCACCACTTTGCAGTCATCTTGGTATTATGATATCCTTCACTTATGCTGCTGTAAGTTGGATGGGATCACAGGGTCTCATGGGGCTTCTGCTTACCCCATAGAGAGTGGAAAGAGTACCGAGATACCTCTCCTAGCCTGTGCTGAGACTGAGCACAAGGGAGACCATGGACCAGGGCCTTGGTTGACCAGGTAGAGAGACAGGGCAGGATTCTTGCTCTAGAGCAAGTTCCAGGTTCACTGTTTAGCTCATGGCCCCGAAGTAGTATCAGGAGCCAATATGTGCATACACCTACCTGCACACAAACATGTACACTCAGGTGCTCCTCGTGGAGTGTGGATGCCGACCCCCCACCTCCTCTGAAGCAGGGAGCATGAGGAAGGTAGAAATGGGACAGCCCTATGGCCTAAGGCCAGTGATGA
Source organism: Mus minutoides (assembly GCA_902729485.2). Taxonomy (NCBI): domain Eukaryota; kingdom Metazoa; phylum Chordata; class Mammalia; order Rodentia; family Muridae; genus Mus; species Mus minutoides. The sequence goes on along the minus strand of LR750979.1, from coordinate 206,700 downwards.
GGGCGAGGCTCATGAAGCAGTTGAGGTCCCCTCCTCAGCAGTTACACCATCATTGGTGGCCCCCTCTTCCTCTGCAGTTCCAGTCCCTAGCAGGTCATCATCCGGCCCAGGGTGGCCATCCCCGTTGTTGACGGCTCTGGCCTGGTGACTCTGCTGCTTCTGTCGCCGGGTCTCCTTGTACCTCATGGTGATGTCCCTGTGGGGCAGCAGAGCCACCTCACCACCTGTTCCTGCAGAAGCCCCCAGCACAGGCCCCACAGACACCTGGATGCCTTTGTTCTACAAGAGGCTACATGTGCTATAATTCTAGGAATAGCCAAGTAGAGGTCAAAGTAGGGTGTCAGCTATAGGCAGGACAGGTCACCTCAAGCACCTGGATATGCCAGGCAGAGCCACAGAGACTCCCAGAGAGTACAAGGGCCAAGGCAGATAGAGCCACCAGGCAAGGAAAGGCAAGGGTAGGGAATGGATAGAGCCTTGTCTGTATTCAACCAAAGAGGGAGACAGACACCACTCACAGTGAACCCTGATGGCCTGGGGTCCCACTTCCACTCACCGCAGGAAGAAGCGCCAGACAGTCCATGTAAGCACCAGGATGGAGCCAAGAGTCCAGCACTGGGAGATGTAGAAGGGCAGTGACAGGGTGAGTGTGTGCGGGTCATACTTCACCACGATGAGAAGCTCTGTGACTGTGATGGCTGCCACCAGCCAGGCCTGCTGGCCCAGCTTCCTGTGGGGCTTCCTGCAGAGAGGCGGCAGCTGCCTGGCTTGTTCAGCACAAGGGCATCTGGGGCCCTTGGGGCTCCCAGGCTCTGGCATCCCACCCCCTAGGTCCTATGGCAGCCCTCACAATTCATCCATGAAGTCGTAGATCTCACGCATGGCCACACCACCCACGTTCACGAAGAAGACCAGCCTCAGCAGGACCAGGTAGTGTTCAGGGGGCATCCATAGCACAAACTTCAGGTAGAAGGTGTTCAGCTCTGCCAGCAGGAACTAGGGGATGGGAGAAGGTCAGTTCATCAGTTCCAGAACTAACCATTGGTGTTGCATGGATAATACCCAGTCACCAGGCTGCTGGGACTTACCACCAGGATGATGCCACACACGGCCAGCCAGCGGTGCAGGCTAGAGGCTGGCTTCCACTCAAAGCGTACCCAGCTGTAAGGTGTGAACTGAAAGGCAATCCTCTTCATCTTGCCCCTGGGAACCAAAGAGCCAGCAGCCTGAGGACATGGCCAGTCAACCAGCTTTATTCAGGTCACAGAGCGACAGCCCGAACCCAGGAGCCAGTGCCTCCTGCTTTCCTCGGCAGACACAAGGCTCTGCCCTATTCAGAATCCCACACAGCCACTCAGAGGGAGCCATCCACATGGCTGAGGCTCCCACACAGGAGGGGAGCCTTATTTCCTATGGTCCTCAGGTTTTTTTCGCTCTTATAGTGCTAAGGAACGGGGTCTCCAACCTCTTGCCTTCTTCCTTCCTAGTGCTGGGACTATCTAGCACAGCTCCTGGGTCCTTTTCTCTGTTTTGTTTCTTCATTTGTTTTTTTCTGATACATGGTCTCTCTGTTGTGTAGCTCTGGTTGTCTTGGAATTTGCTATGTAGACCAGGCTGTCCTTGAACTCAAGAAATCTACGTACCCGCCTCTGCCTCTTAAGTCCCGGGATACACCCTGCTTTTTGTTGTTTGGAACAAGGTCTTAATATGTAGACCAGGCTGACCTCCAAATCATACAGATCTACCTGCCTATCTGGGATTAAAGGTATGTGTGTCACTATGCCTAGCTAATTTTTACTTTCATTTGTTGAAATACGAAATACGAACTCATGTAAGCTAAGGCTAGCTAGCCTCAAACTTACTATATACTTGAGGATGACTGAACTTCTGGTCTGCCTTTACAACAGCAGCAAATGTGGGATTACAGAACATTTAGATCATGTGGTTTTGGGTATCGAACCCAGGGCTTTGAGTGTGATAGGTAAGCACTCTACCAACTGAGCTATCTATATCCTCAGCTCCCACTTTTTCTGTTTGCCTAGACTAAACTTGTACTTCTGTGCTCAAGGAATTCTCCTGCCTCAGCTTACCAAGCAGTGGCCTCTGTAGGCATATAACACCATTTCAGGTACAGTTTCTCTTTCTTAAATCTTGTAGGTAGCAGAGAAGCTTGGTATAGGGGTACACATTAGGACCCCCAAGAGTTGGGAGGTGGGGACAAGAGTCATTCTAGAGTACAGAGCAAGTCTAAGGACAACCTAGGCTGTATGAGAGGTGGATAGATCAGGCCTGCAGCTTCTTGAGAGAAGCAAGCCAGGGAGCTAGATGAGGACTAACAGTCACTGTCTACCTGCTTGCCACCCTCCTGCTTGCCACCCTCCCAAGTAGCAAGGCCTTGTCCTTGGGGACCCAGTGCTCTGTGGTTCCCTTCTCCCAAGATGTACTTGTAGGTTGGAATGTTCCAGAGGCCCTGCCACTTATATGTCTTCAGGGACAGCCACTCAAGGGTCTTCATGCCACAGTAGATGCCCAGCCCGTTGCAGACGAGGACGTCCATGATCCACTGGGTCAGGAAAGGAGAGGAGTTAACCGCGGGGCCAGAGGTGACAGGCCGGGGCCCACCCAGGCTGTGCCTTGCCCACTGCACCTACATGGTCCCACCAGCACTCGCTGAAGTTGGGCAGCTGGTGCTCCAGGCTATACTCCAGGAACTCGAACATCACACTGATGATCATGCACATCCACCAGTCACGGATCATGAGGGTCTGTGAGGGCCAGACAGCTCCTGTCAGGCTTTGTCATTCTTTCCCTACAGTCAGCACCCCTCAAACACACAATCCCTGCCTTCTGCCTGCAGCCCCAGCAGGTCCCCCAGTAAATGTAACAGATGGGCAGCCATCTTTCTAATTTGAAGATTCTCAGCCAACACGGAGGGGCCCGAGACTTGGCACTGAGCTCTAACAGGAGGGCTGCTTCAAGCCATGGGTTGGGACGGACAGACAGCACTGTTGTGGAGGTGCATCTGGGGCCAGGCTGTCCTGGGCTTCCTGCCTCGTCATTTTCCTCATTCCCTTTTCCTAACTGGCCACAGTGCTAGGAACAGGGCATAGACCTGAAGAGCAGGACTAGCACTACACATAAGTCCTTTTGAGAAACTCCAAGTCTCTGGTATCGTACATATTCTCCAGGGTGGCTCACCCACCTGTGGACCATTTGTGGACCCAAATAGCCGGGAACATGGAGAAAAGGGGAACTAGACAGAACCAGGGTGTTTGTTACCCTACCTTCAGATACCAGCCAATGAAGTGTGCAGGAACAAAGCCATCTAGCTTATCCTGTAGGTAACAAGGATGCGACCCTGAGGTCCAGGCCCCATCTTAGGCACCCCCTCCATCAGGCAGTCTCCTCCCCTGTGATATCTGGGCAAGTCTTCAGGGACCATATAACCTCCTGCTGTGCAGAGGCCCAGGGTCATTCCCCTCCCCTTCACAACCCTTCCAGGCTGATGCCAAGCCAGGGCCTGGCAAGTATGCTGCTTCAGATGACCACACTGGCAACAGAGACCAGGATGCCCCTCTGATGGACCATCATCTAACATGAACCAGACTACAGGCCTACTCTGCCCAGTAGGAGTCTGAAAACAGCAGGAGAGTGGACAGTCTTACAGGGCACCTCGCCTGATCCCATAAAACCAAGGGCAGTCCTGGGCTGCTGAAGCCCTGCAGTTGAGAACACTCCTACCCAGATGTTGTGGAAGGGGTCAGTCTTGTTGTCAGCATCATAGATGAGGCAGTTGCCCCCGTAGTCTCTCTCTGGCAATGGGACTCCCAGCCTGGGATCCACATACTTCAGAAACTGCCGGCCATCCTGGACTGTCTGCAAAGCAGAGCCATGAGTGTGGTGAGGCTTAACAAGGCAGCCTGGATGGAGTGGTCTGTAGTGTGACCTCTAGCTTGGTCAGTATGTTACAGGGACAGCAGCTCTTCCATCCCAGCTAGTGCTGGAGAGCTCTGAGGGTGCCTTGGGCCCCAGTGAGCCATCAAGGCACAAATGCCAGCCCCTACCATACTCTCTCCAGTGGATATTAGACTAGATCTCTATCCAGAAGAGGCAGCCCTGCACTGCTGCCTTTCCCACATGGTCCAGGGCCATGTCCAAGGACTCTGCCAAGCACAAGCCCATCTTTCTGGATATGCAGCAGTTGGTAAAGTTCTGTCTGTCTTCTTGGTAAATTAAACATTTTTGGACACAAAAGAGGAGGGGTCCCTTGGAGCAAACCTCAAGCCAGGACAAAGAGAAGCCTCAAAAACCTAGAGACCATGGGAAATAGATGTCTAGCAGAGGGGCAGAAGCAAGCAGGACAAGACTAGAGATGAGTCAGGTAGGCCAGCTGGGAGTCTAGCCCTTGGTCTGAAAGTCAGGGTTCACCTGTCTCTGGTGCAGATTCCAGAGGTGGCCAATTGTTAATGCCCTGTGTCCTGGAAACAAACTAGCAAGACTTGAGGACATGCTGAAGCAGGAATGTTCCTGAAACCACCTTCCGGCTTAAGCCCTAAGGCCTCGTGAAGTCAGAAAAGATGAGTTCTAAGCTTGACAGAAGTTTAGCATCAAAGGTACCTACCTATTCTTAGTTTCAAAATATCTGCAAAACAAATGGTGCTTCTGATCACCATGCATAACCCCATGATGACATGGCACTCTATGGAGGGGCATGGGAGAGGAGGCAGAAGGGAAGTTTACATTGCAGGCATACTTTCACGATAGATACTAGAACCAATATGATCACGATAATGGGCTGTACACTCTGTAGCTGTGAGCCTGGACACCTGACCGGCAAATCTAGTTCCCAGACTGCAGTCTCTTAAGACTAGCATCTGCCCTTCAGGAACCGAACAGGGCCCTAGGGAAAAGGCTGACTCCAGGACTCAAGCAGGAGGCACACACAACTGGAACATCTACAATCTGAGTACAACTGGAACATCTACAATCTGAGTCAGGAAGCACTTCAACAAATAAAAAACCAAGAACCCTTAAAGAAGGGGATGTAAGACAGAAACTAAAGGAGAGCGCTAGGGTTTAAAGAACTTCAGGAAAAACATGAAAGCATATCTGAGTATACAACCTGAACAAAATAACTTTGAGTCATGCTGATAACAACAAATTACTAGATACTTAACACATGGTTGGAAAGAGACAGGTTTTCCTCAAGAGGAATTCCGTAATACATAGATACACAACCCCGAGATAGTGGAGCCCAAGTCCTGGCTCCTACCCAGACATGGATAGCACACAGAAACTTCCTTGGAGCCGGGCGTGGTGGCGCACGCCTTTAATCCCAGCAGAGGCAGGTGGATTTCTGAGTTCGAGGCCAGCCTGGTCTACAAGGTGAGCTCTAGGACAACCAGGGCTATACAGAGAAACCCTGTCTTGAAAAACAAAAACAAACAAAACAAACAACAACAAAACAAAAAAAAAAAAAGAAAGAAAGAAAGAAAAGAAAGAAACTTCCTTCGAGAGAGCAGACAGACAGGCAGTAAAAGGCCTGTATGGAGGCCTGGCAGCCTCTCCACTCTCAGGGTTAGTATTAGCAGGGAGAAGCCCCATTGACAGACGGCTTATACCTTAAATCCAGCCAAATCCTAACACATCAGACAAATCCTAATGAACTCCAATGCCAAAGACAGGAAGGGAAAAAAAAAAAAAACCCACAGTAACACAGTTTGAGGAAGGAAATCTAAGAAAGTATCTCATGAATATGGATGCAAAGATCCTGGGCAGAATCCTAGGAGGCTGGTCCAGACTACAGTCAGGGCTAGACACCACCACCTCCTCTCAGGAATGCCCACAGCTTCCAAAGAAAATCATGCCAGGTATGGCAATGCACACCTCTGACGGCAGCACTTGTGGAGGCAGAAGCAGGAGGACTTACAGCAAGCTCAGGGCCACCCTAGCTATACAACAAGACCCTGTTTCAAAACCAAACCAAACCAACATCCCAAATGAACCACATTTAAAAAATTATTTGGTGTAAATACCATCATCAATAAAGGAAAAACTCGCATAATCATCATACTTAATGTAGAAAATGCATTTCACAAAATCAAAAAGCCTTATATCTTAATAATGAAAACCATAGCCAGCTACACCATAACCAGAACAGCTTCCACTTGGTGAAGGAGGCTTCAGAGCTCAGACTGCACCTCACAGAAAGGCTGGATACTCCTAAGGCTGAGAACCAATGAAGGAGGTCCATGCTGTGATCAGTCTCCGGAAGGCCCAGCTAGGGGAGTCAGGCAAGAGTGGGAAACAGACTGTAAGGAAGTGTGGCGGCATCCTGGTGCAGATGGCAGGGGCGAGACAACAACAAACTGCACAAGTGCTAGAGCTGGGAAGTTTAGCAAGGCCACAGGACACAAATTAACACAAAAAGTATTTCTACACCCTATTAGCAAAATACTTGGGAATAATTTAACAATGGAAGTACAAAATGTACATTATGAAAACTATAAAACATAATAAATAGTAAGTCATTAAGGGGCTAGAAAGATATCTCATGTCTATGAACCACAAGACTTAACTCTGGGATGGCAGCGTTGTAAACTGACCAATGCGACCCCTCTCAACATCTCACCTGCTAGGGTTCGGGTGGGGCTCAGTAGTAGAGCGTTTGCCTAGCATGCAGGAGGACTGGATTCTATCACCAGCATTGCAAACAAAGAAAAAGAAACCTTGCAGGCTTTTGACAGCTTTCTTACATAGCCAGAAAGAGATTCTTGGAAATGCAGGAAATCAGCTGACACAGGGCAATCTTGAGAGAGAAGAACAGGGGCTGGAAAAATGGCTCAGTGGTTAACAGCACTGACTACTCTTCTAGAGGTCCTGAGTTCAACTCCCAGCAACCACATGGTGGCTCACAACCATCTGTTGTGGAATCCAATACCCTCTTCTGGTGTGTGAAGACAGCAACAGTGTACTTACATAAAACAAATAAATCTTTAAAAAAGAAAAGAAAGAGAAGAACAAAGTGTGGAAGATTATTATTGCCGTCTGACCCACCAGCCTTTGCAGAGCTGACAGCCCGTTAGTAGAAGGCTTAGTCTGTAAAATATATAGCCCAGAGGAGCCCTAAAAATGAGACACCTAGGTGTGCTATGGTGTTTTCAAGTGAATCCCTGGCCGGAAAAAGACAAAACAAGAGATGCCACCTTAGCCCCACTAGGTTATAATTCCATTCACCACCAGCAAGTCCACCTGAGGACTCAGAACTGAAAGATGATATAAAGCAGCAGGAATTCCAGGTCAGCGCTGGTGGGATGCAAGATGGTACAGCCATGCTGGAATGCAATCTGGCAGCTCCTCAAACAGCATTAAAGGCCCGTGTGACAGGACCAGTGAGACCACAATGGCCCTGTCTAGGAGAGAAATGCAACTTTGTGTGATAGGACCAGTGAGACCACAATGGCCCTGTCTAGGAGAGAAATGCAACTTTGTGTCCCACAAGCCCTAACAGAATTGTTGAGAGCAGCTTGATTCACAGCAGCTCCTAATGGGAAACCAAATGCCTCTTGGGTCCTGAAATGTCCCTCAGCCATAGCAAGAGGCACTGTACAGCTGGGTTGACCTCAAAGATATGATATGGGTTATCAAGGGTTCACAAGGTCCACTCGGGGTGTTCTGAGACAAGTCTTGACAGATGGCAGGTAACTGGAGAGTAGAACAGAGAGACTATCAAAGATATCTGAGTGAGTTTTCTAGATATGGAACTGTTCTGGGTCTACTAAGATGTTTGTACATGCACAGGGACTCAGCCCTGTATAACTGCCCCAGACGGTGGATTTAGCACAATAAAAAATCCTAGCCACTCACTCATGGAACTCAGAATTCATTGACTGAAGCAATGTGGACCATTAGTGAACACATAATGCAATACTCCATTCCCCTCCCACCCCTGGTGAGCTGCAAAGCCCACCAGCTCCCCGGGTCCCAGGCTGGCCAAAGTTCCTAAAGCTGCAGCTGTTCAGCTACAGATCTGCTGGACTGCACTTTACCTGTCTTGTAATCAGATGAGCTGTCTTCCCTGTGTCTGTCCCGGCTTGCATACAAATATGACAGCAGCCTGTGCCTGTACCCACACTAAGACAACCCTCTGTATGGGCCAGCCTGGAGGTTAAGACAGCTGGCTTCTTGCCAGCACCCTGGGGCCTGAGGATTCAAGCCTCCTCTATTATCTATTCCTGTTTTATCAACCAAGAAAAGCTGCTTACCTGGAAAAGGATGAAGATGAGAAACAATTCGTAGACCACACTAACACACAGCCAAAACCGCCAGTAAGCTACAACAAGATAACAGCAATGTCAGGGGCTCTGCTCTGGGGCGCTAGGCTCCACCCAGCCTCAGGAGGCTCCTGATCATAGACATCTTTTTAAAGGGATGCTTAGGTGTCCTTCACAGAATCTTTATAAGCAAGGACTAAAAGTTACAGAGCTTCTCTGTAAAATTTGAGATGCTTTCCTCTTCTTGCGTCCCGAGGTCTTTACTCTGTTTGCTGCAGAGGCACAGAAGACCCACGATGCTGGGAAAACGTAGTGAGGGCAGCATCATGCTCTGAGATGTACTGATGCTGCTGACCTGTACCACGCTCTGCTGGATACCACTTCCAGGGGTGAAAATTCGCAATTCTAATATGTTCAATTTCTTATCATGAATTAGTATGAAGTTTTAGTCTTCTGCATTTAGAAAAAGTGTTTTAACACAAACAATATTTATACCTGCAGATTTCTCCTATTGAAATGCCCCTCCATCCCTGAATGCACTATGGTACTGAAGAGCCAGGGAGGTTCTGTGCGTTAAGAATGTGTGACCCGATCTACTTGGTTGAGAGTAACCAACTCTGACAGACAGGGAACGCGACGTAGGAAGCCCTCGATGGCATTTGCTCATGTCAGATGCAGATGGTGGTTATGAATGTTCTTCATGCCTGAAGTGGGGAGGAGCCTGTGTGAAAATCTTCACCAGCTGAGGGTAGCAAGCTGGCCTCCACTCCTGCAGTGTATGTGTATGTGAGAAGAACAGATACGTCAGGCCCCACCTCCAGGAGGAATCCTGATGTCATCAGGTCTGAGGACAGCACCTCTTCAGCTATTGCTCTCCCATCTTCCCCATAGTCTTTCCAAGCAGAGCCAAACCAGAAGCAGAAGCCTCTTATCCTTGCCTCCTTTAGGCCCATCCTGCATATCCAGCTGCTTCTACATCAGCCCCAAACCCTGACTCTTGTGTTGGTTGTTTTGATGTCAGTGCCCCTTGTCTACCCCAAAATAAAATGTGAGAAAGGATCAAAGGCAGCTCAGCAGTGCTGGGGATGGCACTGAACCCTAGGTATGCTGGGGATGGCACTGAACCCTAGGCATGCTGGGGATGGTACTGAACCCTAGATATGCTGGGGATGGTACTGAACCCTAGATATGCTGGGGATGGCACTGAACCCTAGGTATGCTGGGGATGGCACTGAACCCTAGGCATGCTGGGGATGGTACTGAACCCTAGATATGCTGGGGATGGTACTGAACCCTAGATATGCTGGGGATGGCACTGAACCCTAGGTATGCTGGGGATGGCACTGAACCCTAGGTATGCTGGGAATGGTACTGAACCCTAGATATGCTGGGGATGGTACTGAACCCTAGATATGCTGGGGATGGCACTGAACCCTAGGTATGCTGGGGATGGCACTGAACCCTAGCTTTTGGGAAGGGGCTGGAGTTGTAGCTCAGTGGGGCACATTTGTATAGGACAAATGAGGCCCAGGGTTCAGCTCCTAGCACTGCAAATAGACAAAAACAAAAGCAAAAAACTGAATGGAGAGAAGCTGTTTCAGAAGAACTGGGACTTGTTTCAAGGTATTCATTTGAAATCACAACCAATTACAGTTTCCAAATAAAGCAACTCCCCAGGCAGGTCAGCTGAAGCCTCAGTTTGCTGCTCTAATGAGGCCAGGCAGATGATGGCCCTGGTTGAGGCAGCCTGACTGGATCTTCCTAAGAGCAGAGCAGTAGGTAAGGCAGGGCACGCTCCTCCCTGAGGTGGATGCCCTCAGAGCTGTCCCTCTCACAGTGCATTGACCTTCTGCTCGGCTACAGCACACACCCTTTCACTGGAGGCCCTGGGTTCCGTGCTCAGGACATCAACAAAAAGTGGGCTGGGAGGTGGCTGAGGACAGACTTCCTACATGAATAAGACAGAATGGTGAAGAAGCCTGGAGCTTATGCAAAGCAACTACATTAGAAGGAAAGCAGAACAGAGCTCTCAAAGTACCCCACAGATGAGCATACATGTTAGGAGAGGATTCCTGGGCTTGGTAACACACGTCTTTAAAGCCTGCACTCAGGAGACAGAGACCAGCCTGGTTAGCACAGTTCTAGGTAGCCAGAGCTACACAGTGAGACCCTATTAGGGAAATTAAAAAAAAAAAAAAAGGAGGGAGAGGAACAACATTCTAGTACTGGAGCTGGAACTGTAGTCACTTAGATCAGAGCCCTGTGGGAACCTCCGAAAGTCTAAAACCTTTCATGCATGGTGACTCTGTTTGCTATGATATAGGGCTTGTGCTCCTGGACTAAAGAACCTGCGAGTCCCGGAGCCAAGTGCAGAAGCAAGTTACTGCCAGTTGGCCAGTGTAGTCCCATCTGCCAAGCTCCGTGAGATGTGGCTCTTGAAAGGAGGATGCCATACCATATATATGGGTTTATAGCTCTCTTCCTCCAAATGCAGGCCAAGCCCTTAGCAATCAGTCGGCCCCTGTCCCTGTACACATGTAGTTTCATTGTAACAAAGCAAACTATACAACTTTAACACCCAAAATTATGCATCCTTCCTTCCTAGTATACCAAATATACATATGTGTGTGTAATTAAATTACAAACAGAGAACACCAACTCCAAATATAACTACAGATTCTGCTGACTTTCCCCACTGTGTTGTAGGACAAATCATTATTGGCAGGGAAACTTACTTCAAAAATGGCATCTTAAAACATCACACATAGGGGCTGGAGAAATTGCTCAGCGGTTAAGAGCACTAACTACTCTTCCAGAGGTCCTGAGTTCAATTCCCAGCAACCACAGTGTGGCTCACAACCTGTAATGGGGTCTGATGCCCTCTTCTGGTGTGTCTGAAGACAGCTACAGCGTACTCACATACATAAAATAAATAAATCTAAAAAAATAAAATCACAAATAAGCTGGGCAGTGGTGGCACACGCCTTTAATCCTAGCACTGAGGGGATATACAGGAGGATCTCTGTGAGTTCAAGGCCAGTCTAGCGATAGCTCTAGGACAGCCAAGGCTACACAGAAGACCCTTGTCTCAAAAAACAAAAAACAATATATGCTGCTAAGATGAAGTAGGCACTTTTAAAATTATTTCCCTTCTCTGTGGCTCTGGTTTAACTCCTAGTATGGCAAGGCTGGATGGGTTCAGAGGCTGAAGGCCACTCAGGAATCTAGTAGCAATCACAAACCATACAGCCTGCTCAGGTCCTCAAGGGACCAGCTCAGAGCTTCAGGACAGGGGAATCGTGTTTACAGCTTCAGAACTAACTCACCCTTGGCAGACAATCCCCATTCTCAAGGCTAACAAGCTCAAGGCTAATTCCTTATCTCTTGTTCCTACAGTGGTTGGTTAAACAATCAAGTAAGTACACTGATACATACATATGGAAAAAAACTCACGACTGCCTATTTTACAAAACAATACAAAAACAAACAAATAAACAAAACCCAGGAAAAACAGCAATACTGGGGGGCTCACTTGTGGTCCCAATACACAGGAAGGAGGCAAGAGCATTCCTTACATCTAAGAATTTGAGGATAGCCTGAGCAACAGTGAGACCCTCAAAAATAAGTAAATAAATATACACAAGACACCCAAATTTAAGTGTTTATTTTTTAAAATGCCTAAAAATAGTTTCTGTATTTTCACAGTTTATATTCCCATTGAGGCAGAAAAGAAACATGTTTTTCAGTATATGCCAAGGCCCTTAAATAGTGACACCAAGCCGGGTTAATCCCAGCACTTGGGAGACAGAGGCAGGCGGATTTCTGAGTTCGTGGCCAGCCTGGTCTACAAAGTGAGTTCCAGGACAGCCAGGGCTATACAGAGAAACCCTGTCTCGAAAAAACAAAAAACAAACAAACAAAAAAAAAAAAGAAAAGAAGTGACACCAACCAACTTGTAGCCTCTAGGGCCTCCTCATCTGAGCTCTGGCCAATGAGCAGGCAAGTGGGTGGCTTGTGTCCTCCAGCTGAGGTTCACAGGAGGCAATTTGATGCCACAGATTTGTCAGAACTTGGGTGGGGTAGTGGAGACAATGACACTCCTAGGTCTCCAGCCCCTCCTAGGATCCCAGGCAGGCACCCTGGTCTGCGGGAAGGTGAGAAAGCCACAGACGGGAGAGACAAGTGGAAGAAGTACAGTATGCAGCCACAGGAGGAGCTGGCAGAGGGGGACAGGACATTCACATCCAGCAGCACAGATACAGCAGCTGCTCAGAACAGAAGAGACGTGGCACACATGGAAAAGAAATGATGAGTTACCTGGATGAGGTCTGGAAAATGGCCCGTCTTTAGCTTGTGTGACTCCAAAACATAAGAAAACCAAAATACTGGCCACAATACCTCTGCAAATAAAGAACAAACAGCCCCTCAGTGTGTGCAGGCTTCTTTCAGGCAGAGGTGGGAGGCAGCAGGGACCCCAGTAGACACCCATGATAAGCTAGCCATGCTGGAAACAGCCCACAACTCCGTCTGGCAGCTACTTGGTGGGAGGTTGGTCCACATGGCTCACTCCACCTCAACAGCCCACAAACAGCACACTCTCTCAGATGTCCATGTGTTAGGTTTCCCATGTCATATAGGGTGTCACCACTGGTTCACTTGCTTAGACCTCATAAAGCTCTATCTCATAGCACATGCCTAATGGGCCTTGCCAGAATTTTCACTCCTGTTGGGTCACTACCTCCTACACCAATGTGCTCTTGGAGGTGCAGGATGGAAAGTATGAAACCTACATTAGACCACACATTGAAAACAGGGCACAGGGCACAGAAGCACGGACCACACAAAGCCAGGGCCGAAGCCACCAGGTCACAGTCCCTGCTAAGGACCCGCTCGGGATTCAGAGGAATCCCGGTCTCACTCTGGCCTGCACTTTCTTGCTGAAGCCTTTAGCATCTGGACATCCTATCTTATGGCCGTGGCCAGAACAAGCCAAGAAAACTGAGTATTACTTGCCTGGCCTGAGCAACCAAGATGAGAGCCCCCCCCACCCCCCCAATCTTAGCAGAGCATCTGCAGGCACATGTGAATTATGGATTAGTCTCCAACCTGGCTCTGTACCACTCTGCCAGGAGGAACAGAGCACTCGCTGCTCAGTTCTGAGGAGAGGGATCATAGCTCTTTCACAGAAACACTAGCAAGACAGGAGGTGAGAAAGGAACCTGGAAAGGGCTCCCTGAAGTGATACCTCACACAGGCACAGCCTGAATTAGTTGCCTTCCCGTGTAGACTGCTATCCTATTAGGTGAAGGACAGTTAAACAGTTACCATTCCCAAAAGAATAGAAATAAAGGTCAAGACAAAGCGATGCCACTGTTCTGCTCACCTGAGACAAGCCTTGGTCACACCTACCTGGGACCATCAGTGTCTAAACTACACAGTCCCCTGTGGTGCAAAGCAACACATAGCCATATAGGCTGGGTGGTATGGGACCTGGTGGTATGACAATTTACAAGGATGGGCTGTAAGAAGCACCTGAGTTACCTGAAAATGTATCATCTGAGCAGAGGTAATGGAAAAGGAAACCAAATGCCTTAAATTTAAAATAAACTGGGCTGGCGAGATGGCTCAGCAGTTAAGAGCACTGACTGCTCTTCCAGAGGTCCTGAGTTCAAATCGCAGCAACCACACAGTGGCTCACAACTATCTGTAATGGTTGTGACCTGACGCCCTCTTCTCGTGTGTCTGAAGAGAGCGATGGTATGTACTCACATACATAAAATAAATAAATAAATCTTTAAAAAAATTAGAATAAATCTTTAAGGAAATAAAGTCTACACTTTATCCTCTTTGCTCTGTTCCCTCTAAAGTTCCCCTCTGCCTCAGATATCCATGTAGGAGACATGACGGTGGGTCTTCACATCTCCTGAGTCTCCTCAGGTGGTGACAGAGGCTGTTGTGGTGACCCAGGTGGCTGTGCGCAGGACTGATCAGCCCATTTGAAGACTTCCTCACTGCTTTTCTCATAGTAAGCCTACGGCTGGGGGCCCCTCAGTAACCAACTACAGTTCCCACTGTTAATCCCATCTGATTCTTCGGACACTATGCCTACCCTGAGCATAGCCCTTTTCCACTGCAGAGCAATCTTCTATCCCCTTGCTGAGCTTAAAGGATCAGCAAAGGTACAGGGCTTAAAGCCTCTTTGGGCAGGAGACTGTTCTGAACAGGAAGCCGCCTTTTGCCCATTTACTGATTTAACAACGTATCTCCCTGTGGACAGGAGATTTCATACTTTGGGTAATGTTACCACTTTACTGATTTTGTTGCTCAGCATTGCCTTATGCCATTACTGGGATATGACCTGAGAACACTAATGGGCTCTTCTGAGTTTCAGACACAACAGGAACCCCTAGGCCCATTTTGGGCTTTTTTTTTTTTTCCCTTTATGCTTCAGTCCTGTCCTTAAGAATGACTTTAAGGAGTCTGGGTCTCTCACTGAAGAATACCTGAAGCCAAGATTGGCTGTTGGGTATGCCTGTTGCCACTATGGTGAGGCTGGCTTTAGGCTCTGAGTTCAGAAAGTGGCAAACACTTGCCTTCACCAGCCTATATCCACACATATACAATTACCCTGGTATCTGTGGAGTGCTAGTTTCAGAGTCCTCCAAAGATAATGAAATGTGTGAACACTCAGATCTTTTACATACAGTGCTATCTGTATAGCCACACATATCTCCCATTTCCTAAAAATATCTCTCAATTGCATATGCTAGCTATATGGAATGTGGCTGCTAAATACAGAGCTGGGTTAGTACACGATAGACAGTAACAAGGAAAAAGTGACACGTTCGAGTTACAAAAGAAAGATTTCTTTTGAATTTATCTATTTCAATAAATCGGCCCGCACCACCGTGTGCGAAAATTAGGGTCGTGAACCCTCCGTCTCCGTCCGTCTAAGGACTCAAGTTCCGGTCGGACCAGATGTCTCACTCGAGGTCCTGTCGGTCCCGATATGTCTCTTTGGGACGGATTTTTTTTTTAGAAAAGAAAAAAGAAAAAGTTATTTATTTATTCACTCATGTGCATTGGGTGTTTGGCCTGCATGAATATCTGCACCACATGTGTGCAGTATCTACAGAGCCCAGAAGAAGGAATTAGAACTGGAGTTGTGAGCTGCCATACAGGTGCTGAGAATCAAGCCTAGGTCCTTTGCAAGAGCAGCTCCTTCTCTTTCACAGAGCCATCTCTCTGGAGCCCTTTCAAAAGGGTTCAAAAATTGGTTGAATCTTAAGAGATGAAGCTAGTGGATACGGGAGGCTGAAGTATTATAGATAACATACATTTCTGTTTGTAACTGTATCTGTACTGAACTTAATCTGTGTTTGTTTCTGATGTTCCCCAGTGGGGGCAGTTCTGACCTCTGTTCTCTGGTAACCTAAAAACTCTATTGATTTCTGGCACCTATCACATAATCAAAGATACAGCAGCAACTGCAGAGGCGCTCACAGGTTCAGCTGTCAGCCAATCCATGGACTCTTGCAGCCTCTGCCTCTGTTCTTTAAGGAGCCTATTTCCTGGTATTTCAGGAGGCTCAGTGCATCTATAAATTGATTCTCTTGTCAGTATGCCTTCGTTCTTAAGAGTCCCAGCCATTACAGTATGTAAAATAGTTTGTGTGTGTATGTGTGTGTGTAGCACTTGGAAAGAAAGCCAGGGCCTAGACAGCACAAAGCAAATGTTCTACCACTGCCCTCACTTTTAGAAGCATGATGCTGGACCACATATGAGTTTAGTGGAGCTGGAGAGTTGGCCCAGTAGTTAAGAGCACTGGATACACAAACAGAGCACCCAGGTCTGAATTTCAGCACCCACAAGACAGCTCACTATCATCTCTACCTCCAGGGTTCTGTCATGAGCACCAGATACTCAAATATAGGAGAGAGAGAGAGAGATTTTAATTCTCTAAGTTGCTTTCCAATGTGGCCACATCCCTATTAGTAATGAATGAGCTGCTGCTGTTTCAAACTCTTATCGTCTTTACATCTCAGTCCTGAAGAAGCTGTGTGGTGGAATCTCGCAGTTCTCGGTCTGAGGAGCCCTGGGATGTCAGCAGTGCACATTTCATATGCTGTTTCTCTTCTTTCTTTCTTTCTTTCTTTCTTTCTTTCTTTCTTTCTTTCTTTTTTGGTTTTTCGAGACAGGGTTTCTCTGTGTAGCCCTGGCTGTCCTAAAACTCTATATGTAGACCAGGCTGGCCTCGAACTCAGAAATCCGCCTGCCTCTGCCTCCCAAGTGCTGGGATTAAAGGCATGCACCACCATGCCTGGCTTTACCTCACTTTCTTGAGAATGGGTCTCACTATGCTGTCCAGGCTATTCTTAGACCAAGCAATCTCCTGCCTCAGCCTTCTGAGTATCTGGGAGTACACGTGTGTTCCATCAGATTTTATTGTGTTGCTTCTTGTTAATTGTGTTTGCCTTTTGAAGAAAAAAATGTGGGTGGGTTTTTGTTCTGTTTTTTGAGAAAGGCAGGATCTTGCAATGCAGCCCAGACTTGCCTAGAAGGTAGGAGTCTCCTGCTTCAAACAACTCAGTATGGAGATTATAGGTGTGTAATCTTTTCATGCTTAGTTTGTAAATGTGTAAAACTATTTAAATGTAAATGGAATGGACAGCTCCCTGAGAAGGTAGGAGAGCCAGAAGTGGCCCAGGTCACCACACCAGATGATAAATCATGAGCCATCTGTGTGGGACAGCTTACCAACAGTACTGACCGTCTACAAAGATATATATCCCTGGTGTGGGGAAGAAGCCAGGCACAGAAAGTAACATAACAACACCACTCCTGGGAAACCAGAACACATGGTGTGAGACTCAAGGCTGCCTTGGTCAGCAACAGGCACATAGGTATGTGCATCTCAAACTTACCAATCTGGAACTTTATTAGAAATGCATCAAATTATAGACCAATAGGTTAATCTGAGAAGAAAACAAAGCTGTACAGTGGTCTGTGTCTAGAGTCCTGGCTATTAAAGAGGCTGAAACAAAAAGGATTACTTGAGCCCTGGAGTTCAAGAACAACCTGGCAGCTGGGTATGGTAGAGAATGCCTTTAATCATAACACTTGGGAGGCAGAGGTAAGAGGATCTGTGAGTTCCAGACCAGCCTGGCCCATATAGTGAATTTCAGGACAAGACTAGCAATATAGTGAAACACAACCCACATCTCAAAGACAAAGAGCAATGATGCACAAGTAGAAAGGAAACACTTTACAAAGGGGGCAGGAGAGATGGCACACTAGTTAGAGCATTACCTGCTGGGGTAGAGGACCCGAGTGCAGTTCCCAGCACCCATATCAGAAGGCTCATACCTGACTATAACTCCAAATCCCGGGGATCAAATGCCCTGATACCCACGGGTACTTACATGTACATAGTACATGCAAGTCACACAGGCACACACATGCACACAAAAGTTAAGTAAATCTTAAGAAACATGTTGGGCTGGAGAGATGGCTCAGTGGTTAAGAACACTGACTGCTCTTCTAAAGATCAATTCCCAGCAACCACATGGTAGCTCACAACTATCTGTAATGGGGGTCTGATGCCCTTTTCTGGTCTGTCTAAAGACAGCTACAGTGTACTCATATACATCAAATAAATAAATCTTTAAAAAAAAAAAAAAAAGAAAGAAAGAAAGAAAAGAAAAGAAAAGAAAAGAAAAGAAAAGAAAAGAAAAGAAGTTACAAATGAAATCTTGGCGAGCCAGAGAGATTGCTCAGTGGTTAAGAGCGTTTGTTGATTTTACAGAAGACCCAGATTCGGATTCTAGCACCTATTCTGTGACTCACAACTGTTTATAGCTCCAAGGGACTCAACACTCTCTTTTGGCCTCCGAGGATACTCACTTAGCTATCCCAATACATACATACACATAAGTAAAAATAATTTTTTAAATGAAAAATAAGTAAGTCTTGCAGTTGTCTCTCTATGGAACAGTGCTTTTTTGGGATATGTAAGGGTCTGAGTTCCATCCACAACAACACAAAAATGATAAAATATTTTCTATAAGACTGGTGAGATGGTCCAGCAGGTGACATGCTTGTCACTAAGCCTGACAACTTGAGTTCAATCCCTGGGATTTTCATGGTAAAAAGAGAAAACTAAGGCCGGGCGTGGTGGCACAAGCCTTTAATCCCAGCACTCGGGAGGCAGAGGCAGGCGGATTTCTGAGTTCGAGGCCAGCCTGGTCTACAAAGTGAGTTCCAGGACAGCCACAGCTATACAGAGAAACCCTGTCTCAAAAAAACAAAACAAAAACAAAAAGAGAAAACTAACTCCCACAGGCTGTTATCTGACTCTTGTGCATGTGTGCTTTGTACACGCTTGAACATACACATGCATGCAAACATAGTATGTGATGAAAAACTACCACATGAACAAACACCACAAAAATTATTAAATATTTTCTATAGAGCTGGTGAGATGGCTCAGTAGGTTACATGCTTGTCACCAAGCCTACTTTTAAGGGCATAAGAAGACTCCCATTGTCCCAGGGAGAAGCAAATAGCAGATTCCAGGCTCTACCAGAAGAATTACAGGCCAGAAAGGTAGTTCCTTCATGCCCTTAAAGAGGAAAGAGGGTGACAAAGAGCCTGAGGAACAACGTGGAGTGTCCCCTGGATGACGGTCCACGGTGCTACCCTCCTTCCACTTGTGGGTCTGAGCTCTTGGACTCTCTAAGTTCTGGGTCACCTAGTACTGACACCACCACCACCAGACTGGGTGGACGACAGTTCTGTAACAGCTCTGGCAGGTGACTGGTGACCACTCCAGGGTACCTTTGCATGTTCCTGCTCTACAGAGGGAGGACTGTACTCTTCCTTGAGACAACTCTTGTTCAGTGAGTGACATCAGACCTGGGCATCTTTAGCTAAACTTCTCATATAGAGAAACTTTTTTGGCGTGCAGGGTCTGGTGCTAAGGATTAAACCCTAGGCTCCTGAGTGATATATCCAGTCCCTGGAGAGCACCTCCTGAGGTATAATCATGTCTCATCTCTTTGGACTTCTTGCTGTGCCTTGCAGATGCTACTGACCCTCTATTCCCAGGTACACACAGATGCCAGCAGACATAGTTTTGTTGCTTGTTTCTTTTCTTTTCTTTTCTTTTTTTTTTTTTTTGAGACAGGGTCTTAAAAAATGGCCTGGACTGCTATGGAGATCAGGCTGGCTTCAAACTCAGAGATCTGCCTTTCTGCTTCTCAGTGCTACAAAGGTGTGTACCACCATGTCCTCTTTGTTTTTCTGAAACAGAGTCTCATGAAACACAGGCTGGTCTTCTGAACTCACCATGTAGCCAAGATTGGCCTCAAACTTCTATTCCTCCTGCCTCAGTTTCCCAAGTGCTAGGTCTACATGTGTGAGCAACCATACTTTGCTAAGACCCAGTTCTACTTGAAAATTCCCTCTGGACGGGAGTGGTGGCTCACATCTTTAATCCCAGCACTCGGGAGGCAGAGGCAGGCGGATTTCTGAGTTCGAGGCCAGCCTGGTCTACAGAGTGAGTTCCAGGACAGGCAGGGCTACACAGAGAAACCCTGTCTCGAAAAACCAAAAAAAAAAAAAAAAAAAAAAAAAAAAAAAAAAAAAAAAAAAAAAAAAAAAAAAAGAGAGAAAATTCCCTCTGAGCAGATAAAGGCACAAAGCGGAGTACTACCTCCATACCCCAAGGGCCAATATCTGCAGATGACCCCTCTGTAGGCACCAGGACAGGAAGGACAAAGCAGACCTGACCCAGTGGCCCAGAAAGCACAAGCTCCTCTCTCAGTATTAACTCGTCTCCTTAAGAGCATGCTGAGCTTATAAACCTTGCCTGGTAGAAGCCTTTCGAAAAAAGGAGGGAGGAACAGGCAGGCCTATAGATGAGAATGAGCAGGAAGTACCAGCATATGCCAGGGCAGACATCTCCAGAAGGGCCAGAGAGCCTGGGAGCAAGCTATCCCAAGCTCAGGAGAGAAAGGGAGAAAGGGAGAAAGGGAGAGAAGGAGGGAGAGGGAGATAGAGAGAGAAAACACTCCTGAGAGGCTGACTCTGAGCTAGAAGTCACTGAGCAGTAAAGAATTTCACGGAGAATAGGCCAGGAACAGCTGGGAAACAGCTAGGGAGGTTACCTGTATTGCACAAGAAAGGCAAAAGGGAGTCCGAGGGTCCAGACAAGTTCACCCCATTCAATTCTTAGGGCAAAGTACTAAGACTCCCAGTTTCCGAAAACAAAATTCTAGCCTAGAAGTGTTAAGACCACAGGGATTCCACAGGATAGGGGAAAGCAACCAAAGTAGCCTTGAACCCTCACTAGGCCTCTCGTGCCTCCCTCTGTATTCTCCCTACTAAATACTCTCTGGCCTCCCCAGAGCAAGTAGGACCTGCACAGTACCAGTAACTGTAACAGTAACTGACCTTCCTTCCCAGGGCAGATATGCAGCCCAGAGAACCAGAGGAGCAACAGAAAAGTCTGTCAGGACTCTGAAGTAACTTGTCCCTGCATGCTAGGGACTAGCTTCGGAACTTGAATGCAACAAGGACAGTGTTCGTGACCTGTCTGCCTGCTTTGGAGAATCTTGAGAAGCAAGGACACAGGTGGTCATCACGTGTCCATCCAGCTTCTTATACAGTTTGTTTAAATGTTTAGAAAGTGCTGGCACCAACACCACAGTCGTACTCAAGGACATAAGTGCCATCACAGGGTTCATTGCTGGTGGCTCTATATCCCAGACAATTTGAGAATTCTTACATCCTAGAGTCTACCACTCTGAGGGGAGCTGCTGGTGTGATGATGTGGTCACTCTCAGGAGGCTTCTGCACACCAGCTAGGGGGAGTCACCCTGAAGGCTAAAGCAAAACATCCCTACCACTCAAAGGTGACACGTTCCCATGGTCCTGGGTAAGAAATGCTACACAGCTTCAAGGGAAGGTGTGGAGGCCAGTCACTCAGACATACAAGGAAAATGCAGAGCCCCGGCTGGCCAGAGCTCCACAGGACATCACACACTCTGAACAGAAGCAGTTACCTCTTGGTGTTGTAGGCTGTATCCTGAGGGGTTTCTTCTAGGAGAGTCACATAGCCGAGTGCACAGGTAAGGATGAACAGCACAGTTAAAGTGTGAGCACGCCTGAATCCAAAAACACACAGGTAGTGTCAGAGCAGAGATCACCAAGTTCATGTGATACCTAGTCACCCAGCACAGGAGCGAGGCTGACCTGCACTCCCAAGCTGACTGACCATTCCCGTGGGTACAAGAGGGGTTGGCGTGTACTGCCTCCAGCACAGGTAGATATGGTCACATTTAACACAGTAAACATGGAAGGCTTCCCCCAACTTCCCCTCCGGTAATGAGAACTGGGCCTCTGGTCTTACATATGCTAGACAATTACTCTGCCACTAAGCTACAATCCCTAGCTCATTTCTGAAGACCTTAGGAATTGCTTCAGCTCCTTGGTTTCTGTACTACTCTGATCTCAGTTTTTGAAGTAGCTAGCAAGCTGAGGGCATCTTTGGCTGATCTTGAAAGGAGTACTATTTTCTACTTCTTAGTATATCAGGAATATCTGAACAATAAATATCACCTTTCCCTTGAGGTCAGTGTTCACCCTATTATTCACATAGTCACCAAAACATGGCCTCCTCCTGGCCTCCCGTGACCTGGGAAAGGTGAAACAGGAGGGAGGGCATCAGCCAAACACACTCATAGCTGAAGGTTTCAATCAATGGGTTGCTCAAGAGTGAGCTCTACCTTGTTGTTCCCTGTCTAACATATTCTCTCTCTCTCTCTCTCTCTCTCTCTCTCTCTCTCACACACACACACACACACACACACACACACACACACACACACACAAATGGGGAGGGGAGGCACAACAGATTGCTGAGACAGGTTATCTTTCTCCTTCCAGAATGTCAGGTTTGTGCAGAGCTGCCTCCTACTCCTCCCTACCATACACAAACACAGGGATGGTCTGAGTCCCATGACTAGGCCCAATATGAGAGTTGACCTATGTAAATTTTGGGACTCCAGTCACTGCCCAGGGGCAGGCATGAGGACAAACTGGTTCCTTGCTCTGAGTGGAAAATACCCAGTTGCTGTTCTTCCCTGGAGATGACCATGTTCCTCATGCTGAGTGGGTAGGAAGGCAGCTTTGCCAGAACAAACCAGGGAAAAACATGAAGGCGTTGCCAAGAAAGGGACAGGGCCTGTCCCAGGTCAGGTCTCCAAGAGGCTTCTAGCCTGTTACACGGGCTTTCTTGGCTTGTTGATCTGATAGTCAAAAGGGTATGAACTATCAAATCATGCTTGCTAAATGTGGGCAAGTCTAGGTAAGCCCCAGCCCACAGTGATAGATCACTTATGTCTGAAGCTGCAGAAATTATTACTGTGGACATACTGGTGATTTCTGCCCTAACTCTCCTGGATGGCTCACTAGAAGCACCATGCTCTAAGACCCGAGTGTAGACTGCCAATTCTCAAACTGTCAGATTCCATGCTGGTGGGAGTGCGTTAGAAAGTGATATCCGGTGGTAGGGGGTTGGAGCCCTGGCTCAGAGGTTAACAACGCAGGCTACTCTTCCAGAGGATCCAGATGGGATCCCTAACATCCACTCAGCAGCTCCAGTCTGGAACTATGGTTCCAAGGGACCCAACACCCTCTTCTGGCTTCTAGGGGCATTGCATACATGTTTTATACACACACATGCAGGCAAAACATCAATACACACAAAATAAAACTTTTTTTTTTTTTTTTTTTGGTTTTTCGAGACAGGGTTTCTCTGTATAGCCCTGGCTGTCCTGAAACTCACTCTGTAGACCAGGCTGGCCTCGAACTCAGAAATCCACCTGCCTCTGCCTCCTGAGTGCTGGCATTAAAGGCGTGCGCCACCACGCCCGGCTTAAAACAAAACTTTATATAAATAAAATTCAGGTCTGTGCCAGAATCTGAGCTCTTGTTTAGTTTTCTGATATATCCCCTAAGATAGTAATGACAGTCACCATAAATTCCCAAAATATACACTGAGAATGGCTGAAGGAATAAATGAATATAAAACAAAAAGGGCAAGCCAGCAACACACTCCAGAATTCTCAGTCTAGTGGCCATCACCTGTACTGGAAGACAGTCATGCCTCTCCTGTCCAAGAGCCATGGTGGAGGCTACCTGATATAGAATGATGCTTAAATACCCACTTGAGTAATTCACGGACTGCTATGAATAAAAGAGTCCTTTATTTAAGTAGCCAACCAGGAACAGGCTCCTGCCACAAAGATTTTTCGGCCCTGAAGGCAGTGCAAGGTTTATAAAAACAAAAACCAGGTGTGGGTCAGCGATTTTGTAAGCATCATTTCCCTTTGTCTTGTCATCCAGGATATGACTGAGATGGTGTAGGGTCAGTTATGGGGTTAGAGACCATTATGTCCAGTCAGGAAGAATGAGGTATGGGATCGTCTTGAGATCAGTTATGGGGTTGCAATAGCCTGACTTAATAGGCCATTTTAATGTCCAAAGGACCTCAAAGGTCAGAGAAAGCCATCGGCACTAGCTCTGGCACCATACTCACAACTGCCCATGCTCACTTTTGAGAGCTCTCTCTCTCTTGCTCTCTCTCTCTGCTCACTTTTGAGCGCGCTCTCTCTCTCCCTCCCTCCAGGGTCTGGCTGTCCTGGAACTCACTATGTAGACCAGGCTCGCTTCAAACTCACAGAGACCCACCTGCCTCTGCCTTCTGAGTGCTGGGATTGCTTCTTTTCCCTCTAATGTTTTCACAGTCACTAGAAGGCATCATATTGAAAAGCGGTTCTGGTTGGATCTCGCTGCAGAAGCTGTCCATAACCCAGGGAAGGTGCTAATAGTATAAGGTCCAGATGCAAAGCTATCTCCCACACCCCATCCACTTTCCTGCTATTTCAACTGTATCTCACCAGTGCCTCAGCTACCACTCCCACTTGCAAGCCAGAGATACAAGCTGGCATACGACAAGAGTCCCTCGGAAGACCCTATCTGTGTGATGGCACCTTCTCCTGGATTATCTTAACACTTCCAGACCTGGCTTTTCTCTGATCAGATGTGCTCTGGACACTGCCACAGCTCTGTTCTCTCAGAGCTACTTCCACTTAACTTCCCCTCCATTGGGAACACATTTGTTTCTGTGCACTTGGGCCTCACTTGTCTGCAGGGCCCACCCTGGGACTCCAGTGTTGCATAGGTGGGTAGAAACTTGGCTGCCTAAAATAAAAACAGCCATTTCTCTCAGGAAGCGAGCTCCTTCTCACAAAGGAGATAAGGTGAAGGGTTAGCCCAAGGTCATGGGACTACACCTTAGACTGGTCAGCCAGGACAGTGGCATGGTCCTTCAAAGAAGCAAAACACCTGCAATTCCTACTCACTCACTCCACTAAAGGCAGACGGGGCAGCCTGATCCCAAAACTTGTCAGAGGTTGAGTTGTACAAGCCAGGGTCATTGAAAAGGGTAGCAGTGAGGAAAATCTACCACACAGATATGCCATATCTACCAGGCCAGTTCAGGGCAAAGTTACGGGGGAAGAGCAAGGGAACAACAGCTTTCCGACAGAAAGGAAACCTGAAAGTCACTAATAGGTAGTGGGCAGGCCTTCCAGAGCTCATCCCGGGGCTTCCCCGATCCGAAAAAAACACTCGACATCTCATACAGAGACGACCACCGGGGGTTCCACGAGGGCGGGAGGGAGTGAGGCGCTCCGCTGGCTGATCTAGGCCCTGACGGTTCCCGATTCCAATCTAAACTGTCTGTCCCAAACTCCTGCCCCGACGCGGGGAGACCCTCACCAAAAGAAGGTGTTAGTGCCATCGTCGTAGACCTCGGACTCGGTGCTGCGGCGGCCCTCGAGCAGCGGAGACTCAGATCCCGAGCCTCCCGCGACTCTGCGCTCACCCCTCCGCATGGCGCCCGGCCTGCGCAGCCCACCAGGCTGCAAGCGGTGGGCTGGGGTCGCAGTGCTGCCCGGCGGGGTCTCCGCGGGAGTGGGGCGGGGCCGCGAGGCATTGTGGGACGCGTAGTGCGCGCCGGGCCGCAGGGCATGCTGGGCGCTGGAAGGCCCTAAGCGGCCCGGTGGGAGGGACGCGGTCCGGTTGCTAGGAGACTGGCCGCGTGCTCTGCCTGACCGAGACCATACAAACCGGCTGGCAGTGGCTGGTGCTGATAAAGATCAGAAGACAGATCTCTGCGGATGGGGACGCACAAAAAGAGACTCAACCTAAACTGTTGTGGTTGAGCCCTAGCATGCAAACTAAACTCCGGAGGCTGAGGCCGGAGGATTGAATGAATCCAAGGACAGCCTGAGTTATTCAAACCTTGAATTAAAAAAAAAAGAAAAAAGAAAAAAAAGAGGCAAGCCGGGCGGCGTTGGCACACGCCTTTAATCCCAGCACTTGGGAGGCAGAGGCAGGCAGATTTCAGAGTTCGAGGCCAGCCTGGTCTACATATAGAGTTCCAGGACAGCCAGGGTTACACAGAGAAACCCTGTCTCAAAAATGAATAAATAAAGAAAATAAAGAAGAGGGGTGATAAAGAAATGGCTTAGCAGTTAAGATCACTGCCTGACCTTCTAGAGGACGGAGTTCAGTTCCCACACCCACATAGCAGCTCATAATAAATTGTAACCAGTTCAGTTGCTCCAACGCCCTCTTCTAGTATCTAGGGCACTGCATACAGTTGGTGTACAGATGCATATACACTCAACCAAAATACACTAATAACTAGATATAGATAGACAGATAGATAAATTATTGCCAGACATGGTGGCATAGTCCTTTAATCCTAGCATTCAGGTGTCAGAGGCAAGAAGATCTATATGTGTTTGAAGCCATCCAAGTCTTCATCGTGAGCTCCAGATCAGCCAAGGCTACACAGTGAGACTCTGTCTCAAATTTTAACATAAATAAAAATTAATGACTACTTTAAATTAGCAGGACCAGTCAAGTTGGATAGTTGAAACTGGTATGGATAGTCTCTGAAAGTACTTACAGGCCCGGCATGGTGGCGCATGCCTTTAATCCCAGCACTCGGGACGCAGAGGCAGGCGGATTTCTGAGTTCGAGGCCAGCCTGGTCTACAAAGTGAGTTCCAGGACAGCCAGGGCTATACAGAGAAACCCTGTCTTGAAAAACCAAAAAAAAAAAAAAAAGTACTTACATTTTTGCCAGAGATAGGGAATGGGCTACTTGTCTGAGAGTGTGGGTCCTTCTTCAGGTTTCTCAGACGTGTTGGCTTGTGGTGCCAGCAACCTGCAATCCTAGCACTTTGAGGTGGAGGTATATAAATCAGGAAGTCTCTGGTCATCCTTCGTGTGAGACTAGGAGTTATATAGATTCCCTGACAGGCAGACAGCGAAGAAAGCCTATTGGATTTTAAAGATGACAAAATTCAGCCAGGTAGCGGTGGCCCACACCTTTAATCCCAGTACTCAGGAGGCAGAGGCAGGCAGATCTTTGTGAGCTTGGGGCAGCCTGATCTACAGATTGAGATCCTAGAGAGCCAAGGCTACAGAAAAAAAACCCATCTTGAAAACAAACGCCGGGCAGTGGTGGCGCACGCCTTTAACCCCAGCACTTGGGAGGCAGAGGCAGGCGGATTTCTGAGTTCAAGGCCAGCCTGGTTTACAGAGTGAGTTCCAGGACAGCCAGGGCTACACAGAGAAACTCTGTTTCAAAAAAAAAAAAAAAAAAAAGAAAGAAAAAGAAAAGAAAAAAGAAAGAAAGAAAGAAAGGAAACAAACAAACAAACAAACAAACAGATGGCAAACATCTGGGTTCTTCTTCGCCTTCCTTACCTGAAATAAAAGTCTAGCAGTTTAAAAGAAAGGCCTTGGTGAACCTTTTCTCCACTAGGAGGATCACCAGTCCAGACAAGCTCAAGGCCAGATCAGGACATGTTTGCCCAAAAGTTGTGGGTTTGTCAGCCTCCTGTCATTGTTCAAACTGACAAACCATAAATTAGAGGAGCAAGACCCCCTCAGAGATCCTGGGAGCTCTCGGCCTGTGTTGCTGGGTAGGGATGGCACCGGTAGTCCAGACCTTTCACTCCAGGTCCCAGGGGCAGGCAGATTTCCGTGAGTTTGGAAGGTTAGTTGAATCTACATAGTATATTCCAAGTCAGCCTAGGATATATAGTGAGATCCTGTCTCAAGCAAACAACCACTCAGCCTTCAAAGGGACTTCAAAAAAAAAGGGCTTCAGAGGGGCTCCTGAAGGCCCCCTTAGATCTGCAGAGGGTCTTTCTATGTGCCCTGTGCAGGGTTTTAGACCCAGGAACAAGGATTGAAGTGCATATTTTACATACCAAAGCACATCTAGCTTCCAGGCTCTCCCAGCATCCCTCAGTCTCTCCCAGCATCCCTCAGTCCCTACCTGGCATATCATGCTGCTACCCTGAACTTTCCAGTTCAGGGGCTGGGCTACCCTTTAGCCAGATATTTTGGTCTCTGTACTTTTCCTCCTCCTCCTTTTCCTCTTCTTATTCTTCCTTCTTCCTCCTCCTTCTCTTCTCCCTCTTATCTCTCTTCCCTCCCTCTCTCTGCATGCCTTCATCAATCTTTCTTTTCCTACTCCCCGCTGTCTCCCTCTCCATGGTGACTTCCCTAGTCCTTTTCCTTGGTACCAGTGAACCCTCCTGCCCTAGAGCAGTTTCCCAGTGTACCTGTATTTATATGTACTTTAATTTGGCTTGAATTGTCTCATTTCATTGGTGGAGAAATAACTTATCAGCTGATACCTTGATGATGGGTTTCAGACCTAGGATAAGGGGCTGAGGTACATATTTACAAAGCCCATCTGGCCTTCAGGTTCTATCAGCATCAGTCAGTCCCCTCTATCCCACACCCCCCTCCCCCGGGGTTGAAACCCAATACCCTGTGTGCTTCTTCACCCTAATAAAAGCCTTTCTTTACCAGCCAAGTCTGCTGCTTGTGCCTTTGTTTTTTTTCTTTTAAGATCTTATTATTTTTTTGCCGGGCGTGGTGGTGCACGCCTTTAATCCCAGCACTTGGGAGGCAGAGGCAAGCGGATTTCTGAGTCTGAGGCCAGCCTGGTCTACAGAGTGAGTTCCAGGACAGCCAGGGCTATACAGAGAAACCCTGTCTCAAAAAAATATATTTTTAATTTATTTTATGTATGAGTACACCGTCCCTGTCTTGAGACACACCAGAAGAGGGCACAGGATCCCATTACAGATGGATGTAAGCCACCATCTGGTTGCTAGGAATTGAACTCAGGACCTCCTGAAGAGTTAGTCAGTGCTCTTAACCGCTGAGTCATCTCTCCAGCCCCCTGAACCTATTTGTGCCCTTTTAATTCTTTACCACCCCCACGTCCCCCAAGACAGGGTTTCTCCCTTATCAGTGGTTAGATTGGAACTCACTCTACAGACTAAGCTGGCCTCTATTAGAAATCTGCCTGCCGGACTGGAAAGATGGCTCAGTGGTTAAGAGCACCGACTGNAGAAACCCTGTCTCGAAAAACCAAAAAAAAAAAAAAAAAAAAAAAAAAAAGAATTAGGACCAGACAGTAGTAGCACACGCCTTTAATCCCAGCCCTTGGGAGGCAGACGCAGGTGGATTTCGGAGTTCCAGACCAGCCTGGTCTACAGAGTGAGCTCCAGGACAGCCAGGGCTACACAGAGAAACACTGTGGAGGAGGAGGAGAAGGAAGAGGAGGAGGAGGAGGAGGAGGAGGAGGAGGAGGACAATGTCTGGGTTTTAAGAAAATAAAGTTATAAGCCGGGCATGGTGGTGCATGCATTTAATCCCAGCACTTGGGAGGCAGAGACAGGCAGATTTCTGAGTTCGAGGCCAGCCCGGTCTACAAAGTGAGTTCCAGGTCAGCCAGGGCTATATAGAGAAATCCTGTCTCGAAAAACCAAAAATAAAAAAATAAAAAATAAAGTTATAGCTAGGTATGGTGGCAAAGAGATTTAGTCCCAGCACTCAGGAGACAGAAGGAGGAAGATGTCTGTGAGTTCCAAGTTAGCCTGGTCTAAGTATCTAAGACAGCCAGAGGTCAGGCAACCAAGTTAGATCTTGTCAAAGAAAGAAAGAAAGAAAGAAAGAAAGAAAGAAAGAAAGAAAGAAAGAGGATAACTTTTCCCCCTCAAGGCAGGGAGTGCTTCTCTGTGTAGCCCTGGCTGTCCTTGAATTTGCCTCTGTGTCCCAGGTGCTGGGATTATAAATGAGTGTACCAGAAAAAGAAAGGAACAAAAGTTACATGCAGAAAAGACACTCAGACTAGTTTCTAGTATAAAATACTTTATTGTAAGAATAGCAAACAGACAGACCCAACAGAGGCTTCTGTAAAACTCCACAACTGTCAAAAAAAAAAAAAAAAAAAAAAGCATCAAGTGTATTGAAGAGTCTGTCAGGCTGAAATGCTAATGAGAATTTGAGGATTGAGGATCCTGAGCCAAAATTTCTGTCTTTATCATACTTAATAGCTATTCATTTCCCACCTCTACATATAACTTCTGTTTGAACTATTGGGTAAAACCCCGGGAATGTATTCTTTTTTGACCACTCTCCTTCACCAAGTCCAGAATGAGTAATACTATCAGCTTCATGAAGCCTGTACCAGGGATTGCCCTGCTTGGCCGCAGCTGCTGCAATTTGATTAGCTGTGGTCGCTATCAGTGTATAGTGTCACTGTGGTCGTCATCGGTGTATTTAGAAAATGCAGTCCTTTCCTCCCCCCTCTCCACATGTTCTTCCCTATATAATTCAGACATCATTTCAAACGTGTGCTCTCACTCAATCTCTCCCCCTCTCTTCTCCTCTTCCCCCCTTTGTCTTCCCCCTTCTCTTTCTTTTCCTATCTCTCTTTCCCCTTTCCTCCCTCTCCCTTCCCGTGGTGATTTCTCTGGCCTCCCTCCTTGGGGGCAGTAAACTCTCCCACAGTTTCCCAGTAAACCTGCATTTACTATAATCTAATCTAGCTTGAGTTGGCTCCCCCCACCCCCCTGGCAGCAGAGAAATAATTGAGCACTTTCCTTCACTCACAGGCCTCATGCATTCCAGGAAGTCTATGGCCTGGAGCAGTGACTCTTTTCTGCTTTCCTTCATTTCTTCTGCAGCAGATGTTTTTCAAAGTAGCCAATGTTGAAAGAGTGAGAGGTCAGACTCCAGGCAGTGAAGGAAAAAAAAGGTCACCACTTGCATTAGAATAAAAACCAAGTGCTTGTCTCCTACACAACCATGGGTAAACTTTACCCTTTAGTCACACTTCTTGTGGAGTGATGGTCTCTTTGTATTTGACCTTGCACTTATTCCTAGAACAGTGTTGAGGCAAAAATGTCTTATCAATGCTCTTGTGCTGCTATCAAATTCACTGGTACATTTGATACCAGTAGAGAGATGTATAAAAGAGTCTCCCTGCCTGGCAGTGGTGGCACAGCCTTTACTCCCAGCACTTGGGAGGCAGGGGCATAGTTGGAGGCCAGTCTGGTCTACAGAGTGAGTTCCAGGACAGCCAGAGCTACACAAAGAAATCTTGTTTCAAAGCACGCCTTTAATCCCAGCACTCGGGAGGCAGAGGCAGGCGGATTTCTGAGTTCGAAGCCAGCCTGGTCTACAGAGTGAGTTCCAGGACAGCCAGGGCTACACAGAGAAACCCTGTCTCGAAAAACCAAAAATAAATAAATAAATAAATAAATAAATAAATAAATAAATAAATATCGGGAGGCAGAGGCAGGCGGATTTCTGAGTTCAAGGCCAGCCTGGTCTATAAAGTGAGTTCCAGGACAGCCAGGGCTATACAGAGAAACCCTGTCTCAAAAAAAAAAAAAAAAAAAGAAAGAAAGAAAGAAAAAAGAAATAAAATAAAATAAAAAGAGTCTCCCTTAAGCACCTTTACAGTAGTCATATAAGATGTTGGATGCCTAGAAATGGTGGTGAGTGCCTTTAGTCCCAGCATTCAGGAGGCTGAGGCAGGTGGAGTTTGAGACCAGTACTATAGGCTAGCTGGCTCTTGAAAAGGAGCTGGCTCTCCTGAAGGAGAGTTTTCGCTTCTGCCTACCATGTCACCCATAGGAGTACTAGAGTTACAGATGCCTGCCATAGAACACAGCTTCTTCCATGGGTTCCAGGTATCCAAGTTAGGTCTTCCTTCAGGTTTGTGCGGCTAGCACTTTTACCTTCTGAGCCATTTCTCTGTCCTTGAGTAGCTTTGGCATGTTGGTTTTCATTTTTTGGTTTCTCAACACAGGGTTATTCTGTGTAGCCCAGGGGCAATTCTGGAACTGCTCTCTGCTCTGTAGATCTGGCTGGCCTTGAACTCACTGAGATCTGTCTGCCTCTGTCTCCCGAGTGCTGGGATTAAAGGTGAGTGCCACCACCGCTCATCTATGGGTAGATTTTTGTTGTGACAAGGTTTCTATATGTACCCCGCCAGGTGGCATGCCATTCACCATGTAGCCCAGGCTGGCTAGAAATGCAGCCATCCTTCTGCCTCAGGTAGCTAGTGTTGAGATTATGGGCACATATCATACTCAGTCTCATTTGATTAGAGTTTTGACAGAGTGCTTCTCTCTGGGTTTTGTCAGCAGTGGGGCTGTTTGAGCTGAAGACTCAGCTCCATGCTGAGCTTTTGAAACTGGACTTCTTGACTACACCCCAGGAGATTTCAGGGTGAGTCAGAATGAAGTAAAGCTGGAATTAATTAAGAAGAGAATTTAACACAGGTCTACACATGGTAGGGGGATGGGTAATAGGCATATGGGGAAGACAATTGTACACACCCAAGCGGGAATGTGGGTTTCTCAAGAGAGTCTCCCTTAAGTATCTTTTAGAAGCCATGTAAGATGTTGGATGCCTGGAAATGGTGGCACACACCTTTATTCCCCCGCACTGGCACTCAGGAGGCAGAGGTAGGTGGAGTTTGAGACCAGCCTGATGTACAGAGCAAGTCCCAAGACAGTCAGGGCTACACAGAGAAACCCTGTGTCCCAAACCAAACCCAAACAAAGATGTTGATGTCATCTGAAGTTACACCTCAAGGGGTTGCTAAGGAATATAAATGTGGTCCTAGAGTAGTTCTTGATGTGCACTGGATAGGACTAAGTTGACAAAGTAAAACCCTGGGTCACAAGGGTTGCATGGAGCTTTTACTGTAAACTTTTGTTTGTGAAACTTTCAATAATCTTCAGGCTTGCATCTGGGAAAGAAGTAACCCCGTATTCTAAGGTCATATACGCTCAGGGTTTAAGTATGGTTTTTTGGTATTTTAATATTGCTATTTGAAAGTATTTCTGTAAAAAAGAAATAGAGCCTCTATGTAGCCAGTCTTCACGGCAAATGTCAGTTGTGCTGGAATTCTTCACTTCCAGCTGGGGAGGGGCTCTTTTCTACTTACATTTTCCTGTCTTTCTAGCCTGCCTCAATGTTTGCAACTTTTTTTTTTTTTTTTATTTAAAGATTTATTTTATTATATGTAAGTACACTGTAGCTGTCTTCAGACACTCCAGAAGAGGGCGCCAGATCTGGTTACGGATGGTTGTGAGCCACCATGTGGATGCTGGGATTTGAACTTCTCACCTTCGGAAGAGCAGTCGGGTGCTCTTACCTGCTGAGCCATCTCACCAGCTCCTGTTTGCAACTTTTACAGTTTGTTGTTTTGTTTTGTTTTGTTTTGAAGACAAGGTTTCTCTGTGTAGTTGTCTTGGAACTCACTCTGTAGACCAGGCTGGCCTCAAACTCAGAAATCCACCTGCCTCTGTTACAGTTTGTTAAAATTCTCAACACCTGAATACTGAACCTTGCTCTACGAACAAATATGAGTCTTCTGGTAAGTTGAGTGCTTGCCTCTGTACCTCCTGCCACCCACTGTTCTAGTCCTGTATGGCCCTAACGCGTTGTGTTGGCCCTAACTTATCCGTGGGTGTGTGAGACTGGACAAGACGGGGCTAGATATGAGGGAAGGGCTGGGCCTTAGTTTCCATCCTGTAAGGGGCCTTGAAGCAGCTGAAAGCTTGATGGGGTTAGCGGTACCCCGACTGCATTGTCTGTGACTGAGCCAATGGCCTGTACATACATAGGAGAGGTGATGCCAGCCCAAGGGAAGTAGAGTCCTGTGCTGGTCGGCTAGCTACCGGCTTATTCCTTAGCAATAATGCCACGAGCGGCTGCCTCCAAGCCATCCATCCTTTAGCGCCCCCTCCTTGCACCTCACTGGTGAGCTCCCTTGGAGGTGTGAGTTAGCTTCCCCTAGTGTGGGTGTTTCTCCCCATCAGAGACCACGCCTCTTTTCGCCCACACATAGCTGGATGCAGTAAGCATAGCGTCAACTCGAGACTGCTTCTACGAGGGGTGGCTCGCTGGCTTGGGGGCGTCGTCTGGGACTGGTCTAGGGCCCCCGACCTCTGGAAGGGCAGTCTGGGTCATGGTCAAAAGCGGGGTTTCGGGCGGACTGACGTGACGATCTGTGGGCAAGGCGGATAGGGCGGGGCTTATGGTTGGGGCGGGGTCTGGCCAGGCTCCGGTGCCCGGAGCGTGGGCGGTTCCAGGGAGGAGTCAAGACCTAAAGGTCCGGCCCAGAGAGCACTGCTCAGGGGCGGAGCTGAGTTACCTAGGGGCCAGGTCGTTCAGCTGGCCGGCGTTGGATGGAGGCCGTCTCGGCAAGGGCGTGGTCTAAAAGGAAGAGTCCGCCTTTAAGGCGGACTACGCTGCTCGCTGCAAACTACAGCGATGTGCTATGGAAAATTCTCCCAAATTCTCAACACTTTACAAGTGCTTTTAGTTTAACAACTCTTGAGTTTTATTTTTGCATCTTGTTTAGGAACAGAGATGCTGAACAGCGCTAAGTTTAACGATCTCCACTCCTAACACTTCACAGGAACGCGAAGCTTCTACCAGAACTTCAGGATTCTGCAGGCTTTCTCTCCGCTTGTAGGTTCGCACCTGTGTGTCACTTCCATCTTGTCTGAAGGCTGCAAAAGTCCTCACCTCTGTTCCTAGGGAGTAGAACACAGAGTGGCCTTTTCTCAGCTATGAAGCCTCCTGTCAGAGACCCAAGGCTCTGGAGCCAGACAGGACTTAAAGGAAGTGGCAAATTCCGGCCTTACCCTGGGAAGAAGGGCGCCAATGCTCACGTGGGCGTGGCCTGGCCTGACTTCAGAGCCCAAGGTTTCCTAAGGCCCTAGGAATCACTTTCAGGGTGGGAAATGGTAGAATACTGGCGGAAATACCTTTCTAAAAATACTCGTCACGAAAGGAGAGAAAGCCGGGCGGTGGTGGCGCACGCCTTTAATCCCAGCACTTGGGAGGCAGAAGCAGGCAGATTTCTGAGTTCAAGGCCAGTCTGGTCTACAGAGTGAGTTCCAGGACAGCCAGGGCTATACAGAGAAACCCTGTCTCGAAAAGCCAAAAAAAAAAAAAAAAAAGAAAGGAGAGAAAGCCTGTGCAAAGAAACAATGACATTTCTACTGGTATGGCAAATCTATAAAGCTGAATGGGTTATAGAAAATTTGTTCCC
This sequence comes from Mus minutoides, assembly GCA_902729485.2. NCBI lineage: Eukaryota > Metazoa > Chordata > Mammalia > Rodentia > Muridae > Mus > Mus minutoides. The sequence goes on along the minus strand of LR750979.1, from coordinate 171,898 downwards.
AGCACACCTGCTACTTGGGAGATTTTTTTTTTAAGGAGAAAAGCAGAAAAACCGAACATTCTGTAGGACGGCCTCACCCATGTGTGAAAAACACAAGGCCAGCTTCAGAAAGAGAGACGTGATAGGCAAGCAACCTGAGAGATGATTGAGTCTCCCCTTGCATGAAACAAGGTTGGAAACCAGCCCAGAGAGAAGATAGGAAGCAGGTTCTTGGAGGCAACCACTTCCGCTCACTCAGAGGCATCTTGGTCAAAGCGATGGAGTATTATCTAGTCATATGATTGACACATTCCTGAAGGGCTGGAGATCCTAGGACAAGCGCACCTAGTCTTTGGAGTTTCACTGCCCCCTAGAGCCCTCGTTGGTCTTCTCCATCCCGATCCACAGTGAGGTCACTGGGTCTCGGTTAGCAACAGATGCCTCTCAATGCACTTTGGCCCTTGAAAGGTGCCAAGATCTGTAGCTGGAGAAATAAGGAAGGAGTGGAAAGGTCCATGGTCCACAGGGAAGAAGAATCAGCGCCTCATGCGGCCTGGGCCAAAGTTCTCTGCCTGGGAAGGCAGGGCAGCACAGCCAATATCAAGGAGACTGGGCCACACTTCACAGCAGGGCCTCATTCACAGTGCCACTTCCACCTCAGCTGCCCCGAGAACAGAGGCCAAGGGGAGCAGCAAATCTAGCAACACTAGGTCTGTAACACTATGCTAATAAATAGTAATAAACACAATCAAGTCGATGTGTATTTGTGGTAGAAAGTGTTGAATTAACCTTTTTTTTTTTTTTTTTTTTTTGAGACAGGGTTTCTCTGTGTAGCCCTGTAGCCCTGGCTGTCCTGGAACTCACTCTGTAGACCAGGCTGTCCTCGAACTCAGAAATTCACCCGCCTCTGCCTCCCAAGTGCTGGGGTTAAAGGCATGTACCACCACCACCTGGCCAATGAATTAACCTTACACAAACAGGAACCTCGGTTTGTGAACCTGATTTTCTAGCGTTTTCATAGTTCTCTAGTTGAAATTTCCTGTGTTTCAGTGTCTTTCTTGTTCATTATAAGCCTTTTTTCTATATTCTCACGGACTGCATTTTTCCTGTTTGTTAGTTATTTTTGCAGTGTGTGGGATGGACCCAGGACCTCTAGTTTGCTATGTATACATTCTGCTGTTGAGTTGAACTCCAGCCCCAAAGCACAATTCTGTTTATTTTGTTTTTAGAGACAGGCACTCACTCAGCCTTGCTTATCTCGTGGAAGGGTCCACATTCCGGGAAGGGAGTACAACTGGAGCTGGTCTTACGCCCCTATCTGGAGAGAAGTTGAGCCAGGCATTTTAGATACCAAACCCCAAGACTGGCCAACAGCCTCTGCTCTGTTTCTGATGGTGTCCATTAATTTCACTTCCTATAACTGTTTTGAAAGGGAAAATTCAAAACAATAAAGAGATACATATATAGAGAGACCTCTTTTGTATCCCAAACTGCAAACCATCTAGATGTTCAATAACATGAAAAATCTGGGTAAACATAGTTTATTCCACTAAAACGTGTGTCCCAGGGGCTGGTGAGATGGCTCAGCAGGTAAGAGCACTGACTGCTCTTCCGAAGGTCCTGAGTTCAAATCCTAGCAACCACATGGTGGCTCACAACCATCTGATCTGACGCCCTCTTCTGGTGTGTCTGAAGATATCTACAGTGTACTTATTTATAATAATAAATAAATCTTTGGGCCAGAGCAAGCAGGGACTGAGCAATCAGTGTTGACCAGAATGAGCAGAGGTCCTAAATTCAATCCCCAACAACCACATGAAGGCTCACAACCATCTGTATAGCTACAGTGTACTCATATACATACATACACACATACATACATACATACGTATGTACATAATACATACATACAAACACACATCTAAAAAAAAAAAAAAAAAAACTTGTGTTCCTACCAAGTTGCAAAGTTGCAACCCCAGAGTTCAGTAAGCCAAGGCAGGAGGAACACTGCAAGTTCCGGGCTACTGTGGGCTATATAGTAAATGTAAATGGCATTTTGTCTCACACAATGAAAGAAGAAAGAAACAGAGAGGATGGGAGAGGGGAGCAGGTGTCCTGGACAGGTGCAAAGACATCCAGCTGTAGTATGGGTCTTAGCTTGGATTCGACCCTTACTGATTTTTTTTTACTGGGTATTTGAGGCTGTATGCCCATAGGTTGAAGATGCTAGGTACAAGGATCCTACTTTCTTCCTTAGAAAAAGGAATCACGTTTCCCAAGCTTCCTAGACATATGGTAGGTATGGTTATGTGATTGAAGGATGGGGCACCCTCTACTCCCCCCTTCTTGTTCTGGAGTGTGGATGGAATGCTCTTAAGCAGCCATCTTGGAAGAGAGGATTAATAGCTTCCTGCTGTAGGACTACACTTCCCAGCTTCCCTTGCAGACAACAGAAGTAATCTCCAGTCTTATAAGGAGCTACCTCTCATCTCCCTCCATAGGCTCTTTGGCCATCCACCTGTGTAGGTGACAAGATGCGCCCCCCCTTGCTGTGAATAAACATGGCCCCACTCAAGGGCAGACCAAGCCTGTCTTTCTGGCCCCTGTCTCTCAGCAGCTACCTTTTAAGATAGTGTAACAAAGGAAGTAAAGACCAAGTGTTTAAGGTGGTGACACACAGAAAGGAAAATGTGGACCCCTGATATTTATGCTAGTCCTCAGCATCCAGCCCCAGACTTCTTCCTAGGGGAGAAAATACAGAAACGTGTGTCAGCCACTACCAATTCCATCTGTCGCCCATATGCTAGTGTGCCCTTCTGGGTTGGTTTCATTACTTACACGGTATGGTGGTTTGAATAGGAAAGGCCCCCTTATGGTCATTTATTTAAATGCTTAGCTATCAGGGATTGGAACTCTAATTGAAAGGATTAGAAGGTGTGACCTTGTTGGATCTCTCTGTCTCTCTCTCTGTCTCTCTCTCTGCCTTGGGATCAGCATATAGCTCTCAGGTACTGTACCAGTGCCATGATTCTTGCCATGATAATGGACTAAACCTCTAAAACTGTAAGCATGCCCCCAGTTAAATGCTTTCTTTTATAAGAGTTGCCTTGGTTATGGTGTCTCTTCACAGAAATAGAACGGTGACGACTAAGAGACTAAGACATAGTTACACTGCTGGCTCTCTCTCTCTCTCTCTCTCTCTCTCTCTCCCTTCTTCCCTCCTTCCCTATCTAGTTAGACATCTTCTCCTCTCCCACCTCTGGCCCGCTATAGTTCAGTCCTAGAGCCTGCTACGGCCCTGAAGCTGAAGTAGAGGCCTGCCATTTATCTGAGAATCCTGAGCAAGTATATACCAACTCAAGGCCTGAACTGTAGGAGAGTAATGCGTGGTAGCACAGTGTTGAGCAGGTGACATTGGGTGTGTCCTGGCTGCCAGCCACCCTCTGATAGATACTTTCGGAGATCGTGTCCTGACTATCAACCTTGTTCCTGTATCTTCAGCTTCACAGTGGTTTTCAGATTTGGCCCCTGCCATTTGTAACAGCACTTATACCTCAGTGTCCTATGTGCCCTTCCTGAGGAAGACCATCCTGCTCCTGCTAGCCTCAGCATCCTCAGGCTGCTCCTACGCATTGGTTACTCTGAGGCTGCCCATAGCCTTCTCCAGCAGCTGTCTCAGTGCGGCTGCACAGCAGGGCTCAGCCACAGGATCCCTAGCTTCAGGTCATCACAGGAACCCAGGAATGAGAAGACTGTTCCTTTGGGGCTCTATCTTGCTATTATTCCTTTGCCTCTTTCTCCTCTGTGGGGTCGACAGTACATTTGGAAGGTCAGGAACGGACTCTGCAGATGTCTCAAGAACAGGTGGTACTGAGTACCTGTCTATTAAGGTCCTCCATGTCACCATTTTCTCTCGAAGCGGGTGTGTGTGTGTGTGTGTGTGTGTGTGTGTGTGTGTGTGTGTGTCACGGACTCTACCTTGCAGCCAGGGCATCCCTGCAGGGAAGAGGATAGAAAACCCAGGGGAGAGCTTCACCTTACCCTTGAGAAGAAGGTGTTGGGGGTCGCAGGACGCTGGAAAGGATTTTCTTGGCGGGTTTACTGCTGGCTCCTCCCCAGCATACTTGGGCAAGCAATCAGAGGAGTAGGCGGGGCAAATCCACACGGAAGTCAGGTAACAACCGGGAGCCTGCAGGCACTCTCAACACCTGCCAGTGCCAACAGCCAGAGCCCCACGTTGACCGAAGGACCAGCCACCAACCAGCATGCAGGTGAGACTCGGTTCTGAAGGTACATGCCTGCAGCCTCTACAGCTGTCACCCTTCCCTGGAAGGCTTGGTGGTGGGCAGTTCCCAACAATCCACCATCCAGGGAGCATGTTGGCTAGAGTTGGGTCCGTGACTATGGGGCAGGCTAAGGGAGAGGCACAAAAGATGAAGTAGCTTTCTAGTCCTATTCTGGAATTCTGAAGATCCCAGGGGCTGGGCTCCTATGAAGGTATGTGACTTAGGGGTTTTCTGCCAGACTTATCTCTGCAAGGTGAGAACAGAGATGCTGTGGTGGGACACTCAGAACTGTGACTTGCACTGATGGGGAGGGACTATGGGCACCAGGTTAGCCTGGCCTGGTGTAGCTGTGTGCCACGCTTTCTGGATCCTGCTCCAGGCAGACTGGACCTGGAGCCTAGGTGTAGTCCAGAAGGTAAGATGTGTGTGTTCTCCTCGGGGTACCCTTTAGAAAGCACTGTTTCCCCCTTTGTCAACCAAAATGGTCACCTGGGGCAGAGGCCAGCACTTACTCTCCAGGGAGGAGGCAAGGGCGAGGTAGAGAGTGAAACCAACTTCCCAAGAAGGCACCAGGCCTCCAGGTGTGGGCTGTGTGGGTGGCTGCTCCCTCTGCTTTTATGCAGTCCTCTCACTGGGCCTTCCAGACCCAGCTCCGGGAGCTGAGTGTTCAGGCCAGCACATAGACACCCTTAACCTGGTTCCAATATCCATCCCCTTGCCAGCCTCTTCCTCAAGCTAGGGGTATAAGGAGAGAGAGCATGTGCCTTTATGTACACAGAGGGTTTGGTGGTCCCAGCTCCTAGTTAGATCTGAGCCTGCCATGACTCAGATTCTTCCATGACTCTCCAGTGCTTTTGTCGAAGTCCAAGAAACCTTCCTTGACCTGGCTTCTGTAAACGTCTAAGCCTCTCCTGGTGGCTTTCTCCTTGCCCTTTATACTCCTGCAAAGTTGAAGTGCTGAGGACAAAGTCACCAGGTGTAGTGACTACCCAGTTCCCAGGGGTGCTGAGAACTGAGTCCTGTGGGGACTTGCATGTGCAGGGTCAGAGGACAAGTCTCTAGAGTCAGTTGTCTCCTTTGACCATGCGGTCCCAGGGATCAAACTGTGGCTCGGTGGCAGGTGCCTTTATCTGCCGAGCTATCTCACTGGTCTGGGCATAAGTTCTTCAGATCTATAACTTGTGAGTCTTCTGAGGTGGTAAGGAGTGAGTCTCTGAAGGGGTTGAGAGCTGAATAAACTTGCCAAGTGCAGCCTGCCTCTCCGGACTGACACACATACATGTCTCTCTCCAAGAAATGCTGCCCCAATCTTCTTCCTAGCTTGTTCATCTTTTGCCTTACGAGGTTAAAGATTGGGACCACCTCTCCCACAAGGTAGACACGACTCCGGTCCCTATATGCGTCTACCCACGCACCACCCTCCAGGGCTCAACGCTGAGAACACAGAAAGAATTTCCAGTTTAGTGTCTGGGGATGGATATGGGGAAGCATTACTAGGCAGGGTGCCAGGGACATAAGGGTCCCCTGGCTGCTTCTCTTGTTGGTTGGGGTGTCACCTTCTTCCCAAGTTGAGACACAGGTGTACACCTGTATAATAGCTCCAACTGTGGGTTTCTGTCCCAGAGAAGTTCAACCCCTGCCCACAGTCCCTGGTGGAACAGGTGGATCCCCCCCTGTGGGTAATGAAACTGAAGAGTGTTACAGGCCTCAGAGCCCTAGCAAGGGAGGTAAACATGATCTTGGGATAAGGTGGGCCAAAGGACAAGTGGGGTGGGAAACGAGGTCCACTTCTTCCTGCGTGTGTGCCATGTACCCGTGGGTCAGGCTCAGTTTGGAGATGGATGTGCTGTATGTACACATTCTGCCTGCACTGACCGGGAAGGTGGCTCGGAGGTGAGCACCAGAGAGCAGAGCGGCCCTGCGCTGGCTCCCTGCATCCCTGACCCTCAGGAGGGAGGATTCCTTAGGAGATAGGATGTCCCAGGAACTGAAGAGGTGGCCTGTGTCCATAATGAAGAGTTAGGGGCCCTACCTGAGTCCTGAACCTTGAGCCCTAGCTCACTGTGTGTGGCCTGTAGGATTGGAGATGGCATGGGCTGGGGAGAATGGCAGGAACCTTGGTGGCCAGGCTGGTGATTTCTTCACTCTTTTCCTGCCTGTGTCAGGATGATTCTTGGTTGCAGAAGTGATATCCTTGGATTCTATTAGAAAGAAATTGAATCTCTGAGGGGCCCGATCACATCAGAGCCAGGGTGTCTGCCAGTGCTTGAATACAGTCTGGCTATAGATGGCAAGGTGAAAGTCTAGGTTCAAGGACCCAGGTGAGTGTGTGGGGACAGCCTTGTCCCTATCCTCGATATCCTGGAGTTTCAGGAGCCCACACAACCTGGAGGTGGAATCCTATCTTGGTGTAGGCTGGAAATGATGGAACTAGAGCTGGGTAGGGAATTTCTGGACTAGCTGACAATTGGCTACTGTCCCTGTGCTATGCTGGCAGCTAAAAGCTAGTGCAGTCCCCAGGTATGTGCATTGCTTTGCCATGGATAAATGGTGGTCCTGCCCAGAGTGGTTTCAACTTACACTGGCTGAAGTGACATCCCCAGCCCCTGGAGGCTTCAGGTAACTGTTCCAAAGCTGCACACATCTCTAGTGGGAAGGGGATTTCTGATATAATTTTGGCATTGGCTAGAGACAGCCTCTTAGCCCAGCCTTCAAAGATATACTTTGTGGATGGTCTCTTCTTCCCAGGGTGCCTCCTAGTTGGGATTCCAAAGTCCTACAGGTTTCTGGTTCTGTCCTAGGTTTTGCCTCTGCTCTAATATGTTCTACACACTAACGTTTTGGGCACACACTGATGATTGTGGCTTATGGGAGAGGGGAGACATCAGAGGACATCTTCCCAGGTCGAAAGTCAAGCTCATCTCACTCACCAATTCATCTCACATGACACTCGCTGTGCCCTTGTGGTGGGTGGAATACTAGGCAGGGTGCCAGGGACATAAGGGTCCCCTGGCCACTTCTCTTGTTGGTTGGGGTGTCACCTTCTTCTCAAGTTGAGACACAGGTGCAGCTCTAAGTGTGGGTTTCTCTCCTAGAGAAGTTTCAATTCCTGCCCACAATATCTGGGTTACATGTGTCTGTGGGCAGTGAATGGGAAGCCAAGAGAGCCCAGGAGTCTGTTGTCAGAGGTGGGAGGGTGGGAGCAGACAGAAATGCCCAGGTAGAGAGGCAAGTATAGCACACAGGGTGCACACAAGATAGGGAGATGAAGGTCTGAGGCCTGTGCTCCTTCCATCAGCTGGATGGAGATGGAGGAAGAGGTAGCAGCTGCCCATTCTTGAACCAGAAGCTCCTTGGGCATGTGTGTGAATGTGAGTCTGCACTCACGGGGCTTCAGTAGGGTATGGATTCAGCTGCAAGGCAAACAAACAAACAAACAGAACAAAACCAAACAAAACCACTTTAAGTTAAATTGGATTTCAGTTAACTTGTTTTTCCTTAGTATAAGTATACCAAGGCAATATTGCAATATACTTATACTTAAAAATAAGCAACCAATCAATCAGACACCCCCTCCCCCCAAAAAAGGGTCCTTAATTTTGTTTGGTTTTGCTTTGCTTTGAGATGAGGTCTTGTTATATAGACCAGGCTGGCCTGCAACTTGCTATGTACATCAAGCTGGCCACAAATTCACCACAACCCTTCGAATTGTTGGCATGTGCTACCATGCCCATCCCAAAGCCTGTTTGTCTATCTGAAATTCCTACATGATTGGGTGGCCTGTATTTTGCCTGGCAGCTCTTCGGCTGGCCTGTTGGAGCAGTATGGTGAGAGTCTCTGGAGGAGGTAGGAGGAATGTGTTTGAGAAGGGGAGGGATAACAGGTTTGTGGGGTGGGGGAAGCAGGAGTCAGACTTGGTATTGCGGTAACTTCAGGGATGGTAATATGCAGTGTGGGGATAGAGGCAGGAGCTACTGAGGATGTGCAGAGGAGTTGGTAATGGGCTAAGGAAGGCATGCACCCCTCGGACCATGGGGTATGAGAACGGCTTCCCAACCAGCTGGACAGCTAGAGAAACAGCTTTATTTGGCTCAAGTGTTTAGAAGGACATAGTCCCCTGCTTCTGGGACCATGGAGCCACGGGGTCCTTGCCACTGTGGGGTCCCTCTATCAACTCCTACATTGCTTGTAGGGACATGGATGGGACTGTGTCACTCGTGTGCAGAACCAAGGGACACATCATGAATTATAAATCAACATCCTCAACATCTTCCCGATGCTATCTCCTTAGCCAGTGTGCATCGGCATCTTCCCGATGCTGTCTCCTTAGCCAGTATACATCGTCATCTTCCCGATGCTGTCTCCTTAGCCAGTGTGCATCGGCATCTTCCCAATGCTGTCTCCTTAGCCAGTGTGCATCGGCATCTTCCCGATGCTGTCTCCTTAGCCAGTATACATCGTCATCTTCCCGATGCTGTCTCCTTAGCCAGTGTGCATCGTCATCTTCCCAATGCTGTCTCCTTAGCCAGTGTGCATCGGCATCTTCCTGATGCTGTCTCCTTAGCCAGTGTACATCGGCATCTTCCCGATGCTGTCTCCTTAGCCAGTGTGCAGCGGCATCTTCCCGATGCTGTCTCCTTATCCCGTGCATCGGCCCACTCAACTCCTCCCTTGGTTTGGAAAAGCACAGCTTGCTCCAACCTGCCTGGCAGCTCCCACTTTCCCAGTTCTTCCTCCCTGCTTCCTATCACCCACACCCTCAGCAGAGAAGCCCTGACTGCCACCAACTTCAGTTTCAGGCACCTTGTTTATTCAGAGTACATGAAATCCTAAGAATCCAGAACCAAGGAAACAGAGCCCACAGCATCCATTGCCCTGCCTCTGCTCCCTCCCTTGGTGGTGTATGTAGCTTAATTAGTGTATGTCGTATATGTAGTGTATGTAAGTATGTAGTGTATGTAGCTTAATTAGTAGGCAGCTTTCCTGGCACACATGAAACCCTGAGTTCAGTTCCTGGCATCATAACCAGACATGGTAGTGTCTGCCAGTAATAACAGAATTTTGTAAAATTTTGTAAAAGGCAAATTTTATTTTTAAAAATTAAAATAGGGGCTGGTGAGATGGCTCAGCAGGTAAGAGCACCCGACTGCTCTTCCGAAGGTGATAAGTTCAAATCCCAGCAACCACATGGTGGCTCACAACCATCCTTAATGAGATCTGGTGCCCTCTTCTGGAATGCCTGAAGACAGCTACAGTGTACTTACATATAATAAATAAAATAAATCTTAAAAATTAAAATAATTGCAGAGACCTGGGTTTGATTCCCAGCACCCACACAGTGGCTCACAACTGCCTGTAACTCCTGTTCTAGAGGGTCCAATGACCTCCACGGGGACATAAAGGCAAAAACATTTGTACAAGCCGGGCATGGTGGCGCATGCCTTTAATCCCAGCACTTGGGAGGCAGAGGCAGGAAGATTTCTGAGTTTGAGGCCAGCCTGGTCTACAAAGTGAGTTCCAGGATAGCCAGGACTACACAGAGAAACCCTGTCTTGAAAAACCAAAATAACTAAATAAATAAATAAACAAACAAACAAACAAATGCCATACATTTGTACAATAAAAAGATACAAAAAAAAAAAAAAAGAGCCAAACAGTGGTGGCACACGCCTTTAATCCTAGCACTCTGGAGGCAGAGGCGGAGGCAGGCAGTTTTCTCTGAGTTCAAGGCTAGCCTGGTCTACAGAGATCATTCAAGGACAGCCAGGGCTACAGGAGAAACCCCCAGTCTCAAAAAAACCAACACAAACAAACAAACAAACAAGCAAAATGGGGCCAGGTGTGGTGGTGGCACACCCCTTTAATCCCAGAACTCTGGAGGCAGAGGCATATGGATCTCTCTGAATTCTAGGTCAGCCTGGTCTACATAGCAAGTTCTAGCTAGCCAGGCTAGAACAGTACTGGAAGTAAAGGCATGTGCCACCACTGCCCAGCCACCCTCTTTGGACTCTTTTTTTTTTTTTTTTTTTTTTTTTTTTTTTTTTTTTTGGTTTTTCGAGACAGGGTTTCTCTGTATAGCTCTGGCTGGTCCTGGAACTCACTCTGTAGACCAGGCTGGCCTCAAACTCAGAAATCCGCCTGCCTCTGCCTCCCAAGTGCTGGGATTAAAGGTGTGCGCTACCACGCCCGGCCCTCTTTGGCCTCTTAAAATGTGGGTAGCTGCTCCCAGCACTTGGGAGGCAGAGGCAAGCGGATTTCTGAGTTCGAGGCCAGCCTGGTCTACAGAGTGAGTTCCAGGACAGCCAAGGCTACACAGAGAAACCCTGTCTCAAAAAAAAAAAAAATGTGGGTAGCTGGTGTCGTCTAGCTCTCCAGCTATCAGAAGCACTGACCTGCATCACCTTGATTGTCCTGAGGTCGCCATTTCCTGCCCATCTAGTGTTCACTGAGTCTCCCCAGCTTGCAGCAGGATAGGGAGTCTCACTCCCTTGAGTGCCCATGTACCTGCTCAGAGAATGTAGGAAGAGGCTTGTGAGGGGTTTATATACCCATCTCCCCATTTTTTTCTGTTTCCCAGGGTGATGCGAGTTCCCACTTTGTGGGGTCAGAAGGGGACCACTTGCCATTGATGGAAATGGGCAGTTGTGAGGTAGGTCTGCTCAGCCCTCCCAAGCTGGATTCCACCCATGTATCCTGTGTATCCTGTGCTCTGGGTATCCCGTGCTTGCTTGTGCCACACACCTCCTTCCATATCCCATGTTCTATGCTGGGTTCCTGCCCCACACCTTCTCCCCTCCTGTGTCTTGTGCTGGGTTCCAGATTTACATTTCCTCCTATCTGTGTACCTTATTCCTCCAGCCTGAGGCCTCTGATCAATGGGACTGTGTCCTGGTGGCTGATCTCCAGACCCTGAAAAAACAGAAGCATGTTCGGAAGCAACTGCAGTTCCTAGAAAATCTTGAGAGCAATGGCTTCCACTTCAAGGTTTGCTTCAGGGGCCAAGTCATGGGCCAGAGAGTCATGAGGAATGGCATGACAGGGAACAGGGGACAAGATGGTGGCTGTGGTTGAATTCTTTTCCTGTGACTCTCAAGATGTTAAAGGACCAGAAGAAGGTGTACTTTGGGATCCGAGCTGACAGTAACGTCATTGACAAGTACAGGACTCTCCTCATGAAACCTGAAGATCCTGGCTCCAGAGACGAGCAGAACTTCAACATAGCTACCACAAGGTTAGGATGTATTCAGAGCCAGGCCAGGAGAACCCTTGCCCTGTGTCCAGGCAGGACAAGGGCCACATCCCATCTGTGGTAGGACAACAGTTCCATATAGTCTTAGTGTGGATGTCACAGGGGATCAGACCTGGTTCTGAACAAGGCTCTGTGCCTCAGTTTCCATTTTGTAATAGTAATATTGACATTCACTTATTGACATCCTGTGAGAACTCTTTATCATAGTTTCCCTGGAGATCCAGAATCAAAGTCATTAGTCACTGCTTCTGGACTCTGAGGTCTTTATCTCCCACAGCCCCCTTCCTCATCAGCCCAAAGGCTCCTCTCTGGACATCTGGTTCTCGATATCTGACAGGGAGAGCCTCCTGTGTCCCCAGTTACCTGCTCCTCCACAAATACTCATACAGCCCCATTTGGTCCTTCCTTCTGTGTCACTTACCCAGGTCTAGGAATAGCTTTCTGGGGGCCTGGCTAGTTGACTCTGGCAAAGGACAGACAGGGAACTGGGTAGCAGGCAACAGAGTCCTGTGAACACAGAAATTTTTGGTATTAGGGAGGAATGAGGGGGAAATCAGAAGAGTAGAGATATTGTCTTCATTAGAGTTTTACTGCTGTGAACAGACACCATGACCAAAGCAACTCTCATAAGGACATTTAATTGGGGCTGGCTTACAGGTTCAGAAGTTCCATCCATTGTCATCAAGGTGGGAGTATGGCAGCATCCAGGCAGAGGAGCTAAGAGTTCCACCTCTTGTTCTGAAGGTTGATAGAAGACTGACTTCCAGGCAGCTAGGACAAGGGTCTTAAAGTCCACACCCACAGTGACACACCTACTCCAACAAGGCCACACCTCCTAATAGTGCCATTCCCTGGGCCAAGCATATATATATATATATACCATCACAGACAACTTGATGGGGGCAAAACAAGACACACCTGTAGGGGGACGTCCCTGTGGTCACAAGATGACTATCTCAGGCACTTAAACTGTATCTGACTGTGGCCTCAGTTGAGTTACCCTAACCCTTGAGCATCAGTTTCCACCTAAGCAGGATGACTCATAGCCATGTAAACAAGTTTGTGCACATCAACACTCAGCATACGCAGGGGAGTGTGGTCAGAGGTGTGTGTATGGGGGGGGAGCCTCTAACCCCCGCATCTGGGAGAGATGTGGAAGCCTGAGCTGAGAACAAGTCCCCATTCTGGAGGCCAGGCACATTTGACCTGAGCAGGTTTTGTGGTGAGGTGCCTCTTCTAGAACAGAGAGGGCCTGGATGTGTGGAGAACCGGGCCTTTAGGAGCAGAGTTCCCTAGGCTATCATGGGGCCATCCTGATCCTTAGATTCTTGGGTTTCAGAATCCGAATTGTGAGCTTTGTCGTGAACAACAAGCTAAAACCTGGTGGTGAGCTCAGATGGGCAGGTGGCCGAGGAGGGAGCTGCCGTGGGCTGGATTCCCCCGCCCTCCATTGCTCTGACTGGGGCTCCCTGTAACCCTAGACACCTTTGAGGACCTGGTGAAGCATGGGGTTTTTGAGACCATGTTCCTTCTGCACAAGGTGAGGGGCAGACCAGCTCAGAGTGGGCCTGAGGGTGGGGATCTGAGGTAGGAAGCCAAGCTCTCGTTCTTGTTATCTGTTTCCGGGGCCCAGGGAGAACAAAACCTGAAGAATACATGGGCTCGGTGGAGAAACATGTTCGAGCCACAGCCAATTGGTAAAATCAGGTAACACCATACCAAGCAGCTCACCTGTGGGTCACAGACACATCTGTTCAAAACAGATAACCTGCTGGGCGTGGTGGCACACGCCTTTGATCCCAGCACTCGGGAGGCCTCTTTCTGAGTTTGAGGCCAGCCTGGTCTACAAAGTGAGTTCCAGGATAGCCAGGGCTACACAGAGAAACCCTGTCTCGAAAAACCAAAAACCAACCAACCAAACAAAACAGATAACCTGTGGCCCAGCCAATCCAGTCCTGACTGACAGATACAGTCCCCACTTACACTGATGCTAGCAGTACCTCCCCCTCCCTTCTCTTCATATGCCCATACCCTACCAGGTACTGAGGCCAATGGGAAGGGTGGCTTTGATGGGGAAGCTTTCCCACAGGGAATACTTTGGCGAGAAGGTGGCTCTATACTTCACCTGGCTTGGCTGGTACACCTACATGCTGGTGCCTGCTGCTGTGGTGGGCCTCATCGTCTTTCTGAGTGGCTTTGCCCTGTTTGATTCCAGCCAGATCAGGTGGGTTGGGGCCTGAGGTCTGCAATCTCATTATGGGTCAGGTATGGAGGTGGGAACCTGGATGGATTCTGGATCTCAGAATCACCACTCTTGTCTTTACACTCACAGCAAAGAGATCTGTAGTGCCAATGACATCTTCATGTGCCCTCTTGGTGACCACAGTCGCAGATACCAGCGACTCTCAGAGATGTGCACTTTTGCAAAGGTTAGATGCTACTGGACTCTTTCCTGGGCTTATGCAAGGGTTGGCATATCAGTCTAGAAGTGCAGAAGATAAGGCAGCTGGATGCCCCCAAAAGCCAGATTCTGCCTTCCCAACCAGGGGACATGATAGGTAGGAAACTTGGCATGAAGCCCTTCTGTTCCTCTCCCCAGCTCACTCATCTCTTTGACAATGAGGGCACCGTGTTATTTGCCATCTTCATGGCACTGTGGGGTGAGTTGCTTCTGGGCATCCCTGGAGGACTCCAGGACTCCGGCTAACCTGAGCTCTTCAGACACCCTGGCTAGGCCCAGGTATCCTGTGACATTTCTCTGTGCCCACTTCAGCTACGGTCTTCCTGGAGATCTGGAAGCGAAAGCGTGCCCATGAGGTCCAGAGCTGGAAACTGTATGAATGGGATGAGGAAGAGGTAAGGCAGGGACAGTACCATCAAGTCTGCTTGCTTCCAATGTCCCATGTGGCCCCTACCTGAATCCTTGTGTCTGAGGCGAGTCTGGTGACCTCCCTAGGAAGAGATGGCCCTTGAGCTCATCAACTCTCCACAGTATAAGCTGAGCGACCACCATCACTCCTACCTGAGCAGCACCATCATCCTGATCCTGTCCGTATTCATGGTACTTTCGGGAGCTGTGGTAAGGACTAGAGACCCAGTTATCCCTACTCTTCATGCCCAACCCCAACCCTTTGCAGATCTGTTTAATGATTGGCATGGCTCATCTGCTGGTTGTCTACCGTGTGCTGGCTGGCGCCCTCTTCAGCAAACTCCTGGCGCAGCAGGTGACCACTCCTGTGGTGGTGACTGGGGCAGTGGTACATTATATAATCATTGTCATCATGACTAAGGTAAGGATCAGGCAGGGGAGGCTTGGGGGACTCCACTGAAGTCCTAGGTAAGTCCCACTTGGTTCCTTCTTCCCTCAGGTCAACAAATGTGTAGCCCTGAAGCTTTGTACATTTGGTGAGAAGAGGCTAGCCTCTCTCTGGGAAGTGGGAGGACTCAGGGCTGAGAGTTACAGGGCTGTGATCAAACATGGGGTGGTGGCTTCCTTCTCTTCTGGGGCCCCTCACTTGACAGTGTAGGTCATGCTGTCCCACTGGTCTAAGGACAAACAGGATGGCCATGTCTCATTCCAGAGGAACCCGGGACCTTCTCAGAGCAAGAGAGGAAGTTCACTGTCAAGTTTTTCATCCTGCAGTTTTTCGCCCACTTCTCCTCTCTCATCTACATTGCCTTCATTCTGGGCAGGTATGCTCCCTAGCCCCAGAAGCCTGCTCTCTACCGCAGCCCCTAGCCCCCAGCATCTTCAGGCTCAGCCCTCCTGCCTTGTGTTTCTTGCCTTTAAAAGTGCCCAGACTTGGGGCTGGAGAGATGGCTGCTCTTCCAAAGGTCCTGAGTTCAATTCTCAGCACCCACATGATGACTGGTGACCATCTAGAAAGGGATCCGATATCCTCTTCTGGTGTGCAGGTGTACACACAGCAGAACACTCATAAATAAAATGAATGAATGAATGAATGAATGCAGCAGAGCACTCATATATTAAATAAAAAATAAATAAATAAACAAGTAAATAAAATAAACTTTTAAAAAAGTGGCCAGATCTTAGTCAGGCATGGTGGCACACACCTTTAATCCTAACACTGAGCTGACAGAAGCAGGTAGATTTCTGTAAATTTGAGGCCAGCCTGGTCTACATGTTGAGCTCCAGGAGAGCCAAGACTAAATAGAGAGACTCTGTCTCAAAACACCTAAATAAGTAAATATAAGCAAACAAACAAATAAATAAATAAATAAATAAATAAATAAATAAAAGTGGCCAGATCTTGATGCTGACGATGTACCTTAGTTGAAGAAAGTGCATGAAGCCCTGTGTTTGCCTCTTGTATGTGGTGGCCTCTTGTTGTGGTGGCATTCTCTTGTAATTTCAGAACTCAGTAATTGGAGTGAGCCTTTGGTCAGCCTAAGACTCTGCATTAAAAAGAAAAAGTTCCCCCTTCAACAGCCCGTGTACTAAAATTGGAACAATACACACAAGATTAGCATGGCCCTTCTGTAAGCATGACATGCCTAGAATACTTAGAAACTCAATATAGACTACCCTTTGTGACCCTCAGCCTTAGAAGTGACATGAGCCAGCCTGGTGGGTCCCGTTGTTTGTACATGTTTACCTACCACCTAGGTAGCATTGCTATGTCAGCAATCAGACTGATTTTTATTATTTATTTATTTATTTATTTATTTATTTATTTATTTATTTTGGTTTTTCGAGATAGGGTTTCTCTGTGTAGCCCTGGCTGTCCTGGAACTCACTTTATAGACCAGGCTGGCCTCGAACTCAGAAATCCTCCTGCCTTTGCCTCCCGAGTGCCGGGATTAAAGGCGTGCGCCACCACGCCTGGCCTTTGTTTTTTATGTTTTGTTTTGTTTTGTTTAAAGATTTGTTTATTTATGTGAGTACAGTGTAGCTGTCCTCAGACATACTAGAAGAGGGCATCAGATCCCATTACAGATGGTTGTGAGCCACCACGTGGTTGCTGGGAATTGAACTCAGGACCTCTGAAAGAGCAGTCAGTGCTCTTAACCACTGAGCCATCTCTCCAGCCCCAGACTGACTTTTCCATGGAAACATCCTGGTGGCTCTGCCCAGTGTGCCATACTCTCCTCACTTTTTATGGGGTGCTGCGTTTCATGAAGAATCTACATATTCTCTCACCTTCCCTAGTTAAATGAACCTTTTTTTGTGCAGTCAATGTACACATTTTTATTTTCTCTGAAGAAAATAATTGCTGCTTTATTTACGTGCTTAAATGTCAAAGGCATTTAAACATTACCAGTTAGTCACAAACTTCCTACCAACTCTGCCTTCCTACCACACCTCCCAGCAAGTTCAGAGATACAGGAGTCCCTAGACTGTCCTTGGAAGTCATTTCTGGCAATTTGTCCAAGCTCCTAGGAAGACTAGGATGGCCCATTAAGCTGGACCCACAGCATTCAACCACTTATCTAGTCCAATGTCCCAAAGTCTTCCACATTTCTCCAAAACAACGTAGTCAGGTCTTTTTTCAGCAGTAGTCCACTGCCTAGTACCACCTTCTGCTTTAGTTACTTTTCTAGTGATAAAAACAGCGTAACCATGGCAACATATAAACAGAAGTGCTTAATTTGACACATGGTTTCAGAGGATTAGATTCCATGATGATGGAGTGAAGGAACAGATGAGAGCGCACATCTTGATCTACAACCATGAGGCAGAGAGGGGGTGGGCGTGAAGAGGAGCCTAACCCCAGTGACATCTCTTTCAACAAAGCCATACCTCCTAATCCTTCCCAAACCTTTCCCCCAACTAAGGACACAGTAATCAAATGTATGAGCCTACTGGGAGTGGGTAGGCATTCTCACTCAAACCATCACACTATTACTCTACCATCCCATGGTCACAAGATCATGGTGCTGTCCACCTTCTTCAGAGGCCTTGATTTTTCTCCTTAGGATCAATGGTCACCCTGGGAAATCCACGCGCCTGGCTGGCCTGTGGAAGCTGGAGGAGGTCAGTCTGTCCTGAGACCTCACTGCCCAGTTCTTGAGTTCCCCTCCTCTCTCAAGCCCCATCCGTGACCTTCATGTTGGCCCCACAGTGCCATCTCAGTGGCTGCATGACGGACCTGTTTATCCAGATGGCCATCATCATGGGCCTGAAGCAAACCCTGAGCAACTGCGTTGAGTACCTGTGCCCGTGAGGACCTCTTTCCATCTCACTCCAGCCTCCCGCAGTGTCCGTCCCCAGTGCCCTGCAGTCTTTCTGTATGTTCCCCACATTCTTGGTGCCCACAGGTTGTTCGCCCATAAATGGCGCTTAATGCGGGCTTCCAAACATGGTCACATGTCCAAAGACCCAGAACTGAAGGAGTGGCAGCGTAACTACTACATGAATCCCATCAACACCTTCAGCCTGTTTGATGAGTTCATGGAGATGAGTGTGTGGCGCTCCGTGGGCTGGGCAGATGGGGTGGATGTGCAGGGTGAAGAGTGGGTGGCTGGACTGGACACAAGGCAACATTTTTCACCCTTCAGTGATCCAGTACGGCTTCACCACCATCTTTGTGGCTGCTTTCCCGCTCGCACCCCTGTTGGCGCTCTTCAGCAACCTTGTGGAAATCCGCCTGGATGCCATCAAGATGGTCAGACTACAGCGGCGCCTGGTTCCTCGAAAGGCTAAGGACATAGGTCAGAGCACACACACATTGTACAGTGGAGGAGAGCAGCCAGGGCACTGGGAAGATCAACTTGCAATCCTGGGCTTTTCACCAGCCAAGCCCAGGCCACATGGAAGCAACTTGTAATAACTGCAGTCCCTCCCATTACTCTAGAGATAGTCCTTAGGTTTTCAGATATGGTAACTAAGCCTCATGGGCTCAACTCCTAGAAAAGGGTATGCTAGAATGCACCTGACAAGGCTCTCCCATGAGCCTCCTGCATGTGGCTGGAGAGCTGGCAGCCTCCAAGGGGACCTTATGGAAGAGCAGGAGTTTGATCACATGGGAGAGAAGGTATGGAGGATCAGAGAGCCCAAGGCCTCAGTCATCTGGACTTTCCATAGTGAGAATGACAGATGTCAGGGAAACAGATGGCTTAGTTGCTAGACATGTGGAGAAGCATCAGGGAGAGCCTCAGTCCTGAGGCAGGGTTCAGGAATTCTCACTTGGGTGGGGTCCAGGAGATAAACAACCTGTTGAAAAGTTCCAGGAAGAAGGTGGGGATGGGGAAGCCTGAGTCCTTTACCAATCAAGTCTGGGAGAAGAGAGTGCATACTATATCTGCCTTAGCTTGGGGATTTCCGAGCAGATAACTTAGCTCCTCCCATGGCTGCACTGGGGCCATGAACAGAGATAACACGAGGCTCCTTGACCAGTCAGGCGCCAAGCTTTTAGGGCAGGAGACTACCAATGATCAGGGATGGCTGCTTCAGTCCACTGCTGTCATTCAGGGACCTGGCTGCAGGTGCTGGAGACCATCGGAGTGCTGGCAGTCATTGCCAATGGAATGGTCATCGCCTTCACCTCTGAGTTCATCCCCAGGGTAGTTTACAAGTACCACTATGGCCCGTGCCGAACGAATCAGACCTTCACAGATGAGTAAGGCATTGAACTAACCCTTCCAGTTAAGTCCTTGGAGCCCAGACCTGGGGCTCTCCTGGGTATAAGTGGGTGCTGCGGTACCTAGCAGGGGCTGTACTGAGGCTGGGATTTGGCTCCTTGTACTATTCTGGGAATAACTGATGGACCCTTGTTGGAAGGGAAGTTGGTGTTAAGCAGGCAGTACCTAAATGCCTCTCTTGCTAAGTTTTATGTCCCTGTCCTGTTCTGGCACGGGAAGACAAAGCAGAAATGTCTAGCTCCCACTGCACCTGCAGACTGGGCTCTTAAGGTCAACCCTAGAAGTATTCTTCCAGCCTGCTAGGGCAGACTGTTGATAGCATCCTGAAGACCCCACAGCCTCCCTTCACCTTCCCGGGGGTAGTCTTGTGCTTAGATAGAGGGACTTTTCTGATAAAGGAGAACGGAGGAGGCCTTCCAAGGTGGCTTTGCCCCCTAGTACCCTCTAGGTGCAAGAGACTTCTCAGTAAGTGTCTAAGGCCAAGCAAACACCACACTTTTCTCTCTTTAGCTGCCTCACAAACTATGTCAACCATAGCTTGTCTGTCTTCTACACCAAACACTTCACGGACCACAACAGGATGGAAGGCCAAGAAAATGTGACCGTGTGCAGGTTTGGAACCTCTCATCCCCCATAAATGGCCTCTAAACTCCTGATTCCTGACCTTAGGTATTTCCCTACCCCAGGTACCGGGACTACCGAAATGACTGGGACTACAACTTGTCTGAGCAGTTCTGGTTCATTTTGGCCATCCGACTGACCTTTGTTATCCTCTTTGAGGTGGGTAAATTGTGAGTGAGCCCAAGGAGAGGTAGCTCTCTTATACCTCTTTTCTAGCCCCCAAATCCTAAAAATTCTTCCTAGCCACTGACCTTGCTGCGCCACTCTCCCTATTGCCTACAGCATTTTGCCCTGTGCATCAAACTCATTGCTGCATGGTTTGTGCCTGATGTGCCCCAGAAAGTGAAGAATGAGGTTCTGCGGGAGAAGTATGACAGAATTCGCCATAGAATGGGGTAGGGATGCAGAGGCTCACCTGGCTGGGGCAGGTCTATGCCTGGGGACAGGCCTGGCCTTGGACCCATATCAACCCTATCCTTCCTGTAGCTTCAGTTCCAGGAGCACGGATGTATAGACAACCTGGGGCAAGTGAAGAAATGCCACTTTCCAGGAGTCTGGACTAGAAAGAAGTCCCCACTTCTACAGCTTGCCCCTATCCATGACAATGTGTATGTACATGTTGAGGGAGGCTGTAAAATGGCCCATGTATATGTAGGATCCTGGATGGTCTACATATATGTTAATACATGAAGGTCATAGGAGGGCCTAGAATATATGTAGGTGTATATAGGCATCCTACGAAGCCCATGTATATATGTTAATCACAGGAGACTTGTATATGTAAGGATCATTGAAATTCCATGTATATTTAGGGTATTTATGAACGGCACTGATATGCCTGTGGGATTTGCTTCTGGGTCCCCTTCCTCCCAATTAACCTGGATCCTTACAGCCGGCAAAACTTTTTACAAACAAAATAAACCTGTGTGTATTGATTTCTGAGCCTCATGATGTAGATCCAGTTTCTAGAGATTATTTCTGCCCTGGGCTAGATTGAGATGGGATGAATTATGGCAGCCTGGGGCCACCTGGCTCTTCTTTGCTTTGTCTCATTGTCCGCCCCCCGCCCCCCCAGACAGGGTTTCTCTGTATAGCCCTGGCTGTTCTGGAATTCACTCTGTTGACCAGGCTGGCCTCAAACTCAGAAATCCGCCTGTCTCTGCCTCCCAAGTGCTGGGATTAAAGGCGTGCGCCACCACTGCCCCGCTTTATCTCGTTTTCTAAGCGAGGGGCACCTTATGGAAGTAAGTTCTTCCAAATATCTGGGGTTTTGAATGGCAAAAGAAGACACGGGGTCAGTTATGAGTGGGGTGTGGATCAAGAAAGACTTCCTGGAGGAAAAGGAAGAGTTCGGGCTGGAGAGGCAAAAGACCAAGACGGTCAGCAGGGTGGCCCTTTGTGGGTTGCACCGGTTGGGCTGGTTTGGTCAAACCAAACCCTGCCCCTAAGCCGGGAAGTTTGAAGATCCTGGGACTGAACTCCCGACACTCACCAGCTCTAGCCTCAGGCTTAAAGCGGGACAATAGGTCCGCCCTCGCCCTGCCTGCGGGGCGGGGCTGCACCTGCCGCTGGGTCTGTCGCCGCTGCGCACCTCGGCCAGGTAAACTGTCAGCTTCCGCGCGAGTCTCAGGTGGGTGGCAGTCGTGACTCAGACACGCGGAGGTGAGTAGAGGTCGTGGTTCCTGGATCCGCTCCAGTTTTAGGGTTGAGGACCTGGGAGCACTTGCTCCGAGGAGCCTTGGGGCCATGGTCCTGCAGGAAGTAGCTCTGAACCAGACGGGTTTCCCGCTCAGCCCGGAAGCTCTAGAGCGCTGTGTCCAGTCCCCTTCTCTGGCCTTGCTCTTTTCATTCTGCCCAACATAGTCAATAGCTTCCTCTTGACTTAAGTGCAAGCCTGTAGAGGCGGACGAGGGGGCGTAATACCTCGCCTTCGCTCCCACAAACGTATCTCAAACCAGAGCAATTCTAGGACATCTGGGCAGACTGAGAGGCTGGCAGGGACCCGGGCTTGCGGGGACTCTAGCAGAGCCTTCGTCTCCTGTGAGCGCCTGCGTTCGGTGCGCGCCTAGACTAGCTGTCGGCGCGCTTCCGCTCTCCGTGCGCGTCCCCATCTTCTGCACGCGTGCCTGATAGGTCGGCTTGTCTCACCTGTTGGGTTCCGGGAAACAGGTCGTGCGACGCCCACAGAAGACCAAGGGCAAGATGTAGGAACTGGATGAACTCGGGGAAATTGGTCTCCTTGAGGCCTTTTATGCACACTCCTTTCTTTAAAAAAAGATATGTGGGGACCCAACACACACCAGGAACAGGGGCGGCACAAGAGTTGCGCTGAGCAGCACCCAGGCGTGAGATGCTGAGTAGCAAAAAAAAAAAAAAAAGGATTCACAAGTGGGGAGCGGGCCTGGGGCATCGGGCTCCGAAGCTCCAGAATACTCACTCATCTGATAGCACAGGATGCCCCTATAGGGGCTCAAGGACTGTGCCTCGGAGAGAAGGACCCGGGCCTTCCAGGAACCTCATAATATGGAGGCAATGCTGAGTGATCCGAGGGTCTAGGCTGGGATTTAAATTCTGTGGCCTTGGAGTGCCTCCAAGGGACTGCAGAGGCAAGTATCTGAGGCCATCTGGGTTTTTATGCAAGAGTGGCCTGAGGCTGGGGTATGGAATAGAACAGTGGTTCTCAACTTTCCTTTAATACAGTTCTAGCCGGGTAGTGGTGGTGCACACCTTTAATCCCAGCACGTGGGAGGCAGAGGCAGGCAGATTTCTGAATTGGAGGCCAGCCTGGTCTACAAAGTGAGTTCCAGGACAGCCAGGGCTACAAAGGGAAACAGTGTCTCGAAAAACCAACCAAACAACAACAATAAAACAAAACAAAACAAACAAACAAACAAACAACCAGTTCTTCATGTTGTGGTGACTCCCAACCATGAAGTTATTTTTGTTGCTACTGCATAACTAATTTTGCTATTGTTATGAAGCTGCAACTCTTTAATACAATTCCCCATGTTGTGGTGACCCCCAACCATAAGGTTATTTTCATTGCTACTTCATAACTGTAATTTTACTACTGTTATGAATTATAAATTACAATACTGGGGCTGGTGAGATGGCTCAGCAGGTAAGAGCACTGATTGCTCTCCTAAAGGTCCTGAGTTCAAATCACATGAGTGCTCACAAATCCTGAGTGCAATCACATGGTGGCTCACAACCTGATGCCCTCTTCTGGTGTGTCTGAAGTCAGCTACAATGTACTTATGCATAATAATAAATAAATCTAAAAAATTTTTTTACAATCCTGACCCCACAGATTGAGAACCTGCTGGGATAGAGGGTGGTAGATGTTAGCAGACAGGAAAGGAGAACAGTATTGACTCAAGACTCTGAGAGGGTGATAGGTTGTCTAGGTGCAGGAGCTCAAACATTCTGCCAGACTTCTTAGGGGGCAAAGATGCTTGAGGGCACTTCCCTCAGGACAGGGGCACCTATCCACTTCTGCTCTGGATGCTCTGTGCGTACCTGAGCTTTGCCGTGTTAGTTTCTTGATTCACAATATGGGGAACACAGAATTGTCTCTAGTGAGGTCAGCCAGTTACAGTGCATGAGATGTTCAGGAGGCTTATGATACAGCTTCGGGCAGCAAACGGATCCATAAGTGTAGAGGAAGGGCATCTGTTCCCTTCAGTCTTTCCAGCCTTGAGCCAAAAGTGCACCATCACCCAGAGATCATGAATGCCAGGCACAGGGAGGGGGTGTTTGAGCAAGGTTGGGTCATAGTCAAGTAAGGTGGAAGGGAAACCTGCTTCTGCACTGAGCATGCTCCTGGATTGGAGATGCTTCTGGGTGGCCTGAACCAGAGGCAGGAAGGCTACAGGAGATCTTCAGGACATACTCCTGTAGCTATGATTGTGAAGGGAAAGCCAGGAACTGGAGAAGACCCTCGTTCAAGTGTGTAAATACTGCTAAGTCCCAAGGCTCAAATCTAGCGGGGGTGGGAGGTGGGAGACATCGTTAGGAGAAACCAGCTATCTTCTCCCCCGTCCCACAGCTGAGCCAGGGGCTTGTGGCTTTTGTGTTTTGGCACATGAGAAGGGGCTCTGCTGACTGAAGGAAAAGCCATCCTGAGACTGCCCCACCTTGAGATCCATCCCATCTGCAGACACCAAACCTCAACACTATTGCTGATACCAAGACGTGCTCCCAGACGGGAGCCTAGCATGGCTGACCTGAGAGGCTATGCCAGCATATGACTAAGACAGATGCAGATACAGCCAACCACCTGACTGAGCCTGGGAACCCCAATGGAAGAGTTAAGGGAAGGAATAAAGGAGCCAAAGGGGATTGTAACCCCATAGGAAGAACAACAGTATCAACTAACCTGACCACTGAGAGCTCCCAGAGACTAAGCAGGCAACCAAAAAGTATACATGGATGGGTCCATGGCCCCAGCTACATATGTAGCAGAGGATGGCCTTATCTGGCATCAATGGGAGGGGAAGCTCTTGGTCCTGTGGAAGCTCAATGTCCCAGTGCCCCAGCATACGGGGATGCTAGAGGGGTGAGGCAAGAGTAGGTGGGTGGGTGGGGGAGCACCTTCTTAGAGGCAAAGGGGAGGGAGGATGGGATGGGGGTTGCAGAGGGGAGACTGGGAATGGGGAGGCAACATTTGAAATATAAGTAAATAAAATAACTAATTAAAAAAAGAAAGAAGGGGCTGGAGAAATGGTTCTGAGGTTAAGAGCACTGACTGCTCTTCTAAAGGTCCTGAGTTCAAATCCCAGCAACCACATGGTGGCTCACAACCACTTGTAATGAGATCTGACGCCCTCTTCTGGTGTGTCTGAAGACAGCTACAGTGTACTTAGATATAATAATAAATAAATCTTTTTAAGAAAGAAAGAAAGAAAGAAAGAAAGAAAGAAAGAAAGAAAGAAAGAAAGAAAGAAAAAAAGAAAGAAAGAAAGAAGCCGGCCATGGTGGCGCACGCCTTTAATCCCAGCACTTGGGAGGCAGAGGCAGGTGGATTTCTGAGTTCGAGGCCGGCCAGCCTGGTCTACAAAGTGAGTTCCAGGACAGCCAGGGCTACACAGAGAAACCCTGTCTCGAAAAACAAAAACAAAAACAAACAAACAAAAAAAACCCCAAAAAACAAAAACAAAAAAAAGAAAGAAAATGGGCTTTGCTATCTCATGTCAGCCCTAAACTAATATCTGAGAGATACCATAGCCTGCACAGCTATTCACACCTCCCAGTCTTTTGCCTGGTAGGTGGACAGGGTAAGGATCAGAGAAAAACATGCTAGGTTTCATTATTGGTCACCCGTTTCTGAGAGATCCCCTTTGCCACAGTAGGTCAGAGGTGAGTCATGGATGGGGCTTTTTCTTGTTGTTGTGGGGACAGGGGTACAGATAGCATAATTCTTCCTCTCTACTCATGAGAATATAATAAAATGAGAGTGTTACCAGACTGGGCACACGCCTTTAATCCCAGCACTCAAGAGACAGAGGCAGGCAGAGGTCTCTGAGGTCCAGGCCAGCCTGGTCTACATAGACAGTTCCAGGTCAACCAAGACTACATAGCAAGACCTTGTGTCAAAAAAGGTGTGTGTGGGGTGGGGGGTGGAATCTAGGAGGCACGCCTCCTACTCAGCTTGTCTTCCTTGTGTATGTTTAGGATGACTCTGGCTGGGGATCTCCTTGCCAGGATCACCCTAGCCTCTGCCACCTGGAGTAGCCACTTCCACCCTAGTACAGGAACAAATGTAGTGCTTAGGGACTAGGGCGGCCCCGAAGGAAGGGGCCTTCTTATTCAGAGTTACAGGAAGAGCCAGGCAAGGCGGGGCAAAGGCTGCTAACAGCCCGCCCCCACCAGGGGAAGGGGTGGGTATCTGGGTGGAGTTTGGGTTTAGGAGAGGATGTGACTGCAAGGCCAGGAAACTAAGGGGGGAAAGTTCTGACTAAAATACACATCAACAAAAGCCGGGTCCTCGCCCAAGCTTGGTGATGCATTGTGGGTAGCCACAACACTGTGGCTCCTCTCTGGGGCCCAGCTGAGGGGACAATTTGCTCCCAAGTGCATGCTCCTGACCTCAATGGCCATCTCCCTTCTGGAGGAAAGATCTGGAACCAGGTGACTGTGCTCTCCCTATTGCTCTGAGCGATCCTGTAGCCCTGTGGTCTGCCCTGGGAGGTAGGCTTGCCTAAGGAGAGGGCCATGGTCCTGAGGCATCCTGGGAGCATGAAAGCACACTGGTGTGTGTGTGTGTGTGTGTGTGTGTGTGTGTGTGTGTGTATGCATGATGCATGGATATACTTGCGGCCCCTGAGGTATTTAGGAGCGAGCCTGTGAGGTGAGGTGTGTGCAGCCCAAACCCTGTGGGAAAGGCAGTGCTGTAGAGGACATCCATGTGTTCACATTGGCAAAGGTGAACTCAGCATGACTGAGTGGGGTCGGAGAGGGGGTGTGCACCCACAGAATGTCAAAGAGAAGGGGGCACAGGCGAGGACACCTGTTGCTTCAGTGAGTCACATCCTGGAAGTTTGGTCTTGACTGCTGGCAGTCTCTATGGCTGCCGTTGCAGGGGTCAAGGTCTTCTGAGCTGGAGGAGGTTGAGGGTTACCGCCAGATGTGCTCTAGGACCTACTGGGCTGGGGTATGTCCCCTGGTCACTCTGAGGGGTCAGTTGAGTAGCTTTGGTGGGTAGCTCAGCTTCTGGAATTGTAGTAGGACTCCCCATTCACCCCAAAGGGTTCCTGATTACCTTGCCTCCCCTGACAGTAATGTGCCTCTTGCCGGGCTACCTCCCAGGCCTGAGGCTTCTGCTGAGCATTACCCAGTGCAGAACAAGGGGAGACAGAGTAAGAGACTCATTCTCATTAAAGCTTCTGTGGCCTGAGGTCTAGAAGGGGCATCTGAGGCAGGCCAGGCCCAGGGTCTTGGGTCTTGACCCCCATGTTCCTGCTGGCTCACGTGTCTGTGCAACATGGAGGAGAGTAGGAACTCAATGAATGCTTGTTGCATGAACTTGGGGCACCCGGGAAAGAGGGATCACCTAGGGCCCTGGGCTGCTAAAGCAAAGCTCCTGGATGCTTCCTGCACTCATGGCACTACAGAGCTCTTTGAATCCCAGGTGTATATAACTGCTGTGGGCTGGGAGTGGCCCAGGGCCCTAGGAAGGAGTCAACTGTGTTTAGGGTTCTCAGAAGGGGTTCCCAAGCCCCTTTGAAGTGGTCTCTATACCAGCCTGGTTCCCATTTACCTTCTCTTGGCCCAGATGAGCCTCAGGGCGCCCACAGGTGTGATGTGTCCATTCACATGTGCATGTGTGACTGCATCCAGAATCTTACAGTTAGGGTTCACTTATGCCTCATATCCCCTTAATCCCCAGGTCTTGGCCAGGTGACAAGCACCCATGCACCCACCTGCATACAGCAATCCATCCATTACAGGGGACAGCCAGGAATGAGGCTAACTGCTCTCTCCTGAGGTCAGATCCTTCTTGGAGCATGTCTGCTGTGGTCCTGAGTCACCACAGTGGCCACAGGACATGTGAAGGTGGTCCATGGGCCTGCCCCTTCCAAACTGTGTGAGGCAGATTCTGCTCTGGACTTGTGAGATCTGGGAGCTCACTCAGCACTCTGAGACTGGCCCAGGCTGCAAGGCAAGCTCTCTGGTGTGCAGCCAGTACTGCTGGTGGCTGACAGTTACTGGTTAACTCATCCTGTTCCTGTTTAACTTGTCCCCTGGGGATGGTGGCAGCCTCTGACCTCCAGGACCTCCTGTCCGTCTGGCTGAATCGACAGAAAGGAGCCCTTCTCAGCCTGCAGTGGACCCCCATCTGCTCGGTTAAGGAGCCACGGCGGTGCCAGGGGTGGAACCAGCATTCGGCCTGCTGTGAAGAGGTCCCGGAAGAGCCATGGCAGGTAGGCAAGCCAGAGAGGGCCAGGACAAAGTCTCCACCCCAATTTCTGCCTGTCAGGCTGACCCCACATTGCGCTCTCTGCTCAACTCTGTGCTTGGATACAGGCCAGAGGGCAAAGCCTAGACTCATCCCTTCTTTCCAGTAGTCGTCGGTTCTGAACTCAGGGCATTGATGAAAGCCTTTACTATCTTCCCGCCCGGGGCCTCCAGATGAGGCATACAGGAGTCAGTAAGTCTAGGAATCTCAGTGAGATCCTGGGGGTGTGAATGTGAAGTGAGGTAATGCGGGGTGCCTCTCCAGCCTCCTGCCAGGGTCACAGTTTTACTTAAAGATGGGAAGAGTTTGGCCTCAGAGAAGTAGGAGGGTAGTCTGTGGCCAGTAGATGGGGTTCTGGAAGCCCAGACTCTGGCTTGTCCTGTCTCTGTGGAAGAAGTTAGAACGCTATACGTATTCTTTCAACCTTTGGTACCCACAGTCCCTTTAGCTCTTCAGTAGAAGCCAGCCAGCTGAGGGATGCAGGAGCTGGCTCTATCCTGATGGGGTAGTATGGAGCCTGGACTCATGTCCAGTGGGGATAAAGCAACAGATGGGCTCCGCTGGCTGGGCTGGCTCAGCTCAGATATGACTCTGGCCACTCCTCTTTCTGTTAATGTTCCCCCTGAGCACAAGGCTGTCACATGAGGGCCAGCAGAACACAACTGCTCACTGCTGAGGAAAGGATGCAAGCCTGGGCTCTCGCCTGTAGGACTCAAGTTGGGTTGAGTCCTAGGTGGAGGGAGTTGTAGTTCTAGAGGGATCTAGATCGTGTGATCACTGACACCACTCGCCCATTGCCTGTTTTTTATTTTATTTTATGTATATGAGCATACACTGTAGCTGTACAGATAGTTATGAGCCTTCATCTGGTTGTTGGGAATTGAATTTAGGACCTCTGCTCACTCTCCTGCTCTCTCTGGCCCCAAGATTTATTTATTTATTTATTTATTTATTTATTTATTTATTTATTGGTTTTTCGAGACAGGGTTTCTCTGTATAGCCCTGGCTGTCCTGGAACTCACTCTGTAGACCAGGCTAGCCTCAAACTCAGAAATCCGCTTGCCTCTGCCTCCTGAGTGCTGGGATTAAACGCCACCATGCCCGGCTCCCAAGACTTATTTATTATTATAAGTACACTGTAGCTGTCTTCAGACACACCAGAAGAGGGAGGGCATCAGATCTCATTGTGGATGGTTGTGAGCCACCATGTGGTTGATGGAATTTGAACTCAGGACCTTTGGAAGAGCAGTTAGTGCTCTTACCCGCTGAGCCATCTCACCAGCGCTTCCATTGCCTGTTTTTTTACCCCTTGATCATAGAGCATCTGTGGATAGCATGGCAGTAGGCATCCCAACATGGCTGACCTGTCATACTCTTTCTGCAGGTGTCTGTGACATGGCCCCTAATTTCCTTTCCCCATCTGAAGACCAGGCCTTGGGGCCTGCCCTTGGCCGAGAAGTTGCTTTGAATTGCACAGCTTGGGTGTTCTCTAGGCCCCAGTGTCCCCAGCCATCAGTTCAGTGGCTAAAAGATGGTCTGGCATTGGGCAATGGAAGCCACTTCAGCCTCCATGAGGACTTCTGGTAAGAAGGCATCCAGGATTAGAGTAACTGGGATATACCCGTAGCCAGCCTTTCTGACCTACACCCCTAACTCTTAACACCCTGAATGAAGGCGATGTACTACCTATGCAAATCTGACATGGCCAAGTATCCCCATGAGCACAGATAGAGGGTTGATTTTGGGTCTTTGTTTATTCATGTATCTTGTAGACTGTCTGAGCATAGAATCCTAAGTCTATAATGGTTCATTGACTAGCTAAACCTGTAACCAAAGGATCCTCATGACCCAGGCCCAAATTCTGTCCATTTAGCCCAAATCTGCAATCTCTCCCTGGGTGAATCCCAGACAGGTGGGACTTGGGCATCCCCTGATGTTCTTGGTCCCCAGGTGAGAGTTTGGCCTGGTTTTCCCAGGGCCAGCGCCAACTTCTCAGAGATTGTGTCCAGTGTCCTGGTGCTCAACTTGACCAATGCTGAGGACTATGGAACCTTCACCTGTTCTGTCTGGAATGTCAGCTCCCACTCCTTCACTCTTTGGCGAGCTGGTGAGGGAGTTCAAGGTGTTGGAGGGCAAGGGTTTCCTGTAGTCCTAACATTAAAGGAGTAGTGGTTCTCCCTGTCTGCAGGCCCTGCTGGCCATGTGGCTGCAGTGCTGGCTTCCCTCCTTGTCCTGGTGGTTCTGCTGCTGGTGGCCCTGCTCTATGTTAAGTGTCGGCTGAACGTGCTGCTTTGGTACCAAGACACTTACGGGGAGGTGGAGATGAACGGTATGTGGGGTTCTGCATGAATTAGGGCACAGGTTTCGGCCAAGGGCCTAGCTGCAAGCTGGGTTGAGTCCTAGGTGGAGGGAGTTGTAGCTCTAGAGGGATCTAGGTGTACAGAGGCAGTGGAAAGGCAGTGTCTCAGAAGGGCACAGGACTGGGGTCAACCGAAGGAAGAGATATGTTCAGAGAAGTACTGAACATGAAGTAGAGGTGCCTCTATAACTGGCCATGCTGACTGGCTTTCTCTACAGATGGGAAGTTATACGATGCGTACGTGTCCTATAGCGACTGCCCAGAGGACCGCAAATTTGTAAATTTTATTCTGAAGCCTCAGTTGGAGCGGCGTCGGGGACACAAACTCTTCCTAGAGGACCGCGACCTCTTGCCTCGCGCGGGTACCTCCCATGTCCTGCCTCCTGGTTCCTACTCTGTTCCCTGAGTCCCGCCCTTGTCATTGGCCTCGCCTCTCACCCGCCCGCCCACGCCCTTGCCTACAGAGCCCTCTGCCGACCTTTTGGTGAACCTGAGTCGCTGTCGGCGTCTCATCGTGGTTCTTTCAGATGCCTTCCTAAGCCGGCCCTGGTGTAGCCAGAGCTTCCGGTGCGTCGGGCTGTTGGCTTGGGGTGGGGGACCAGGAGACCTATCCTGCTTCTCCTGACAGTCCCGTCTTTTCAGGGAGGGACTGTGCCGCCTACTGGAGCTCACCCGCAGACCTATCTTCATCACCTTTGAGGGCCAGAGGCGTGAGCCCCTACATCCTGCTCTCCGGCTCCTGCGTCAGCACCGCCACCTCGTGACCCTGGTGCTTTGGAAGCCTGGCTCGGTGGTGCGAGGGCTGGGGGCGGGAGGGAGATTTTGAGTGGTTGCCTGGGATGCTGGAGAGATGGGGGACCTGCAAGTCAGCCACCAGCAGTGCTATTTGGGTCTGGGTGGTTAGAGGCTTCCTGTTTATAGATTCCCACGTGTTTATACTTATGGTCCAAACCTGGCCCCCAGACTCCTTCCTCTGATTTTTGGAAAGAGCTACAGCTAGCACTGCCACGGAAGGTGCAGTACAGGCCAGTGGAGGGAGACCCTCAAACCAGACTTCAGGATGACAAAGATCCCATGCTAATCGTGAGAGGACGTGCTGCCCAGGGCCGAGGCATGGAGTCAGAGCTGGATCCAGACCCCGAGGGAGACCTGGGTATGCTCACTGCAGATCAAGGGGTCAAACACAGCTCCAGCGTCCTGGAAAGGACTCAGGCTTGGAGGACTCTGGCATCGAGAGATCCTGTCTCCTAAGGAGGTTTGACCTCCACTGACAGTGGCCCTCAGTGTTTCTTTCTGGGGAGGTGTTTTGCTCCTAGGCCTCTGTGGGGGAACTTTCAGGGCTTCTAGTGTCTTTGTGGCTGATGGGTGAGCATGCATTGACCCTTCTGGTCACAGATCCTAGGAGAAGACTGGCTGTTGATCTTGCAGCCTCAGGCCTTGTGGTATTCTGCAGGTGTCCGTGGACCTGTCTTTGGGGAGCCAACTCCACTGCAGGAAACCAGGGTCTGCATAGGAGAGGGCCACGGCAGTGAAATGGATGTTTCTGACCTCGGCTCTCGAAACTACAGTGCACGGACAGACTTCTACTGCCTTGTGTCTGAGGATGATGTGTAGCTCATATCCCAGCAGCCCAGATCATGAGATCATGGCGGCAGCTTTCAAAGTAGAGGCAGGTACTCTTCCTAGGATCACAACCCTTGCCTCTATCCCTGGGCCCCTCAGGAAAGGTGTGTGGCTCCAGGATGTCACAAAATAAAATCCTGTTGGTTCCTGCCTGGGCTTATTTCTGTCTGGGTGGTAGGTAACTGCTAGGCCTCTTATTGCCTCTGTCATGAGACCCTGACTCTTCTCATCCTTACCAGCACCACGTTTCCCAGGCTGCTATCCGCTCAAACCCGCCTTCTATCCTCAGCTAGCCCTGGCATATCCTTTGCTCTAATAGCTCCCAGTATCCTTCCTGGTTGAGAGTATGACTGTCTCTAGTCCTCTCTCATCTGGGCAGATCTTTCAGTAAGAAACCATTGTTAATAATTTTATGAGAAATTGTTCTGATTTCTTGTTTCTGATTCTCCTGGAGTTCATGCCTTGGGCAGCCAGTCTGATCCTCTGGCCAGGGCACCTCCTAGCACCAGCTCAGGGTGGACAGAGAGTATTGGGTGTGTTTATGGCATGGATATTGCTCAGGAAGTCCCCAATTCTGTTGTGTTTATGCCTCAGATACCAGTAAGGTTGGCTATCCCTTTTAATTCCTCCCCCATCCTGTCTATGTCTTCCGCCTTGGGAGGCCTATGTGTAGGCCTGGAGGTGTGTCTCCTGGGACAGGTAGTCATGTTTGGAGACAATGTACACTTCAGGATCTGTGGCTAGTCATGGAAACACACGGAGCTGGGGCTGTGTTCAAAACCACCTTTATTCCCAAGGTTGTCAGTCACAAAGCTGTCAGGCCACAGGTGGCCCCACCCTTGCCATTGTGACTAATCACCACCCAGTACACCAGAGCAGCTCAAGCCCTACCCCCTTTCCCTGCCCTGCAGAAGCCAATCAATCCCCAGTTGCAAGCGCCTGTTCTTTTCTGGTAGCCCTGGCCCTTCAAGGGTACACACACAGGACTCCAGAGAGAGAGAGAGAGGTCCTGTGGCATCAACTCCTCTTCTATGTGCTGTGGGACAACAGGAGCTGAGCATATCTCTTGGAAGCGGAATCACTTCATCTCCAGGAGGCTTCACCTATGGACCCAGGAAGTCCTCTTTCCGGTAGCCTTTCTGCAGTGAAGAGAGGACACAAGATCAGGCCTGCTTTTGCTAGCCCTGAGATCCTGCCTTCCCCATAATGTTCTGTGCACAGCCTGGGCCCCTTGCCTCTGTGTTCCAGGCTTATGTCCCTCCCCTGGTGACCTGCATCTTGTACTGAGCCTCATGCCCTGAGACCCCGTTGGCTGGCCTCTGTAAAACATACCGCCCGGAAGTCACGGTGGAGCTTGCTGTACTGCCAGAGGTTGGCCAAGAGGCTGGAGGCTGCCCGGGAGGACTTCTCGCTGTCGGGGCTGTGGGCATTACAAGAGGGTCAGGGTCAAGACTTGGAGGTAGGATGGGTAGGGTATACCTTGGTATATGTTGCTTTGGTTTGGTTGGTCCTTACCTATCCCTCTTCTTTTTGATGAAGACCAGCTTTCGGAGGCCATCAAAGTAGAGCAGGTCCCGGGCAGCAATGGGGCTGGCTACCACCAGGTTGTTGAGCACGGCTATGATGTTGACCAGCACCTCAGCTGGGGGACACTTCTCACCCACACTACCAGGAAGCTTCTCAATCAGGTGGCTCACTACCTTTGTGGCTGATAAGAGGTTAGGGTCAGTCTGTCATATTCCCTGCTGCCTTGGTGCCCAGAACCTCTGCCTCCCCTGGGGGCTGACACACACACCTGCCCACTCCATTTGACTTGCTAACCAGAAGCCAGCTCCTTGGGAGACATGGGCTGTGTACTGGACCAGGGACAGAACTCACACATCTCGTCCTTGTTCCTGGCATTCCGAGACAGGTTTCGGATGAGGCCAGTCAGTGAGCGCAGTTGGTTGTGGTCAGCTGTGCGGACGCGGTCCAGCAAGGGGTTCAGGATGCGCTCCTGTTCCAAGGCCAGGCGGCTCAGCACTCCTGCCCACTACAGGGAAAGGCAGGGAACATGGTGAAGCCCAAAAGCATCCCAGCCAGCCGTAGGCAGCCCTGCTCAGGACTGAGGGAGAATCACATCTTCATTTCTTGCTTGTTACTTCGGCCTGTTCTGCCAAGTCAGGACCTGATCGGGTAACCCTTCTGCTCAGAATGTCAGAGCCCAAACCACATGGTCCCATTCCTTAGACTGAGCAAAGGTTTCATGTCTCACTCTTAGGGATCCCTTTTCCCAAACAAATCATGAATTCCTAGGGCATGGCTCTCATCCATGAGCCTGAGTGTCTAGTGTAAGACCAGGAGTGGGGCCTGTCCACCTACTGACCCTGCGGTCGCCCGCGGTGATATTCTGTAGCGCCCCTGCGGCTGCCTCCGTTGTATGCCGATTTAGTTCACAGCGCTGCAGCAGTCGGTTGTACAACCCTACAATCTGGGGGCTCCACAGCCATTCGAGGCCCTTGGGATCCTTAGATACTTCGGCAAAGGTGAGTGCATCAGCTGTGAGAGGAAGCTGAGTGGGAAGGGGACAAGGATCAGCCAGGGCCAGGGGTACAGCTGAGGTCAGAGCATGAGGCTGGCACTCCAGGTCTGGGCTCACCTCTCTCAGCCGCCGACTCTGAGGTGTAAAGCAGCCCACCATTTCACCGGGCGGTGCCCCTGCCATGTCCCTGCGGCCCCGGCCTTCTAGCCTCTGCAAGGCTGATGGTGGCATCTCATCGTAGAGGCGGTAGGACAGGTTCCTCAGCACACACACAGCATTTTCCACACTCTGCAGGAAGGAACGGGAGGGTGGTCAGAGTGGGCCGAAGCCCCTGCACCCCCTTTGGCTCACCAGCTGTCGCCCCTCACCTTGTCCTCACACTTTCCCACGTCCAGGGCATGGTTGATGTAGGTGACCAGAGCATCCACTAGCCCATGGCACTCACGCATCTTCTGCCGAGTGGCCTGGGAGGCTGAGCTGAGGTTCCTGGGGATGGAGGCAGGTCAGAGCTTCCCCAGGGATACCAACACAATCCCCTCAGGGAACCTCGAAGTGCCACCTCAGGGACCCTTAACCTGGAGCCCCTGTCCTGGAGATGAGATCAGGCACCAGTCTCCGTCCTAAGCTGGTACTGCCCCCTGTGCTCTTCTGTTTCTGGACCTTACCAGATGCTTCCGGCCCTGCCTGTCACATACCCACCCCCCACCCAACTCCTCAAAGTTTAGGGAGATGGATGTCAGGGCCAGAGACTTGATTCAACGGATCATAGAGCTGCAGGTGTCTTGTCTATCCCATTCTTTTCTCTGCTGTTTATGTCTCCCCGTGGCCTTGGCTAACTGTTCTTGTCAACTAGGTGGCAAATGAACATGCTTCTTCTCGGAGTTTCCCTAATCCTCTGGCACCTGGCTCCTTTCCCGCAGCATCTCCTGGCCCAGTGCCTCCACTTAGCACACCTGAGGAAGCCAGTAGCATTGTAGAAGATCTCTGCCTCTGAGGCATTCTGCTGGATGAGGGGGGGCCCACCTGCCCCTGACAGGGGGCTCAGCACCAGATCTGTGAGCTGCTCCAGTGTATCCCGGGCAAGGCGGTCCTTCAGGTGGTCACTGGAGGACAGGTTCCATAGGATCCCTGCACAAGATGGAGTGAAGGCTGGGGTTGGCTTCCATTGGGGACGGTGCAGAGCAGGCTCTCCACATCTTTTTACAAAGATTTCTTTTTTCTTTTTAAATTATGCGAGTGTCCATGCATGGGTATATCATAAGCACATGAGTACAGGTATCCGGGGGGTCCAGAGGAAAGCATCAGCTCGCCTGGAGTTGGAGTTACATGCAGTTATGGGCTGTCTGCCGTAAGTCCTGGGAACAGAACTTGGGTCCCTTGGAAGAGCAGTGAACAGTCTAATTCACCGGGCCATAGCCTCAGCTCCTGACCCCACACTTTCTTGGACCCTTGTCTTACTCCAGAGTTTCTCTGGAGAGGTCCCCAGGGTGACCTTTGCAGCCATGGGGCAGGAGCAGAGCAAGAGAGACAGACAAGGTGTGGGGATTTGAAGGCTTAGGAGTGGAAGCGAATGGAAAGAGAGAGCCTGGGCTCGGAGATGCTGCTCAGCGGAGGAGCACTTGCCCTGCTTGTACACTCTACCATAGCTAGCACCACAAAAAATAAGAATAAAAAGACGCAAAAATAGTTTTTTTTTTTTCCTTCTCGCTCTGGTCCCACTTGCTCCAGCCGAAAGATTTATTTATTTATTATATGGAAGTACACTGTAGCTGTCTTCAGACACACCAGAAGAGGGCACCAGATCTCATTAACCAGATGGTTGTGAGTCACCGTGTAGTTGCTGGGATTTGAACTCAGGACCTCCTGAAGAGTAGTCAGTGCTCTTAACCACTGAGCCATCTCTCCAGCCCAGCAAAAATAGTTTTGTAGGTGAGACACTTATAATCTAGGAATTTAGGAAGCAAAAAAATCGAATTGCCGTGAGTTTGAGGCTATCCTGGGCTACACAGAGAAACCCTCTCTCATAAACAATTGACAGGCATAAGTTACATGCCTTTAACCCCAGCATTTGGGAAACACAGGCAAGTAATTTCTGAGAATATGAGGCCAGCCTGGTCTACATGAGTTCTAGGTCAGCCAGAGCTATATAGTGAGACCTTATCTCAAAAACAAACAATACACACAACAGTGACAAACGCTGACAAGAAGTTTAGCTTAGCGTGAGGGCTCATGCCTGTAATCCCAACAACTCAGAAGGCCTGTGTAGGATTACCATAAGTTCATGGCCAGAGTGTGACAAATAGTGAGATGAAGGCCAATTTAGTGCACAGAGTGGGACAACGAGAATGGGTTGGGGAGGGCCAGAGACATGGCTCAGTGGTTAAGAGCACAGGCTGCTTTTCCAGAGAACCTGGGTTCAATTCCCAGCACCTACTCATCTCTAACTCCATTTCCAGGGGATGTGATGCCCTCTTCTGAACTCCATGGGCACTGGGCATGCACGTGGTATACAGACATTCATGCAAGCAAAACACACACACACACACACACACACA
>LR750979.1:97157-135046 GCA_902729485.2 Mus minutoides | reverse complement strand
AGTGCTGGGATTAAAGGCATGAGCCACCACTGCCCGGTGCAACATGGCTTTTAATAACCATCTGTGAGTCTACTTTCAGGGAATCCAATGCCCTCTTCTGACCTCTCTGGGCACCAGGCATGTATATGGTAAACATGCAAATATTCATATGTTCATACAAAAATTCATATATGAATAACTTCATATACATAAAAAATAAAAATAGGAGCTAGTGAGATGGTTCAGTAGTTAAGAGCACTGACTGTTCTTCTGAAGGTCCTGAGTTCAAATCCCAGCAACCACACAGTCACAACCATCCGTAATGAGATCTGACGCCCTCTTCTGGTGCATCTGAAGACAGCTACAGTGTACTTAGATATAATAATAATAAATAAATCTTTCATAAATAAATAAATCTTTAAAAAATAAAAATAAACAAATCTTTAAAAAAAATAAAATAAACCAGGCATAATTGCACACACCTTTAGTCCCAGCACTCAGAAAACAGAGGCAGGCAGATCTCTATGGGATTAAGACTAGCCTGATATATGTAGTGAGTTTCAAGACAGCCAAGGCTATATAGTAAGTTCCTGTCTAAATCAATCAATCAATCATCAATCAACCAATCAACCAATCAATCGGCTGGCAAAATGGCTCAACAAGTAAAGGTGCTTTCTGCACAAGCCCAACTACCTGAGTTTGATCCCCAGAACCCATTGTGGAAGGGGAAAATTGACTAGCAAAGTTGTCCTCAGACCTCCACACGGAGGCTTGTTGAATGCATGCATGTCTACCAAGTGATAATAAGATAAGCAACAACAGCAGCAAGAAACGAACAACAAGGCCCCCCAAAATGCAAGATGGAACTGAGAAGGCATAAGATAGATTGCTGAGGACAAGGGAGGAAGAGAGGGGGCTATGGAGAGGGGTGGGGACAGGACGGGGCGAGGGCAAAGGAGGGGGACAGAGGCACAGAGGAGAGGAAGAGGCACAAGCCTACCTGTAACATTTTTGCGTAGCTCATCATCTTGTTCTCGAAGTGTCCGCAAGAGCTCAAAAATGCCATTCTCCTCTACTAACGCCAGCTTGTTGTCTACATTGTCATAGATGAGGTTGCGCATGGCACCTGTGGCGTGGCGCTGCACCTCCTGGTTGGCATGGTTGAAGAGCTTCACCAGTCTAGGCACTGCCTGAAGGCTGCGAGCCTGCGGCACATATATACAGATGTATGTGGGCATAGGCAGACTGTGAAAATGAATGCAGATATGTCCACAAGCATGGAACTAAGTGCACATGTATGTAGGTAATCTAGACGGTACAGGTGATATGCAAGTCAGTACACAGTGCATGCAAACATATTTGGGGGCTGCAGATGTTTGGATCTAGTGACTATATATGCTACAGGTGTGTACAGGGCTGCGTGCATATTCAGGTATATGGAGATGATGCAGCATAGATGTGCCACAGGTATGTGTATGATGTATATGTGTATATGATGTATAAGTATGCAGGTGTATATTGGTGATGCAGGTATATATATATATATATATATATATATATATATATATATATATATATATATATATTGTGTGTATATATATATATATATATATATATATATATATATATACATATACATACATACACAGGGCATTTCTGCCCTTTCTTTGCTGAGGATATAGAAAGGTGAGGTTTGCCCAGCCAGCCTAGTGATTAGCCAGAAAGGCTAAGGACCATAGTTCAGGGAAGGTTAGAGGCTAGTGGGAATAGGCATTGGGGGTATCAGGGCCAGTGGGGCAGACATCAAGAGGTAGCAGGAGATGGTCTGTGGGATCTGTCACCTGCTTCTTGGCGGCTGCATCACTGTAGCACCTGTGCTGGATGTAAGCTGCTCCCAGCACCTGCAGGTTGGGGTCTGAGGCCATGAGGTACTTGACTGCTGAAGGCAGGTCAATGTCATCAAAGCTGTAGAGCCAGGGATTTAGTCAGTGGCCAGACTGTGTGCTACAGGCCCCTCCCCACTCCATGCCCAGCTCCTTACCCACTGCTGAGCCTCTGCAGGGTTCGATGGCCCGTGTAGCTGTCCAGCCCACGTACATCCGGCAGGTGGCCTGAGTCAGCCAGGCTAAGACTGAGGCTGCGCACAGATGGGGCTCGGGCCACTGGCTCCAAGCCAGCACCTGACACAGACCCCGTTACCCCACGGCTTCGGTGGCTGCTCTGAAATCTTTGCAGGGTTCGCATGGCAGGTGCGCGGATGGTCCTGCTGGGTGGTCCCTCTGTGGCCTCTGGCCAGTCCAGGCCTCCTGCTCGGCTAGAGCCGGAGCTAGCCTGGCGCTCATAAGCATAGGCCCTGTAGGTAGAGGCGGCTGCGGGCTCCAGTTGCTCAGATACCACGCTGTAACGGTCATCCAGGCCCCCTGGCCCCAGCCTCAGTGAGCGTAGGGATAATGTGTCATAGTCAGCTCTGCTGGCTGCCCCCCCTCGCTCATGGAAGGACACTGGCCGGGTGGGCATAGGTGGAGTGGGCTGGGTACCCCCATATCCCACAGCCCCACAGGCACTGCCCCCATTGTGGGCAGAACTCAGCCTCCGACTGCATGTCAGATCCACGGCTGAGCGGGAGGACCAGGAAGCTGGGCTGTAGGCCGGCTTGGCGATGGGCCGGAAGGTCTATGGGAGGGGAGGGCACAGTGAAGGGGTATCTGGGGTTTACCTGGCACCCTCCCCTTCTGATCCAGAGCTCCCAGCCTCCCCTGTAAAGCCTCCCCCTCAGTGTGGACTGCAGAGCTGACTCCCTGACTTACGGAGGTCTTCTCTCCACTCATGCCCTGGGATCGGGAGCTGAAGCCAGTCTGCATAGTGTGATATTGACCTCTGGGCATGCCTGTGGACAGAGACAGTGATAGCCATGACACCATGACCAATAGAAAATTGTTGGCTTTTTTTCTTCTTTCTGCCAGAGGTCTCTGATCACAACCCTGGGTTTGACATCAGACTCGGGGCAGGGAGGCCAAGTCAGTTGTGGAGCTAATCCCTTGCCCATGGTTTGGCCATGGCTTCAGCTTGCCTTCATCCAGTCTGTTCTAGTAGGTCCTCTTTCCCTAGAACTCCAAACTGGTCTTCTCTGTTCAAAGGAGTTCAAACCTGACCTCTGGGCTGCCTGGAGAAGATGCCAGGGTCACCATCAGCTGTCCAGACTCCCTGGCAGAGCACAGCATCTGGCCCCTCCAGGAAGCCAGCCCAATTTGCTTAAACCCACCTTGATCGCCACTGAGCTCTTTTTGTGCCCAGACTGTGACATTGTACAGGCCAAGGACACAGTCTCTCTTGGCTCAGTCTGCTCAGATCAGCACTGGTAGAACCACCTGGTAGAGCCCAAGGAAGGCACCACATCTACCCAGCTGCAAGTTAGTTGAGGACAGGGAGACAGCCCAGCTCTGTGGTCAGTAGACAGAAAGGTGGAGGTCAGGGTATGGGGGGGGGGTCTGGTGAGAAGTTTGGAACGATATGTGGATGAATGCATTGGTAGGGGAGAAGGAGGCGAAAGAGCATCACATAGAAAACAGGTAACTGGGGCTGGAGAGACGGCTCAGCAGTTAAGAGCACTGACTGCTCTTCCAGAGGTCCTGAGTTCAAATCCCAGCAACCACATGGTGGCTCATAACCATCTGTAATGGGATCTGATGCCCTCTTCTGGTATGTCTGAAGACAGCTACAGTGTACATACATAAATAAATCTTTAAAAAACAAAACAAAATAAAACAAACAACCACCCGGCAACTGAATGAACAGAGTGAATGCTGCAGGGCAGGCAAGGCAGAGGTGAGACCACACAGGAAACATCGTCCCAAGAGTTGATGGTGACAGTGGGCAGGCTTTGGGTAGACTCAGCCTTTGCCAAGGCTCCTCTGCCAAGGCTCCTCTGGGTTTGGGAAGCGCTCCTTGAGCAGAGCACCTGCCACAGAGGTCAGTATTGTTGTGGGAAAGGGGCCTTCCTTCGCTCCTTCCCATTCAGCTCAGGGGGTGGACAGTCTGATGTTCCCCAGACCCACCCAGGTTAATGAGGCTTCTGGGCAGGGGCTGTTAACCCTTTGACGCTGGTGAGGGCCAGCCTAGGGGGCACACCCCAGCCTGGGGACCTTATGCCCACCCCCAAATTACTATCCTCCTCCCCCTAATTGGCAGGGTAGCCAGGTGATAATTAACCCCTCCCTGTACCCTCCCCCACCCCATGACCCCTGGGCATCAACTTGGCTCCAGTAAGACTTAGGCTCAGATTTTAGGCAGCAATCCAGCTCCTGACCTGACAACCCTCTCCTGGCCAGACATCATGGGACCACTGAGAACTGAGGTCTGGACCTCCGAACAGAGGTTCATTGTACTGGCCAAATTTAATTCCTGTTGTTGTAGCCTGGCAGGTATGGAAAGGATGTTTCTGGAGTGACTGTCTTGAGCCCTAGCCTGTCTGAGTGACCCTCTAACACACACACACAGACACACATAGACACAGACAGACAGACACACCTACACACACACACACACACACACACACACACACACACACACACACACACACGCTGCCCCTGAGGAGTATCCTTTGGGCTATTCTCATGAAGTGTATCTGGGTCACTCCTGGTAGGCCCAGTTCTGCAATTCCTCAGGGAGCCCCTGCTCCAGACAGACCTGGGCTTTATCCAGGACCATCCCTCTCTCCCATGCTGTTACACTCACTCCCATTTGGTCAGGAGGCACTCTGGCCTCTCTGAGACCTCAAGTATGCCTGTATTCTGTGGTGCTGGGAAGGTTCAGGGGTTTGCCGACAGGTGGGCCTGGCTGCTCACCTTGTGCCTCCTGAGTC
Source organism: Mus minutoides (assembly GCA_902729485.2). Lineage (NCBI taxonomy): Eukaryota > Metazoa > Chordata > Mammalia > Rodentia > Muridae > Mus > Mus minutoides. The sequence continues at coordinate 130,206 of LR750979.1, read as the reverse complement.
TTTCCAACTTAGGGAGTGGGTAGGTCCAGCCCTCCAGGACCCCTGTCCTGGCTGGGGAAGGAGAGATGCCCCACCCAGACTGCTCCCTATGCCTGCTGGGGCGGGGCAGTGACTCAGAACAGGCCTCTGTAAGGTGAGTCAAAGCCTGAACCCCGAGCTCGGACGGCTTCTGCCCCTGGCACCACCACTCCTGCCCTGGCCACCTCCACCGGCCACTGTCACCACTACCAACTTCATCACACTCTGTTGCCTACTATACCCAAAGTTGGCCTACCTCTGGCGGTCTCCGTAGAGCCATCAAGCTCAGCAGACCCATTGTGCCGCGACTGCTGGCCCAGCTGCAGGAGGCGGGCTCGGACTTGCTCCTGGACTCTGGCAGCTCGAAGTCGATCAGCCTCCGGCCCCTCCGCACCCCGGCGATCCAGCTGTAGGTCCGAAGGCAGCGCCAGGGAGCAAACACCAGTCTCAGGCTGCAGGGCAGACAGCAGGAAGTTACCTTCCTGCATAGTGACAGGGGCAACTAGCCAGCCCACCTGTCCTGGGCCTCTCCCCGGTCTTGTCCCTCGAGGCCCGGTTCCAGAGTCTCTTCCTGGCTGGCTCTCGTAGACAGACGCCAGCCCGCCCGCCTAGCCCAGCCCAGCCCAGCCCAGCCCCGAGCTTGGCTGGGGGCGGGGACACCTGGGCCAGGTGGGAGGGAGGGGCCTCTGCCTGCTTAAGGTGGAATTTGGGCGGAAGAACTGGCCCTGCGTGTCCTTAAGTCGCCTGGCCTTCCCTTTCTTCCTATCCCAGGACAGGGCCACAGGAACGTGGGTTCTACTTGCTCTCAGTCTTCCAAGTCCAGACCAAACCCCGTGGGTGCCAGCGTTCTCAGTTTGAGAGTAGGGCAGAGAGCCTGTGGGGGCCTGTCACTACAAGCCATATGAGAAGGAATGTCCCAGCCTGGGGGTTGGGAGCTCTAGAGCACCAAAGACCAAGCAGCTTCCAAGACAGCTGGACCCAGGCTTGTTGAGGTCCCAGCAGGGTTGGCATCCAGAGACAATTTCAGGTTTACAGAGTCCGGGTAGAGGATAAAGAACTTGAGTGCTGGAGTTTTAGGGTCAAAAGCAGCGCCATCATGGCCCTAAACCTGGGCCTGACAACAATAAGGGAGCCCAGTGAGGTAGACATATGTCCGCCCCCTGACCTGCAAACCTGGAAACTCACCCCAGCCTCTACCTGTACAGAGGCTTCAGAAGGGCTGCTTGGCCCTCTCTGGCATCTCTCCCCAGCTTCTGCCCCCCGGGCCTGGGGTGGGAGGCCCCGTTCCCAACATCTGAGTCATGGCTGGCAGGCGGGGCCGCCCCAGGGGGTTGACTCAGAGGGGCCTAGGCTCATGTCAGCACCTGCCAGGCTGGGGGGCCAGGAGGTTTGGGGGAGAGCTGAGCTAGAGAAAGCGGGGAGGCTGGAAGTGAGGGGCACCAAAGCTTGTTCCTAGAAGGTCTCCCAAGCACCCCTGTAAGGTAGACTAACATGCTGTGAGTTAGGCCGGCCATCTGGATTGGGAAGGTTAAAAGACAAAACTTGGAAAGTTGGCGTATGGGGACAAGTTGCCTCACATTCCCCGGGTGACTTCCCTTAAGTATTCCTGGGTCTCTATCCTAAGGGCTGTACTTCTTTCTAGAATCTAGTCCCTGGGCTCAGCCTGAGCTCTCTGTCCCACACCAGGCCCTTTAAGAGTCCTGGTCTCTTAAAGACATTAACAGAGGGTGACTACGTGCAGAATCCTGGAAACGGAGAGCGGTCAGTGAAAGACAGCATCAGGGTGAGTAGGAAGAGCTGGAGGATGGGAGTCAGAGGTCAGAGGTTGCTGGGGAGAGAGCACGGAGGGTGAAGCCCCCCACCCCCAAGATTGAATCTGGCTTAGGTCTACTTGTTGTGGCTGGAGGCAGGGGCTGGGCAACCTACCTTGCCGCTGGCCTGGACCCCACTGGGCCCCTGGCTCATTTTGGAGGTCCCGGCTGTAGGACAATTCCTCCTGGGTTCCATACTGGTCCGAGATCCTGCGGTGGGCTCCATCAGGGCCTAGCTCCTGTGGGCAACAGCCTCTGTTTGGAGATGGTACCGTGGGGGCACCCGAGGGTGGGGTGGGAACATTGCACACCCATCTCATCAGACCGGTTGCTTCCCTGGGAGACGTGTTTCGTGTGGAAAAATCCTGGGAGACAAGTTTGTGCGGCGCCGTGCGGCCTGGAGGCACACGCCTGGTCTGAAGAGGCCCGCCCTGCATGCTCTAGGTCCACCCAGAGCCCTACAGCAGCCAGGCTTCGGAGTAGAGGGGGGCAAAGGGTTTGAAGAGAGTGCAAAGTGGAGACCCATAATTACACAGGGCTGCCGGGGGCTCAGGTGTGGTCTTAGCCAGGTAAGGAGGCACCTGGTGGGCTTGAGGACACAATGTTCACAGCACCTGGATGAAAGGCCAGAGTCAGCTTTGGGGGTCAGCTTGGTAGAGGGGTGTGGGTGCCATAGCTGTGAACAGCCTCCATAAGGACATGGGAACCGAGAGCTGTATCCACTTCGCACATCAGACCACCTCTGAGTCTCAGCATCCCTAAAAAGCCTGGATTCTGGGCACTTCCTTTAATGGCTATATGGCTTTGGGGTCAGTTAATGCTCATTTAGTCTTCCTGTGGTTCTCCACCCCACGTTTGGAGCTGTGGCTGACCCCTGTGACCCCTGAGACCAGTGTCCCTTCAACGTCTCTGTCTCTCTGTCTTTTTGGAGGGAGGATGAGAAGGGTGCAGCAGGGCAGGCGGTTTGGTGCATGAAGAACGCTTACTCAAGGAACTGAGAGATGGACAGTTGAACCTCTGACGTAATCAGGCCTGGAACCTGGAACTCAGGATCACGAAGAGTGAGTAAAGCTGTCGGTGGGCTGTCATCCACTCTCCCACCCACCCCCCACCCCCAGTGGCTGTCACCTCTCAGAGAGGAGTATAAATTGGGAGAGGGAATGGGGGGGAGGACTTGAAAGTTTCTCAATGGAAGAGGAGTGGGAGATTCTGCTTGTGGGCAGCACTTGAGGAAATATCTGGGAGACGGGCACAGAGAGGGAGCCTATGGTCTGGGAGCCTGTGGATGGGACAAGGGTAAGGGATGGGCTTACTAAGGAGTGGACATTGAATGCCTAGGAGGAAAGTGTCTCTCAGAGTCTCTCAGATGCAGATGTCATGAGCATGCCAGGGCACAGACAGGTTAAGGAGGTTCCTAGTGGTCATGAAGCCTGAGGGGCAGGGTGATGTCAGCACTGCTTTGGTGTGAGTTGATGAACTGGCTGGGCCGGAGACCTGCGGTGCACATCCTCGTACCGGTGATGTCCAGAAGTCTGAGAGTCATCATCATGTCTGCCCAAAGGCCACCTCTTTTTCAAAGCCTGCTCAGACTTGCCCCATGGGAGTCACTCCAGACCTGTTTCCAGGCATTGCAGCCCCCAACCCCATCCTGGGCCCATGGGTGTGCTGGTTTTCACTATCACTACCCATGTTCCAATCTCAGACTTACACCCTGGGGGTGGAAGGCAACTGAGGAGTGGCAGTCCAGGTCACCAACACGTGTGGGTGACATGTCCACCTACCCATCACTCCACCCACATTAATCCATTCACTGGTCAAGGTCACCTTATCCTGTGCACCAGGAACTTTGGAAAGGAGGCTTCTGTGGGGTGATACCCAGGACTTCTCCATAAACATTCCCTCCCGGACGCTGCAGCAAGGAGAGCAATGTGGGGTAGTGGCCAGTTTGCGGCAGAAAGACCAAAGCAGAACTAAGCATCAAAGAGCAACTTGTGATTGTGAGCAAGTGTGTGTGTGTGTGTGTGTGTGTGTGTGTGTGTGTGTGTGTTAGCCTTTGTAGAGAAGGAATTAGGAGGGAAAAGACAGGGGGTGGCAGCCTGCAACAGGTGTGGTGATGGGAAGCATTGCCCCAAGGCAGTGAGTTATCCCTGGAGTGTGGCTACTGCTGACCCCAGAAGGATGACGTACCAGACAGGTCGATGAGTGCTTTATGCATAGTCTGCCCATAATCCTCCCTCATAGGGACTCCAGGAGGGTGGAGCTGTGACTACCTCCATTTATAGATGGTGAAACCGAGGTTCCAGAAGGCCAAATGAGTTTCCACAAATTACATAAATGTAAAGCGAGCCAGAATCTCCTTCTGTCTCTCTGTGTGTGTCTCTCTGTCTCTATCTCTCTTTCTAGCCAGGGTTTCTCTGTGTAGCTCTGACCTTGACCTCTCTCTGTAGACCTGACTGGCTTTGACCTCACAGTAATCTGCCTGCTTCTGCTTCTGCTTCTGCTTCCCGAGTACTGGAAATAAAGACATGTTCCATCACATGCAGCATCTAGAGCCATTTCTGACATTGCGTAGCGGCAGAGCAGGGGTCATTGGGGGGTGTTGCTCACTAGCAGAATGTGGGCCTTGGTAGAGTTACTGATGTCATCTCTAGGTCTGGGCCACTTCCTCTGAGGGACTGTGATGGGGTGTCAGTCTGTTCTTTGGTCCTGTGTGTCTCCTCCTGATGGTACTGTCTCCATGGAGCCCTTGGCTAGCCTCAGTGCACACTGCAAGCTCTCATTTGTTTTTGCTTTTTTTGAGACAGTATCTCTTTACATGCCCTGGCTGTCCTGGCACTCACCATGGAACCCTGGCTGTGCTGGCACTTGCTCTGTAGACCAGGCTGTCCTTGAACTCACAGAGCTTGGCCTGTCTCTGCCTCCCGAGTTCTGGGACTAAAGGCACCTGGCCTGGCTCTTTCGTTTTATCAGGTTGACTTCCCTTTTGGCTTTTCTATTGCTGCTTTGACAGCTACTGTCTTTTCATGGGCCATGTTTATCATCTTTTTCTATATTTGAGGCAGGATCTCATTATATTGTTGTGGATGGCTATAACCCATTGGCCTGTAACTTGTTGCCATCCCCCTGCCTCAGTCTCCTGAATCCTCGAATGTCAGCCGTGTGCCACTATGTCTGACTCTTTTATCTGTGTTATTTAGCATTTCATTCTGTCCACCTTTTTTTTTTTCTAATAAAAAAAATTGTAGCCAGGCGTGGTGGCACACACCTTTAATCCCAGCACTAGGGAGGCAGAGGCAGGCAGATTTCTGAGTTCAAGGCCAGCCTTGTCTACAAAGTGAGTTCCAGGACAGCCAGGGCTACGCAGAGAAACCCTGTCTCGAAAAACCAAAAAACCCAAAAAACAAAATATACAAAAAAATAGTTTTGAGTGAGTTGTTTTTTTAGGTTGTTTTGTTTTGTTTTTGTTTTTGTTTTGTATGTGAAGTGTGCAATCTTTTGGCTAGATCCCAAATGCTAAAAGTGACTTTTATTTCTGCAAAGATTTTATTTCACTTTTTAAAATTTTTCTGCCTAAGTGCTGTCAAGAATTTCTGTCTTCATCGTTCTCATCATCAATTTTCTAAATTTCCTTCAAATACCTGCTTGTTCTCCCTGTCCCCAGAAGGCAAGGAAGGCCTCTCAGGCTTGCTTGCTCTGCCCACTACAAATTACAAACGCAGTACTGCTCGGAAGTACTAATTTCTTTTTTGGCCTTACTCATTAAAGCATTTGCCATCCACTAACACTGATGTCAGACATTACACTGGTGTGACTCTTGGATGCTGCCCCAGTACTGTGCTAGGATAAGTCTGGTCCTCTAGCTGGTGCTCACTGAGAACTACTTAACACACCAGGGTGAGGTGATGCACAGCTTTGATTCCAGGTAGAGCCAGGAGGGTCTCTGTGAATTCAAGGGCAGCACTGTCTACATAGCAAGAATGGGAACAGCCAAGGCTATGAAGAGACAGAGAGGAGGGGGAGGTAGAGACAAACAGAGACAGAGAGACAGAGAGGAGGGGGAGGTAGAGACAAACAGAGACAGAGAGACAGAGAGGAGGGGGAGGTAGAGACAAACAGAGACAGAGAGACAGAGAGGAGGGGGAGGTAGAGACAAACAGAGACAGAGACAGAGAGACAGAGAGGAGGGGGGAGGTAGAGACAAACAGAGACAGAGACAGAGAGACAGAGAGAGATTCTGGCTTGTGAACATAGACTGCTAGGGCTGGAGAGATAGCTTGGTGGTTAAGAGCACTGGCTGCTCTTCCAGAGGACCCAGGTTCAATTCCCAGCACCCATACGGCAGATCCCAGCCGTCTGTAACTCCAGTTCTTGATCAGACATACGCGCAGGCACAACCCCGCCTGGCTGCTGGCATGGGCTTCTGAGATGAGTCTCCTCACCTTCTTTTATTTATGCTTCCTTTCCCCATTTCCTTAACTTCTAAGAATGCTTCTTCCTTGGTGTCCTGTGTTCTCCACTTTCATGTGCAATCTTGAGCCCTCCTGCTTAGTCTTCAGAGTGGTGACTCTTACATGGGTGTATCATCACACCAGCTTTCTTTTTAATTTAAAAGGATTTTATTTTAGTTTTTTAAAAAGATTTATTTATTTAATATATCTGAGTACAGTGTTACTCTCTTCAGACATACCAGAAAAGGGCATTGATCCCATTACAGATGGTTGTGAGCCACCATGTGGTTGCTGGGAATTGAACTCAGGACCTCTGGGAGAGCAGTCAGTGCTCTTAACTGTTGAGCCCTCTCTCCAGTGCCAAGGATTTTATTTTTTACTTATGTGTGTGTCTGTGTGCCATCTGTGTGTGGGTGTTCACAGAGACCAGAAGAGAACGTCGGATCCCCTGGATCTGACAGTTACAGGAGATTATGAACTGCCTGATAGTTTCTTTGGAAGAGCAGCAGTGCCTAAGAGTCTCTCCCGCTCATGTGTTGAATGGATGTGCTCACAAGCGTCTGGCCTACATGTGTGCATGAATATGTATTGTATCACATGCATGTGCATGCCTGGCGCATGTGGAGATCAGAAGACAGGACTGGGTCTTTTGGAACTGGAGTCATGGATGGTTGTGAGCCACCACCACCACGTGGGTGCTGGGAACTGAATTCTATTCTCTGCAAGAGCAGCAAATGCCAACTGCTGAGTCAGTTCTTCAGCCTGTATCATCATCATCATCATCATCATCATCATCATCATCGAGTTTTTTTCTTTAACTCGAAGTACTTACAAAAAACATTTTATGTCTTTATTTGCATGTGCCATGCCTATGGAGGTGAGAGGACAACTTTGTGGAAGTTAGTTCTACTATGTGAGTCCTTTGGAGTTGACAGCGGATTCACCTTGATAGCCCTGGTAGCATGCCACCTTCTTCTTTTTTATTTTCTGAGGTAGGGTCTCATTATGTACCCAGGGCATAAAGAGATAACAGTCTCTTTCCAAGCTTCTGGGATTAAAGGAATATGCCACTCTGTCTGACTTGTAAGATGTCTCCTTCTCCTTCTCCTCTTTCTCCTCCTGCTTCTTTTTAAAAAATATTTATTTACTTATTTTATGTATATGGCTACACTGTAGCTGTACAGATGGTTGTGAGTCTTTATGTGGTTGTTGTGAGTTGAATTTAGGACTTCTGCTCGCTCCAGTCAGCCCAGCTCACTCAGTCCCTGCTTGCTCTGGCCCAAAGATTTATTTATTATTATAAATAAGTACACTGTTGTTGACTTCAGACACATCAGAAGAGGGCGTCCAATCTCATTACAGTGGTTGTGAGCAACTATGTGGTTTCTGGGATTTGAACTCAGGACCTTTGGAAGAGCAGTCAGTGCTCTTACCCACTGAGCCATCTCGCTAGACCCTGCTGCTGTATTTTAAAGATTGTTTATTTTATATATGCGTGTTTTGTCTTCACATATGTACGTGTACCTGGTAACCTGAGATGTCAGAAGAGGGTGTTAGATCCCCTGGAGTCAGGGATAATTGTGAGCAACCATGTAGGTGCTGGAAACTGAACCCTTGGAAGAGCAACAAGTGCTCTTATCCACTGAGCCATTTCTCCAGCACCTAGATGATGTATTTTTAAATCCAACTCTTTTTTTGCAAAGCGACTTTAAGTAGCAGCACTTCATCTAAACTAGATATAGAGGTGATGTAGGTAACTGTGTGTCTGCTCTGGCTGCGTGGGGTGACAGATCAAGGTCATTCTGGAGACTTGATGTCACCACATATGCTGGCTCAGCAGCAGTTCCTGTGTGGGAAGTTCTCATGCAGTGACTTTTCCGAGTAGCCAAACTCCACAGAAACCAGGTGGAAACAGAAGCACAGGCAGGAAGTGGGTGTTAGGGGGTGGGGGTGGGGGGGCCCCTGCATTACCCACAGCCACTCTGGTAACCAGAGCTCTGCCTCACGAAGAGAACAGTCACAGAAAACAAGTCAGAACTAAAAAAAATATTTCATTTCATTCTGAATAAAAAACAGAACAGACAGAACTCTTGTAAATTCTGAAAACAATGTCATTGCTACGGGAAATTTCACAGAAATCATCAGGGGGTGTGGGGACCAAGGTGCCTGCCCTGCCACGAGCGCCGCCTATCTGGAGTCACAGAGGAGGCTTTTAAGGACCAGCACAGGTGGCGGCAGAGCCTGAATCAAGCTCAGGACGCAGCTTCTACCTGCTGCACCAAGACCCAGTGGCCCAGAGGGCAGCTAGGTCTTCAGGATCGCTGTGTGCGGGCACCTTTGCGGCTGCGCGTGGCCCACATGCCTCGCTTCGAGTGATAGTGGTGGTAGAAGTGTCGCAGTCGAAGCCTCTCCACCTCCAGCCCTGCCTGCAGGACCCTGGGAGGAGCGGGTGGACCGTCAGAACCCTGGCTCACGTGCTGAGGCTCGGGGCTGCCCTGGCGGCAGCAGGAGCCTAGGGGGGTGGGGGCTGGGGGTGGGAAGGGTTCGACGCAGGGTGGATGGAAGGGATTTTGTGGGTCTCTAAGATCCTGACAGGTGGAGCTCTGTCATTCCATCCTCTCAAGGGAGGACGATGAGGTGTCTCAGTGTGAGTGTGGGGAGGGGCATTTACCTGTCCAGAAGTTCCCAGTCCTCGCCTCCCCACTGGTCACGGAACTCCTCGGTGTTCATGCCTCCTACTCTGTCAAAGTCTGATTTGTAGATCCCAAAGAGGCCAAATCCATTCACTTCCCAGTAACCTTGAGGTGGGGAGGATAACCATTAGGGTGTGGTCCTTGACATTTTCTCCCCAGGGAGGCTAGAGGACCCTGGGAGGAATTCTAAGAAGCCTTATTTGGAGACTCTGGGTGGGAGGGAGTGTCTGGTATTTGCTAATAACTAAAGAGCTCATAGGCTTATAGAGGAAAGGGTCTTATGAACTCTGCATGACCTGTGTATGAATAGGGTCCTAGGCTTACCCAGGAGGTGAGACTTGGCTTTTGCCCTGGTGGTTGTGAGAACCTGGAGCTCCCTGGGGAATACCCAAGTCCTTACCATGTGGGTCCCACGGTGAGCTTCCACAGCCCAGACGCATGACCACAGGGGCGAAGGCCAGCTTGCCCTCCACACAATGCTTGCGGATGCTGTCCAGGATGTTAGGTGGGAAGTGGATGTGCAGGTCACAGAGGAAAACGATGCTGCTGGGGTCCTGTAGGTTGGGAGGTCTGAGCCCTGCTCACCTCCCCAAGGTGAGCTCAGCACCCTCCTTTCTTTCCCCTAAGCCCTTGACTGGCCCACAGACCTCCACGGCATCCACTCCAGTTTGCAGGCCTGCAGAGCGCTCGAAGTTTCCAGTTCGTTTCAAGTACTGGTACCTGGAGAAGGGAAAGGAAGGTGGACGGCGTCAGGACAACTCACCTCCAAGGAAAGATCCTTGGTTTCCCGAAGTGGTGGTAAACATCCGTTACCGAGGTAGCTGAGCCACACGCAGGGCCCGCTCCACATCCATGTCCTCGCTCTCAAAGTCCACCAAGATGATGTTGAAGTAAGAGTCCCCCGTATGCATATGCAGCGCGGTCATATCTGCCAGGAACTGCACTACCCAGCGCGCCTGATTCTTCACTGGAAGAGGGGATGTCACTGAAGCAGCATGACTGGACCGAATGGTTCCCACCTCCCACCCCACCCCAGAACGCCTCATGGAGGCGCACATACCTGGTACAATGAAATGAACCATGACATCCTGACGCCAGGCCAGATGCAAAGGCCGGCAGAGCTCTGGGCGACTGTCTGGGTGGATCGAGGCGGCTGGAGGGGGCTCAGGACTTTCTCCATCTTCGTCCCCAACGCGGGCTCCGGGCAACCGCAGGAAGACGTATTCGGATAGGCGCTGGCGGCTGCCTCCCCGCTCTTGCAATTCCAGTTCCAGGAGGAAGCGGCTCCCGCGTGCAGAGTCGCGGCGCTTCTCCACGTTCACGATGCGTAGAAGCGAGAAGCGCCTGCGAGGCAGGGCTGATTAACCGAGGGTTGTAGCACAACTGCCTCCCCCTTTACCCCGAGAACCACGCGACTGTACTCCCCGGACCGCATTACACCTGCAACCCCCTCTATCGCTTCTAAACACAGGTTGACCTTCCCACGTTTCAATTCCCCAGCCCAGCAGGAAATAGGAAAGGCTACACTAGGGGTCGCTGTGAGCCCAGGATTGTCAAGTTCTCCCAGATGGCTTCCTTTGTATGATTTCCATTGTCCTGAGGTGATGTCTCAGTCTTCTATGGTTAGCATCCCACAAGAACCACCAGGAAGTTGTTAGTTCTCCCATGTGTACCCCTCATACCCCGATCAGACCCCTCATTTTGTCTTAGGCCTTAGGCTATTCATTCTGCTTCCCACCCTCTGTTGACAGCTAGCAATCCCCTATAGGTTACTACTGGCATGACCTGAGATGGGAGTCCTGTGACTCAACCCCACCCAAATCAGGAACTTTCTACCCCCAACCAAACACTTTAGGTTACCCCTCGGGTCACCCACACCATAGCACTCAGATGTGCCTATGACCACTCACAGTGGACAGTCCTATAAAGAGATCAAGAGACTGCCCTATAAACTGCTCTCAGGAGACCTGCCCTGGGGATTGGGAATTAGTTCAGTGGTAGATCGTTTGCCTACCAAGCACAAAGCCCTGGGTTCAGTCCTCAGCTCTGGGAGAGAGAGAGAGAGAGAGAGAGAGAGAGAGAGAGAGAGAGAGAGATGCCCTCTGAGCCACCTAGTCCAATATCACCAGTGGTGGGAAGGGTCTCATGGCCCCTTTTGAGGGCTGTCAGGCTCTCACCCTCTGGAGCAGCAGCTCATCTGTGTACAACCCCTGTCCTATTCAACCCTTTATGTTGAGCTTGGCTCTCAACACTGGCTAACAGATACCTTGCCCTGATGTCCCCGAGTTCATCAAGGCCCACAGAAGGTTCTCCCTTTCCTCAAGGCTGACAATGAACAGAACCGTCTCATAAGAACTCCCTCAAAGATGGACCTAATCTCCCTCAAAATTGGATAGAAACAAGTTTGAAGCCTGAGACCTTGGAGACCAAGGCTCCCTTGAACTAGACACAGTCCTCTAGTTGGGACCCTGCAGTGCCCCACAAGGAGAGGTCTAGGGCTCTGAGCTTGACACTTTAGTGTCTCTGGTTCCCGAAAAGACTGTCTGCCCACAATCTGGCTATGCCTGACTACTATCCCCTATGGATTGGGTTCATCCCTGGGTCTAGGTCTAAGGTGACGGGTACGGGAATTGGCAGTGAGGAGAGAGGAAGTCAGTCTTGAGTGGGGCTCCAGAGAGCCCTTCAACCTGGATAAGTAAGACAGTAGTTACAGAGAGGGAGAAGGGGATCAGAGAGCTGCTGAGAGCCAAGGAAGTTCTGCGATTCCTGCAGACACCGGCATGCCTTCTCTTCAAGCAGCGGTCTGCCCCATACCCGCCATGCCGTGCGTTTAGCCGCTCCATGTACTGAGCCACCACATCCACCGCTTCGGCCTCAGGAAGCTGCAGGTTCCCGGATACGTTACAGCGCAGGTCGTTCCAGTCAGAGCGCAGAAGCTCGAAGTCCATGGCACCCACGCTGAACGTGCGCTGCCAGTCGATGGCATCCTCCCGCCAGCGGCCCAGCGGCCGCCCAGCAGCCGGCTCCTCCTCTTCCTCACTGTCTTCTGATGTGGCCTCATCACCAGGGGCCCCATCCTCCTCCCCTTCTTCACCCTCTCCCGGCAGCTGTGGCCTGGATACCTGAGACAAGCTCAGGAAAGAGGTCACAGGCTGTGTTTCCACTGAGGAGTTCAAGTCCACTGTGGGCACCACGAGTCCCTGTCCATGCAACTGGCCCTCCCGGCCTCCCTGGCTGGTCTGGGCCCTGACTGGGGGCTTTAGTTCTGTGACCTTGGGGCCACTGGTCCTATAGCCCTGGGTCCGAGGTGGATGTGGGGGCACCCGCAGCTGTACTCTGGGCAGAGGCTTGGGGCGCAGGAAGACACCAGGGAAGGGTGGCCAGGGTGAGTCTCGCAATGCCCTTGGGGAAGCCCGCTGTCCAGGTCGTACCCTGGTAACATACACCTTTGAAGGCGACTTCTCCACAGTTCGGGGAGGTGGAGCTCGCCCCAAGAAGAGGGGCAGGGGGCGTGGGGCCCAATTCAGTGCCCGGGAGTGTCTGAGGGTCTGCTCATCCAGAGGACTAGTTGTAGGTGGGGTCGGGCTGGCTGTCGTTCCAGTGGAGGCTGCCGGGGTGGGGGTCAGGTGGCTCTGCTGTACAGATGCATCGGTGGGCTCCAGGCTGTCTAACAGTTCCTGTTCATCCTCATCATCCAGGAAGTCTGTAGAGAGTGTCTGGTAAGCTCAAGTACCTGGCATTTGGACTGGGAGTGCAGCAGGATCGAGACACTCACCATCTGGGTTGAGGAAGAGGAAGGCTCTACGCTGAACTTCTTCCTCCTCATCTTCCTCTCCCTCCTCCTTGTCCATTTTCATGTATTTATAGAACCCAAACCTGAGGGAGAAAGTGCATCAGAGACTTTCCTCGTCGAGGCTCCTCATCCTCGCTTCTGACAGGCCACACCCCCACCTACCTTTCCAGGTATAGTGGGGACTCACGGTAGAAGCACTTGTTGTCTGTCTCCATGTGAGTGAGACGGGTATGGTCATTGGGATAGATGAAGGACAGGTACACCTGTGGGCAGGGCCAATGGCTTAGGGGTAGGACCTGGGGCAAAGGGTAGCTTTAAGACACCTCCTGCACCGGGGACACTTACAAACTGTAGTCCTTGGTATCTGGCTATGGGGAAATCCTTGAGGATATAGGTGGGTGCATAGGTGCAGGGCTCCAGAACATTCTCCAGGCTCAAAGGTTCCATCCTAGGAGCTGCAAAAGGGCCGTCACTTGGGAGCCTGGCCCGGCCCTCACCCCACTCCATCCTCCCCATCCTCTGGAGCCTCCTCTCTCTCACTGAGGAAGAAGGTGTCCCTGGGGTCTGGATGCAGCATGTCGGCACTGGGTTCCCCTTGTGGTGGGAATCCTCCTACGTGGCTGGCTGGAGACTGAGGCACATGGGCCACATGGTCCATCTTCAGAGATGACTCATCTAGGAGTAGGAGGGTATCTGGAACTTCAGCCTCCCCTCCACCATCCCCATGCTGAGCCCCACCCCCACCCCCACCCCTGAACCCAGCCATGCCCCTAGGGAAATACCCAGCCCGCACCTGTGTATAGGGAAATGTGAGCAGAACCAATGATCTCGAACTTCAGACCAGGCAGGAAAGCTCGCCACTGGGGGTGTGGGGAAAGGAAAGAGGTTGGATCCTGGTAGGTGACTTTCCTTAGTTCATGTGTGAGGGACTGACTACCCAGTGAAAATCCCCAAAGGATGCAAGATGCTTGGTAGGGAGAGTGGGAGGGGCTTAAGGAAGAGACACCTGACAGAAGACCCAGAAGGTTGAGGAGTTCAAGGAGCAGATCCAGACTCTACCCAAAGCTCTTCCCTTCCTCCTCCTCTCCCTCCTCCCCCCTTCCCTCCAAAAGTTGCTGATTATAACTTCTGACTCCATTTTCTCTCTGGCTTTGCATGTTGCCTTCCTGCGGTCACTGCTGGATTTTTCCCTCAGCCCCCTGACCTAGTATCTGCCACCAGATGGCCCTCCCCGTGCCCCAGCTCCGTGGGTGTTCCTGAGTCTCCTTGCAGATGTGTTCCTCCCACCTCTATTCAGCTGGTGCTCCTGGGGTGGGGGTGGGGGCTGACTGGGCTCATCTGGGACCCTCGTTATCAGTACCTCTGCTCTCTTCCCTCGGACCATCCAAACACCGAGTCTCCACTCCACTGAGATGGGATGACATGTACTGAGGTGCTGAAGCCAGAGAACCACCAACGAACGCTACTGTGGTCACTGTACCTCTCCCTCCAGGCTCTATCCTGCTGTTAAACCCTCTCTTCCAGCTACCCTGTCTTTCTTCTCTGGTGGCTGACACTGATTGTCAAGCTAACAGGTTCTAGAATCTCTGGAGACAACCTTCCAGGCATGTCTGTGAGGGAGGACCTAGATGAGGTTAACTGGAGGGGAGGGAGGACCTACCCTACAATGTGGGGAGCACCATCCCATGGACGGTGGTCACCAAAACTGAATGAAAAGGAGACAGTGAGCCAAGCACCAGTGGTCACATCTCTCAGTTCCTGGATGTAACCAGCTACCTCACACTCCTGCTTCCAGAGCTTCCCCTCCATCATGGACTGTACCCGTGAGCTGACATAAAACCCTCCCTTAAGTTGCTTCTTGTCAAGTATTTCGTTACAAAGGATGATCATGGCAATGAAAAGATAGTACACTTCCCAAGGCTAGGTCTCTCGGCTTCCCATTGTTTCACACAGGCCAGAGGGATGCCTGGCATGCAAAAATCTCAGCTACCTCACTCCCCCAACGACAGTCTGAGCAGTTCATCACAGCATTACAGGATTGGCCTGATCAGGCTACCAGACTTCTTGGCGTCTCGGAAGATGCTAGATTACAGGAGCGGGTCCTCCAGGTACAGACTTCAGAGACCTGTACAACACTCTGTCTTCCCCACGTCTCCTGGTGAAGGACCACTTTTCAGTGCAGCCCCTCTGAGCATCCAGCAAGCATAGCATACCCTCCTGACCCTGGTCCATGTCCCCGAATATCTGCTTTATCTCCTAGACTGGAAATCCCTTCGGGTTGGGAACCACCCTGCAGTGACTGTCCAATGATAGAGGAAGTGGGTGGGGGTGGGGAACTGTGGTCTTTGGAGCTCCTTCAGAGGGCAGGCCACACTCACACCCACTTCCACATGGTCGGAACCCTTGTCATCTTGTTTGTGAAGCAGTTCAAAGTAGTATCTCCGGGAGGCCATGAGCCTGTGGACACAAGGAGTTGGGGGTGTTTCTCATCAAACAGAGTAAGAGCCCAGAGGATTAGGACAGAATCTCATATCCCCGAGATGTTCCCTCAGGAAGACGGTGCTTGTGTAACATGGGTAAGCATGATACCCAGCCTCCCTCTTATATGCCAACACAGATGTGCACACATGTGTGAATGCACACCCTCTTTAAGTTACTCACCGCCGTGGCTTAGACACCTGGGAGCTGAACTTGGTGAATTCTCCAGGTGCAGTCCACTCGGAGCCAGTCTAGGGGTGACACAAGGGGGACAAAGGAGTGACCACATTCTCCCTGTGGGCATCAGACACACTCAGCCTGTGTTTCCAAGAGGCTGCAGGAGGCCCAGAGAAGACAGAGGTGGTGCAGATAGAGGAGCTAGGCAAGAAGGCAGAACCTACCTTGCCCACAAAGGCTACAAGCTGGGCGGCTGCTGGGCTCTCATCCAAACTCAGCCAGAACTCAGAGTTGTCATCCGAAGCCACAGAGAACTGGATGTCTCCTAGTCCACAGGACAGAGACTCAGGAAGCTGAACTGTTCAAGACATCCTGCCCCTGCCATACGCAACCTACTCACCATCTCTGGCTGGGTGGATGAAGCCAAAGATTCGGAGTCCATAGTTCTTCCACTTGGGGGACACAGCTAACTTTGTCACCGTAGTCCGAGTCTGCCGGTTGTGTAATAACTGCTAACTCATAGCTCACTGCATGCTTGGCCCACCTTGCCAACCCGTACGTTCTTGAGGTACTCACATGAGGAAAGAGGGGGAAGTGCAGGTTCCTTCTCAGGTGGCCCACAGCACCTCCACACCAGTCCTCAAACACGTGCAGGTTCACCTGTCCTTTGAACTGGGGGGGTCAGAAGGGACTTTAGCTGTTATACAGTCTGCCCCACCCTTCCTCCCAGTCCAGGCCAGCCCAGCCCAACAGAGCTTACCTCTTCCCGCCATGGGGGTGTCTGGTGGGTGAGGTTCAGTGGGGGTGGCTTCCTAGCTCCTCCAGGAAACAGCATGTTTGGGCCCCGCCCCTCGGGCTGCAGGAGGGAATAGCCATGTCAGAGTTCTAAAGGCAGGAAGTGTCACAACTGCACAGTCCATCTAGGCACACACAGCAGAGTAGAACTTCATGGATTCCCTTTTGCACATCCAGTCACACCACCTAAGCACTCACCCACACAGATACCCTCAGCAGATCTTCCCAGACAGTTAGCTGGCCACTGATTGGATGCACAACAGATGCATACCGCTCAGTGACTACCCGGACCCAGTATCCAGGCTGGGGTGCCGAAACTCACATACAGCCCAGGGTCATATCCACCCCTCCTGGAGGGTGGCTCCTTGTGACTAGGTTTTTCCCAGTCACTCCTTACCGCCTGGTCCTCTTCATGACTTTCACTCGAGTCCTCTGCCCTCTGTGTGGACGATGGCACTCGGACTCCGCGGCTATCGGTCACACTGGTCAGCTTCTCACCATCTGCAGGCACACGCGAAGCATGTTAGAGCTCAGACTCCCTAAGGCCAGTATCTTTGTTGTTGGGGGTCAGCTGGAGGGGTGGGGCAAGGAGGACTGCTGAAGCCTCTACACTTCTGCTCCATCATTTGGGGGCCTTTTAGACCCCACCTTGGGTGGGCGATACAAAGCAAGAGTCTTTTACCAGCTTTTTCTCCAGTCCCCAGAGAGAGTGGGGAGCAGGGCTATATATACTCAGGCTAGTGTGAAACTGTACACACTCACACCCATCTGGTGATCCTCTCAGAATTGGCTTTGCCTTGGGAAGAATTCCAGATAGCCTAGCACCCTTGATGTCCTTCCCAAGTGCTGGTGTGTTTGCTTCCTCTCTCCTGATCTATGTGAAGACATGTCCACCACAGTCCCTCCAGTTTGGGGTAGACTACTCCTGTACCTTGTTTTGTCCCATTTCTTGGACCTTCTCCCTAAGTGCCCACTGCACTCCTGGGTGCCCACTCATTGGGACTTGAGTCTCCAAAGGCGGGAGGTTTCATTTTATCCCAATCCTGTCCCTCTTGGTGCTCCCAATGAGAGATACTAGATCCATGAATCCTTCCTGTTTCAAAGTCACACCTTGCATCCACATCTGTCCCTCCTTGCCGATCTCAGAAGCCAGGCTATGGGAAAGGTACAGCTGATACCAGATGAGCCTGAACTGTCTCTAGGTGAGGGGCTGCCTGTGTGGTCTCTTCCCTTGAAATTTTGGCGGTGCTCCACATTCTGGATCCTTCCTTGAGAAGCAAGGAAGTAAGCAAGCAAGACTCCTGGTCAAATTCCTGGAGCCTGGACTGGTTGGATACCCACAGCCCTTCAAGCTAAGTCCAGGCATTTTGACTACACTGGAAACTTTCTGTAGTGGGGTCTCAGCTCAGGCTAAGCCTCAGCACAGAGGGTGCAGAGTCAGGCATCTGCCTCACCCTCACTTGGAGGTCTCTGTAAGCACAGGCTGCTGGACACCTGCTGAACGCTGCCAGCTCTGAAAACTGACGACACTGTCAGGAAAGTCTTAGGCACTTGCAGCTGCCCAATTTCTCACATGCCTTGTGGTGCCTGGTGGGTCCCAGGTGGCCAGACAGGAGATGGCCTTCAGCCCAGAGGAAGAGAGTGTGTGGCTGGGGCCCCATCTGTGCCACCCAGGCTGCTTCTAGCAGTACCATTGAGCAGGACTGATCTTCCAGGATCCAGAATAGATCCTACCCACCTAGGAGGAGTCAGAGCCAGCTGCCCTCATGATCAACCTTCAACAGTGGGGCTCCCTGTCTTCATTCCTTCCTGGTTGGTCTCAGACAGAAACAAATTGCTCAGGAAGTCAACTGAACCCACAAGGGCAGCTGGTAGGAGCTGGCTTTATTGGGTACTAGGTCAGGTCAGGGTCCAGACTTATCTCTTAGTGATAGAGCTGTGGCAGGATATCTTGAAGACGTCATAGCTAATAAGGTACATGGATTGGGATGACCCATAGACTTTCTTGAGGGCTGGGATCTGTCTCAGATCCTTGGCCCAGGATCTGCTGGAAGATGTCCGGAGAAACAGTTGTCCAGGCATATGAAGAGGCAGAGGGCCTCTGCCGGCAGGAAACAGGCATGGGGCTGGAAAGGGAGTTCTGGATCCATCAGATGGAGTGGACCAGAACATCGTGAGCCAGTGTCACTGCTCTGAGAGGAGAGACACTTGCTCCCCTCCTCAGCTCACCAGCTTCCCTCACAAAGATGGGGCTGAGCTCTATGTGGCTTGGTTAGGCTTCTCCAGGCTCATTCCCCGGTCTATTTCTACCTAGCTGTCATTGATGTTCATCGTGCTCTGGAGATTTTCCCCCAAGGTGTGGGTCCAATGGCCACCTTCTCCAGAGGCTCTCCCTGGATTCTTATCCACAGGGCTTGCCAGGCCTAAGTTGCTTTGTACATCCTCTGCCCACTCTTAAACGTGCAAACTACAACAAGCATTTACTCAAGTCAGCATTGGTCCCTAGCACTGACATCTCAGTCCACTCACAGGTGTATCCAGGGTTTCCAGCAGCTCTGGCCACTCTAGGCAGCTGGATCCCTCAACACCACCCATACCTCCCCACCTTCCAGAAGACGAAGAAACTGAGGCCCAGCTAAGTAGGCAATGGCCTGACAGGCTTCTTAGCTGAGGGCACCGGTTCCCCCAAGGGCCCACCGTTAACTCCATCACCACCGGATCTAAGCCAGATTCCAGGGTCCGAAAAGGTTAGGGATGAGCCCCGAGGGTCCCTGGCGTTACTGCTGACGTCACTGGGCATCCCGCCGAACAGAGCCGCGACCCCTCCCCCAATATAGCGGAGCTGGGAGGAGCAGGACAGCAGGGGCTCTGGGCAGTCAGACCCTCCACGCCTGGGGAGGCCCGGGCCCTCTCGCTACGCGCCATCGCGTACCTCGCCCGTAGCCCAGCCGCTGGCGTAGCGCGCGGCCCGGGCGCACCAGGCTCCGGTGCACATACGTGAGCCACGCGGCGCAGGTGAGCAGCAGCAACAGCAGCAGCAGCTTCATCTGCTTGCGGACCTTCTTCACCGGGAACCACGGCATCGCGGCGCCACGATCAGGGGCGTCGCTGCGGCCCTCCGGCCCCGCCTGCCCCGCCCCACATCCCCCGGCCCACCCTGCTGCGCTTAGCGCCTGCAGCACCGCATGGTCCTTTGTCCGCTGCGGGGGCTACGGGATTCGGCCAGGACTCCGGGGCTGCTCGGGCCGCGGTCGGGGTGGGCGGCGGGAGCGGCTCCTTGAGGCGCTCCCCCGCCCGCCCCTCCCGGCTGCTCACGCTCCTCTGGACGCCGCGGGACCGAGCAGCATCCACGCTGCGGTGCTACCCACCGTGAAACGGGACCGATGGTCGCGGTGCCCGAGCCAATCGGCCGCGGCCAGCCCGGGTACAACCAATCCGTGATGCTCGGGGGCGGGGTGGCGCGTTAGGGTGTGACAATGATCCACAGGACGCGCGCATTCACCTGGTGTTCGCCGGACGCGCGCCTGGGGATGCGGGGGTTGTGGGGACCGAATCTGCGGCGAGGGACATCAGGGACGTCGGGGAGAGGGATGTAAGAGGCCGTTGTTACTGTGGAGGCCTTGGCAGGGACGAGGGGTGCTGCGGGAATCCGGCTGCGTGTCTGGGAAAACGCTGGGAATAATGGAGCACGCAGAGGAGCTCAGCCTGCCTCTCAGTCGGATTTGAACCAGGCTGGGATGTTCTCGGTTAGCTGTGAAGAAGGGCAGTTAGGTGGAGGGTGGTTCTATCCAGATTGCACCAGTTGTGCACTCCATTCGCTTTCTAGCGGGTGCATCCCAACCCTCCTGACTACCACCTCTCTCCCACCTTACCACCAGCCGCTTCTCCTTGAGGTTCCAGCCTATTGACCAGGGTACTTCAGTTGGTGTAGCAGAAGCTGCTGTGAGCCTGCAGAGCTCGTGGGTTAAGGAGTGGTGATTGGACATTTGAAAAGTCTCCCTTCCTCCGTGATGCCACGGCCTTAAGTAGAAAGACGCCATTGGAACGAGGTGGAATCACTTAGAGACCTTTGCACCCTGGAGTGGGTGTGCCCCAGTGGAGATGACTGGGCACCTTCTGGTGTCTGTTCTAAGGGGTGGCCTCCAGCTCAGCAGGCAAGGGAGCCTCCCATACCACATACACCACTGTGCTGTTTGCAAGGTGGCTTTGCTGGTTTTGTTTGGTTTGTTTGTTTTGTTTGTGTTGTTTTGAGACAGTGTCTCACTATGTAGCCTTAGTTGGCCTGGAGCTCTTTAGCCGTCTGCTTGCCTCTGCCTCTGCCTCCTGAGTGCTGGGATTCAAGGCGTGTGTCACCGCACCTGGCTTGCCTCTGTTTTTAACATTACCCCACCATCGCTGCGTATCCTTGGGACATAAAATCAAATTGGCCACATTTCTACCTTTTTTTTTTTTTAACTTTTTAATTGATTGTCAGCTTTGTTTTTTAAACTTTCTTCCAGGCATTAGCTGCTGGTCTCATCAGCTGGCTCCCTGTCCTGACTTTGTTTCTGATCACTGCACTTGTTTATATCCTGAACATTGTCTCAAACAGTGTGCTGTTTCACACACACACACACACACACACACACACACACACCTTACATGGCAGGTGTTGTAGCTACTTTTGCATCTTCCTAGTCATCCAGCTAAGAGACATCTTTACAACAGGAAGACTTGAGGGTGCAATAGTGAAGAAGAAGAAGAGAGAGGGTCTCTGCTGTCTTATGTTTACTGGACAGAGACAGAAAACAAATAGCGTTTTTGTTGTTGTTTGTTTGTTTGTTTTTTGAGACAGGGTTTCTCTGTGTAGCCCTGGCTGTTCTGGAACTCACTCGGCAGACCAGGCTGGCCTTGAACTCAGAAATCCACCTGCTTCTGCCTCCCAAGTGCTGGGATTAAAGGCGTGCGCCACCACGGCCCAGCAAATAGCGTTTTTAAAGAAAGCAAATGTTGGGAAGCAAGCAGCGGGTTTGGGCAGAGAAGTGCACTAGCAGGGAAGCGTTCAGGACCCTTTAGGTGACCCAAGCCCGAGACTCTCCTCTCTTCATCTGGAGTCCAGCAAGTAGGGTAAGGCAGAACAACTGAGGAGTCAGCAAACTGATCAGCTAGACAGCTGCTCCTCTTGCTAGCACATCCGGCCGTGACCACATCTCAACCCAACCACAGAGGGAAATGTTTCAGCCTAACCAAGCAGACAGTAAGACAGCAGGATCTACTGATGGACATATGCACTTAAAAAAACAAAAAACTGTATTTTTTTTTACAGATTTTAATTCATTATTTTATGTATATGAATGTTTTGTCTGTATGCATGCCTGGTGTACCTACCACCTGTGTGCCTGGTACCTACAGAGGCCAGTAAGTGGTGTTACATCTCCTGGAACTGGTTTTAAAGCTGCCGTGCTGGTGCTGGGAACTCAACCTGAGTCATCTGCCGAGCTTTTAACTGCTGAGTCATCTCTTCGCCTTCTGTAACTATGTTTAACCAAAGCAAAACCACGGTTAAACTCTCTAACCAAAACAGGCTGCATTTCCCGAGAAACCAGGTCAGAATTTCACATTCACCTTTGGAGGCTAGTCATTCATGCAGCTGAGTCACACTCCTTGAACATGTTCAAGAGGTAAATGATATGAGAACATAGAAACATTAGCCACTGCAATTACGGCTTGTGTTAGGTGGGGCGGGGGGGGGGAACAGGGGAAGGAAAAAGGAGGCAAAGGAATTGATTATTGGAGGGGAAGGGAAACCGCTTGCTGTTCAGTCTTGGAGTTGTAATGGCATTGGCAACTACCTTTCTTTTTTCAATATTTATTTTTATTTTATGTGCATTGATGTTTTGCCTGTCTGTGTGAGGGTGTTGAATCCTTGGTATTACAGATAGTTGGGAGCAGCCATGTGGGTGCTGGGAGTTGAACCCAGGACCTCTGGAAGAGCACTCAGTGCTCTTAAGTGTTGAGCCATCTCTTCAGCCCCAATATCTACCCTTTTTGATGGGACATTCTAATATCTTCGGACTCAGAAAAGGCTGAGGTTCTTTGACTGGTGTGGGGAAAGCCTAAGCCTGGATTCCTAAAAAGTCTGTGGTATTAGAAGTTTTGTTTGTAAGAGATGGATCTGAATTCTTGTAGTTGTTTTCTATGGACTTAGAGGCGCTAAGAAACACCCTCAAGGAATCTCTGCTTTTCTGAGTCACTACACCATGGCCTTGATCTCTCCTTGAGGGGGACGAGCATCCTGAGCAGCACAGAGATCATTCTCTCTGTAGATCTCCTGCTATGACAGCCTTTTATATGACGTGTCCCCTGGTAGAACCTTCTCGTATTTGTCTAGGACTGAAGGCGCTCGCTCCAAGGACCAGGTCTTTGTAGCTGTGACCCCATGAGAATCTGGGATGAACCAGGATGCATTGCTTGATCCCTTGGGATCTGAGGTCACTAAACTAGTAGAGCCCAAAGTTGTAGGGACATGAAACAAAATTATGCTATTTCCTCTCCTGACCCCTGGACCCCTGGATGCTGCCCATGGAGAGAGGCTGTAGGGTGGACACTGATTCAAGCATATCCTGGGCACATCCCAGCCCCACAGGTGGCCACTCTGCTGGCCCCGAAACAGCTTTTAGGAGCCATTTTTCCTGTTCAGTGGGAACATGGCCAGACAGTGAGTTCACTGGAGAGACTTACGCTGTGTGGAACAGATCCTCTGCGGAGTTCATAAACTGCCATTTGGGCAGTAGCATTTAGGCTGCCAGGGAAAGTGCATTCACGGCCAGAGTAAGCAATGATTCTAGCTCTGCCCCTTCAGGATGGCAGGGGTCGCTGCCATCCTCTGCTGCTGGCAACTGGCCACTCAGCAGTAGCCATAACCGAACAAGCCCCTGTGACTGGAATCCAGGTTCTGCAAGCCCCTGTGACTGGAATCCAGGTTCTGCAAGCATCTATTAGTTTGCTCTTCTGTTCCTGTGATAAAACATTCGGACAGAAAGCAACTTGAGGAGGGAAGGGCTTATTTCAGTGTACAGACGACAGTCCATCCTTGAGGAAAGCCAGGGCGTGCACTCAAGCAGGAACTGAAGCAGAGACCGTGGAGGAACACTGCTTCCTGGCTTACTTAACATACTTTTCTTATATAGCAAAGGCCTTCCAGCACCACCCACAGTGGGCTGGACCTTCCTGCATCAATTAGCAATTAAGAAAGTATCCTGTGGACGGTTCACAAACCAGTTCTTTGGTTGAGGTTCCCTCTTCCCAGGTGACTCCAGTTTGTGGCAAGTTGACAGAAGTTAACCAGCACTTGAGGTCATGTCTAACGTGTATTCGCGTTGCTACATCACATGGCTTCTTGCCTTCCTGGATAAGAGTGTGCTTGGGGAAAGGTGATAATGTCCATAGATGGGCTTTCCTAGTCACTGGGTTCTTCGGGCTTCTTTGGCTGTGGGTGTGGTTGGCTCAGTATTCACAAGGGACAGATTCGTTGTACCCTGTGCATCTAAATGTTACCAGAGAGGCTAGACCTCCAAGCCATCCAAATTCTACCTTTGCTCCTTGTGGGTACCAGGCTACCCAGCTGTCCCGTCTGCCCCTGCCTGTGAACCAGAACAGGTCCACGCGTCTCACCTTGAAGCTTCCATGTAAAACAAGCCAACAGTCACGCACCATACTGTTCTGCTCACTCGGAGATTTTGCTGCCATTGTGGTCATGTGGGTCTTGTAGGTACTGTTGTGGTAATGTGGGCCTTGTAGGGACTATAGTGCCATAGCTGTCCAGCTTCAGATGACATCCCTGTAACATGCAAAACCACCTGAAACCGGGACTCAGCCTTTTCTTTCTCTGTCAGCTGTCCACAGGGAGCTCCCCACAGAGCCATTGGTGCGTATAGCTTCGGAAAGAACTCCACCATTGCAGGAGTGACTCTTGTGTGTGGTCTGCTTCCTGGAGCTGCCTTCTTGGGTCTCTGGGGCTTCCTCAAGCCAGCACTATATATCACATTTCATTAGTGAGAGACACTGCCATGAACTCCACCCTTGGGTTCATGGGTCAGACATTCTAACAGTAGCTCCGGGGAGGATGTTCAGTGTCTAGGGCACTGGTTGGAACCAGGTTAGTTCTCTTCTGGTGAGGGCAGCCCTTTGCCAAAGTCCATGCAATAATAATCTAAAGGGCTAGCCAGAGGCTCCATTAGACCTGCTGGGTCAGTGTGTTGACAGCCTGGATTTATTGTAGAGTCCCCCCTCCCACACACACTTAAGGTTTTATTTCTTTTTAGTTTATGTATATGAGTGTTTGCCTCATATACATGCCTATGTACCACTTGCCTGCAGTGCCCTCTGAGGCCAGAAGAGTGCACTGCAGTCTGTTAGAACTGGCAGATGGGGTGAGTGCTGGGTACCAAACCCTGGTCCTATGCAAGAGCAGTAAGTGCTCATAACTGCGGAGCCCTCTCTTCCGCCCCTGCAGAGCCTTCTTTTGGCTTGAGTTATTCAGTTAAAGGGTTGCAGGAAGCACCTTGTCCTGAGTGACTTACAATGAATGCAGCCAAACAACTGTGAATTCAACTGTGCCCCGTGCAGAAGACCATTCCTGCGGGGCTTCGTGACAGTTGGCACCTGCTTATAAAGGGGCCCTCCTGTTCTTTACCATATGTTGTGTGCAACTCTACCTTAATTGCATGTGATCTTGAGAAGGAGCTAGAGTATATAGGTTGGAGACAACTAGGTGGGGAGGGGAATCCATCTATGCTGCTACAGGAAGCTCTTATTGCTGCTAGGTAAGGCTTTTTCCAGATGTTGGGTGAGGAACATCTCTCTATTCCTGTAAGTAACTTCTCACCTATGCTCTGTAAGGAGGCCCAGTAACGCTCATTGGTTCTCCAGAGTGAGCTTTGGAGGAATCATGACTTGGATTGCCACTAGGACCTTAAGAGAAAGGACAGATACTTATTATATCTCTCCCTGGGAAGGAATTTTAGCAGGTAGGTAAAAAACCATCTCTTAAATAACAGGGATGTACTAGGCATGCTATCTGTCTTATGCTTGAAGAGACTGTATACCCTGGACCCGGGTGTCTTGGTTACTTTTCTGTTGCCATGAAGACACACCATGACCAAAGTAACTTACAAAAGAAGGCATTATTGGCACTCGTGGTCCCAGAGGGTTAGAGTCCATGATATCACACCGGGGAGCATGGCAGCAGTCAGGCAGACATGGCACTAGAGCAGTAGCTAAGAGCTTACATCTAGACCTGAAAGTTGGACACACAGAAAGAACTAGAAACTATACAGGCTTTTGAAACCTCAAAGACCACCCACAGTGATAAACCTCTTTCAGCAAGGCCAAAACTCCTAATCCTTCCCAGTCAATTTCACCAACTGGGGATCAAATGTTCAAATATTTGAATCGATAGGAACCATTCTTATTCAAACCTCCACACCTGGGATTCCAAAGGGAGAGAGTCCCAGGCTCTGTGCGGTCCACTCCTCAGCTCATGGATTCTATTATGATGGTAACATCTACTTTCTGTTCAAGTGTGGTCACCACTGTGTCACCAACAGCAATGGGAAGGAAGGACAATGACAATACCTGTGGATGAGGAGACAGTTCTAGGCAGCATTGGTCTTGGGAGATAGGACCATGAAGGTGTTGCTAGCTGTTGAAAGTAATGTCTTCATTCTCATCCTTTTACAACAGGTGTTAAGAAAGGGTACGTGTGCTGGGCAGTAGTGGCGCACGCATTTAATCCCAGCACTCGGGAGGCAGAGGCAGGCAGATTTCTGAGTTCGAGGCCAGCCTGGTCTACAAAGTGAGTTCCAGGACAGCCAGGGCTATATAGAGAAACCCTGTCTCGAAAAAACCAAAAAAAAAAAAAAAGAAAAAAAAAAAGGGTACAAGCAACTTCAGTACAGCTGGGGGTGGGGTGGGGTGGGGTAGGGTGGGGATACAGATGTGTGCTGTACCCGTGAAGCCAATCAGGAAAGGCAGTTTCAGGAGTTGTGGTCTGTTCCCATTTACGATAACAGTCTTCCGTTCTCCAAGAACTACTGTCTTCTACATAGGCCAAACAGGTGGAATGTAGGGTGATGTGGAGATACACAGTCTTTTACTCTCCCAATTTCTAGGTATAGGCATTTTAACAGCTTCTTTCTGGGCTGGGGAGCCCACAGGAGGTTCTTCCTTTATGTCTGGGCCATGGGCCGTAAACACATCATGGGTCCAGGAACATCTGGCCCTACTGGTAGTCGGACCTGGGTGAGTGTTCATGAATATGCCATCCTCCATGAGCCCTGGATGGGTGGATTTCAGGTTCCTAGGAATCCACTAATTCGGAGCTAAAGTCCCTGGAAGTTCTTCCTACTTTCCTTTCCCAGGCTCAGATTAACACAGGTAGAGTGGCTATTCCTTCTTGTGATGGTTTGAGCCACCACGCCCGGCAATTCCTATCCTCTTTTTTTTGTTTTTTCCTTTTTTTTCCTTTAAGAACAGAGCAATGTGGCTGGGCGTGGTGGCTCACGCCTTTAATCCCAGCACTCTGGAGGCAGAGGCAGGCGGACTTCTGAGTTCGAGGCCAGCCTGGTCTACAGAGTGAGTTCCAGGACAGCCAGGAATACAGAGAAACCCTGTCTCGAAAAAACAAACAAACAAACAAACAAACAAAACAGCAATGTGGACTTTCTAAGCAGCCAGGACAGAAGTGTGATCCTGAACCTGGCCATATCTGCACTCTAATCTCAGGCTTCTGGCCTCCAGAGCAGTGAGAAGTACATTTGTTTCTCTCTCTATGGATCCAGCTTGCCCAGAGATCCATAGAGAGAAACGCTTGCCCTGGCTGCAGACATTGTGGGTTGTAATTGCCACGGTGCCCTGAGTAACTCCGGTTTCTTTTTCCCTACAAAGTTTTCTGGCAAACTATAAACAGGCAAAAACCACTGGGGTAGTGCCACTTTACAACTGGCTCCTGGTGTCATCTGTGCCAGAATGTGCTCAATGCCATCCATGATAGATGAACCAGGTACCGTCGTCAGGTTGAGATGAGGCCACTTTTGTCTTGTCAGTGCTCTTCTGATGTAAGCTGTGAAAATCCCCTGGGCTTGTTACTCCCTTTGGCCACACTTTGGTCAGCGAGTCTCCAGAACCTTGACTCTGCAGTTCTGGGGGTGTCCACCTGCTTTTCTGATCTTGAACTTCTTTGGGGCCTGTTCCTATGCTCTAAGGTCAGAACACTATGGTGCTTTATTAATAACCAGCGAGTTTCTACTTACTGAATTTCTATAAAAGAATACTTTTCCAAGAAACTAGGTTATACCCAGGTGGTGGTGGCACACGCCTTTAATCTCAGCACTTGAGAGGCAGAGGCTGATGGATCTGAGAAAAGCCAGCCTGGTCTACAGAGCAAGTTCCAGGATAACCTCCCTCCCTCCCTCCCTCCCTCCCTCCCTCCTTTCCTGAGGTTACAATTGTGCAGTACACTTTGTCCCAGTTCCTTTTATTTACTTATTTATTTTGAGACAGTGTTTCTTACCATGAACTCTAGTTGGCCTGGATAAAGGGCAACTTTAGCAGGCTTCTTTTTTAATCTTGTTATAAAATAGCTAGCAAAGATGTCTGTGACACAGTCATTTTGAGTTTGCATATGTGTGTGTGGTAAATGTGTATGCTCATGCACATATGGGTTCCTCTGTGAAGACTTGAGGACAGTTTCAGCTGTCACTCCTCAGGTGCCATCCACCTTGTTTTTTTTGAGATAGGGTCTCTTTTTTTTTTTTTGTTGTTGTTGTTTTGTTTTGTTTTTCGAGACAGGGTTTCTCTGTATAGCCCTGGCTGTCCTGGAACTCACTTTGTAGACTAGGCTGGCCTCGAACTCAGAAATACACCTGCCTCTGCCTCCCGAGTGCTGGGATTAAAGGCATGTGCCATCACGCCCGGCGAGATAGGGTCTCTCACTGGCCTGGAATGGAAGGCTAGAGGGCTGACCATCGATGGAAGGCTAGAGGGCTGACCATCGATCCCCAGGATCTGCCTGCTAGGATTGTAAGCACGGCACGCCCAGCTTGCTTATTTATTTATTTATTTATTTATTTATTTATAGATAGCCAGATTGTCTTTCGTTGAAATATTTTCTCTAGTTGCTTATTAACTAGCTGGGCATCCTAGGAGACTACTGTTGATGTCACAGGGTGCCCATCCACATGGCAGCCTACAGACTGTGCAGTACTCAGGATCTCCTTAATAGTTTCAGCAAGTTCTCTGACTAAGGACCAGTGTTGCATGTGTCGGGCAATCAAAAGTGACATTTCCGCCGTGTGTAATGTTCTTCTGCTTCTTTCTGTCTCTTGGTGGCTCCTTGAAGACTTTGATGCTCAGGCCAAGGCACAGGCACAGGGCACCACCTCCAGGCTGGCCTGTCCGTCTGGATGGCCAGTTTCACTGCCATTTTCAGACTGTTCCAGTCACTGGTTACCTTGGCAGTGTCATTACCAACTGGTTTTGGAGACAGACCCAAGGCACTGATCTTGGGGACCAGGCGTATGTATCGCCAGCCTCACCTCCCGTGCACCTCAAGTGCACAACTTTGACCCCATTGTGGTTGGTGGAGGCGGCTGGTGTCCGATGAACCCGGATTCAGAAAGTTACACTGCAGCCTCCTCTGAGCTGGAAACGGAAAGGCTCCATGACCAGCTTTCGCTATGTATAAGGGATCACACTCGGGGACCCATGCATAACTTCACCTCCTGAACTTTCACCCCGACCCTCTTAGCTGTGAATGGTTCTCTCTCCCCTAGCTCCCTGCCCCCTGATGCCCTGTTTGGCCGAGCTCTATGGCCTCTGGCCCAGAAGGATCTGCTTGCTTCAGCCTCCTGAGCGTGAGGATTGTATAGGTGTGTATCACTAGGCCTGGTCTTTTGTGTCTTTAACCACTGCCCAGTGTGATCATCACCCTCATCTTTGGAGGTGAAGGCCCTTTGGCCCTGCCTTGCTGGAGTTCCACTTCATTGGCAGCATTACCAGAGCTCCAAGGACTTTCAAAAACCCCTTATCAATCAATCTTAGAGCCTGTGAACTGGGAGGATCTTCCATATGTTTTCCGGAGCCCAGTCAGGGGAGGGAGGGTTGGGTAAACAAACACAAAATTTATTTGTGTAGCAGTTTACAAACTAGAACTGAGTGTGGTGGTGCATGCCTTTGATTTCAGACCCTGGGAGGCGGAGGCAGATGGATGTCTGTGCGTTCAAGGCCAGTGTCTTAGGGTTTCTGTTACCGTGATGGAAGGACTGTGACCAAAAATCGAGTTGGGAGGAAAAGGGTTGATTTGGCTTACGCTTCCAGATGACTGGAGCAAGTCAGGACAGGAACTCAAACAAGGCTGGAACCTGGAGGCAGGAGCTGATGCAGAGGCCATGGAGGGGTGCTGGTTAACAGCTTGTTTCCTGTGGCTTACTCAGCCAACTTCTTATAGAACCACCAGCAAAGGGATGACACCACCCACAACGGGCTGGACCCTTCCCCACCAATCACTAATTGAGAAAATGCCTTACAGCTGGATCTTATGGAGGGATTTCCTCAACCGAGCCTCCTCCTTTTTCTCTGATAGACTTGTATCAAGTCGACACTGATAACGAACCCGCACAGCCAGCAGAGTCTACAGAGCGAATTCCAGTCAGTCAGAGTTACATGGTGAGAACTTGTCTCCAAAAAAAAAAAAAGATGGTTGTGGAGTCTCACACCTTTAATCCCCACCTTTAGGAGGCAGAGTAGGAGGCAGAGGCAGGCGGATCTCTTGAATTTCAGGCCAGACTGGTCTACAGAGTAAGACCAGGACAGCCAATGGTTTTGTTATACACAGAAATCCTGTCTCGAAAAATAAAACAAAACAATAATAATAATAATAATGAAATCAAGGGCTGGAGAGATGGCTCAGTGGTTAAGAGCACTGACTGCTCTTCCAGAGGTCCTGGGTTCAATTCCCAGCAACCACACGGTGGCTCACAACCATCTGTAATGAGATCTGACGCCTTCTTCTGGTGAGTGTGAAGCCAGTGTACTCATACATAAATAAATAAATCTGTTTTAAAGAATGGAGTCGGGGGCTGGAGAGATGGCTCAGCAGTTAAGAGCACTGACTGCTCTTCTGAAGGTCCTGAGTTCAAATCCCAGCAACCACATGGTGGCTCACAACCATCTGTAATGAGATCTGACGCCCTCTTCTGGTGTGTCTGAAGATAGCAACAGTGTACTTAGATATAATAAATAAATCTTAAAAAAAAAAAAAAGAAAAAAAAAAAAAGAATGAATGGAGTCAAAGCAAAGGGTCGTACACTCCGTAACCCCAGCATAGCTAGCCCCCAACCACACAGACCACCCCCCAACAGTAACAATTTTTAAGAACAGCATTACATATATAGAAATCCTGAACACATAATTGTGGTCCCCCTCCCCCCAGGCTGGGAGTTCAGACCTGATGCCCTTGAAGGTGTGCCACAGGAAGCCACATACAGCGTGGCCCTCCAGCTAGGCTGGCTCCTTTTGTTATGCAACTACCGCCACCTGCCTCCAAGTCTCTGCTGCCAGCCTGCCCACAGCTGCCCAGAGTTCTGGGAAGAAGATGGCAGCTCCATGTGGTCTCCAAGATGGAGCCAGGGGCCCCAGGAACGGGATGGTGGGTGAATGGAAAGCCCTGCTATAACCTAAGACTCTAAGCATTAAACCTAGGGGCCTTGAACAGAAATATGTCTTGGCCTCCATTATTTCTCTCGACCGTTCACTCCTATATAGCTCCGGCCACCTCCTCAGGAACCCAGATAGCGTAAGCTGCAGGTGGTCTTACAGAACCCCACACATAATACACAGTATGAAGCCAGTTTTGCTTTCCTGTGATGTATTTGTTGCTGTAATATTCATGCATTACTCTGTGTGTGGTGTACGCATATGGTATATGTATGTGCATGTGATGTGTGTGTATGTGGTATGTATTAGTGCATGCATTCTCAGATGTAGAGCCAAGGGAAGACATCAAGTGTATTTCTCTTAGCATTTTTGTCTTTTTTCCTGATCTCTTTGTGAACCTGGAGGCTGCTGGGGTTTGTTTTGCTTTGTTTTGTTTGTTAGTCTGACTAGCCATGGAGCCCCAGCCATCCTTCAGTTTTTGCCTCCCACCCCCTCAGAGTTCAGGTTACAGACCTGGCTTTAAGGGCTTCATGCTTGTGCAGCCAATGCCCTGACTGACACCTGTGCTGCCTCCCAATTTGATACACTATTTTTAACCAAAGTCCATGGATCTATTCATATTCCTCCAGTTTCCTTGTATTTCCCCATGTTCTCCTCTGCCCCAGATATCTGTCTAGGCTCTTCCATAACACTGAGTCACCAGAACTCCTCAGGCAATGACAGCCTGTCTCTGATGACTCAGGTGGTTAAAACCCAGGCAGGTCAGTCTGTGCANGGGTTTTCCTCCCCCCAGGGCTGCCCGTGGTTTTCCTCAGGGTGGGACTGAGATTGAGTGCCACAGACCCTTTTGGTCCCCTGTGTGCGTGGATTGGGTTCTCTGGAGGCAAGTGGGCGAAGGAGTCGAATGTGGGTGACAAACAGAGACCACACAAGAGGGTGTGTAGAATCTGAATGTACTTTTTCAGGTAGAGCATCAAACTTTTTTTTTTTTCTTTTTTCTTTTTGGTTTTTCGAGACAGGGTTTCTCTGTATAGCCCTGGCTGTCCTGGAACTCACTTTGTAGACCAGGCTGGCCTCGAACTCAGAAATTCGCCTGCCTCTGCCTCCCGAGTGCTGGGATTAAAGGCGTGCGCCACCACGCCCGGCAGCATCAAACTTTTTATCCAGAAGAGTAACAAGAAACCAGGAGTTACAGTGACACAATACAAAAGGAATGTATACATCAAGAGATGGCAGGGAGCAGTCCGAGGCCACTGAGCCAGGTGTAACGCTAGTCTATTGTTAAGCCCACCACCAGGGAGTTCTGCTCTAGCAGTCCTTATGAATAATGTATTACCACAGGCCCCCCCCCCCCTATTTCCTAGGCCTTGGTAAATACTTGCATATGAAGGTAACTTGGCTCTGCTTTTAAGAATCTGTGGGGAATCTCCATTTGTCAGAAGAATTCACCAACTAGCTTCTAATCTGCAATGTAGTCTGCTATACCTGGCTGTAGTGAAGATTCTAAGTATATACTTTGCTAAACTTGCCCTGAGATTTCTAACTCTTATGTAGTAAAATACTGTAAGAAAGCATGTAAGACCCTCCACGATATTGCAGGGACAAATCTGAGGCTTTCTAGCTATGGGAATGCCAAGGTTCCAGGAGGATGGGTTTCCTTTGAAACTCTTTGCCTCAGGACTGCTTCCAGGTTTTCAGGCCTGCCAAGCGAGTAACTACTGGAGTGGATGTAGCAACTGGGGACTTGGGCAATGTCCCCAGGTCACCTTTGGAGTCCTCACTGACAATCTGTTCTGCTCCGTGGCTCAGGACTGCTGATATTGATACAGCGCTGTGTTTGTTGTACCTCTTTAGGACGGTCACCTCTGCTCCGCTCTGGGAAAGGAATAGGAAGAGTGGAGGTTTAAAGCCTCAGCTGGAACCTATTCTTCGGTGTAGAATTCTTTGTGAGATCCTCATTCCCATCCATTGATTTAGTCACACATGCTGGACTCATGGATATTAATTTCATACTTTTGGCTATTCCAGCACACCCCTTTGCTTATCTTTGTTGTTGAAATTGTTCAGCTTTGACCACAAGAGGGCTCTTTTGTCTGGTTTCTGTATTGCTTTGACATAATGATTGTCTTTATGATTGTTGTT
>LR750979.1:67157-92157 GCA_902729485.2 Mus minutoides | reverse complement strand
TTAAAAAGTTACTTGGTTGAAGATAAGTTTCATGTCACTAAGTTTAAAAACACAATTTGTAAGGGATCTCTCAGGAGAAAAGCCAGAGCTCCTCAGGTCCTGGGGTCTATGAAGGAAAAGAGGACCCAGGAAGGGAAAGGCTCTAGTCAGTCCAGAGTGAGAAAAGAACAGATCATTCCTCCCTCAAATCCACTCTGAAGATCTGGCTGCCAGGAACCATTCCTCACAGGGCCCCCTGTCTGGCTTTAAAAGAGAGGCTTAGAGGAAAGTGCCCTGCGTCCCAACCCTTCCTCCACAGGGCCGGTGCGGTGGGAGAGTCAGAGTGGAGCATTGCTGCCCACAGTCTAGCCAGCCCTGGACACTGGGCCTCTGGCCAGATGATCAGTGATTGCCCCGGGGATCCTCACAATCTGCTCCTGGATCTAAGAAGTGGAGCAAGACCAACCATGGAAAGGCCGAGGCAGCTCAGACTGCCCTCCAGGTTGGCCCTGTATTGAAAAAGCTCAGGAATACAGCTAAAGACACAAAGGCTAAGCAAGAGGAGGAGGCCACAAAAGAAGGTCAGCTAAAGCTGGGTGTGCCCTCTACACCAACATATACTCGTGGGACAGAGAGAACATAGGAAGTCCAGATTTGACCCAGACACAGAAGGCAAGTGTGTGCAGCGAAAGTAGATTCTTCAGTGAATGGCGCTGGAGCAGCAGCCACAGGGCTCTGGGGAAAGACAGCGTGAGATCTGTATTCACACCATACGCAAGAGAAACACGGCAGGGATCTGAAGGTGAAAGCTGAGACTTACACAAGCATTACAGCACAGGGGACATCTCTAGCCTCAATATTAGGACATGCCTTTCCTAAGGAACATTTAAAGGCCAGATGCAAGCAGAAAGACCTCAGGAGCGCACATGGTTATATAAATGCTAGAAATTTATATGACAAAATACCATAAACAGGATACAAAGAACACTGACACACTGGGACAAAATATTTAAAACTTCTGAGGCTGGAGTTGTAGCTCAGCTGTTAAAGTGCTCGCTTAACAGGCACAAAACCCTGGGTTCTATCGTCAGTCCTGCATAAATCAGGAGTGGGAGCAAATGCCTGTAATACAGGAATATAGAGGTAGATGGACAGCAATATCAGAGCATAAACACCAACCTCAGCTACCTAGCTATTCAGGGATACATAAGACCCTGATGAAAGAAAGAAAGAAAGAAAAAGAAAGAAAGAAAGAAAGAAAGAAAGAAAGAAAGAAAGAAAGAAAGAAAGAAAGAAAGAGGCAAGCAACGTTTACAATGAACTGGATGTGGTGGTTCAGTCTGGTCATCTTAGCAGTTGGGAGGTTGAGCAGGGATGATAGCGAGTCAGAGGCTAGCCTGGGATGCAAAATGAGACCCTGTTTCAAGTAAAGAGAAGAAAGACTCCAAATCAAGGGCCAAAGAGATGGCTCAGTGGTTAAGAGTACTTGCTGCTCTTGCAGATGACCCAGAATCCATATGAAGGCTCACAACTGTCTGTAACTCTAGTTTCAGGAGATCTGATGTCCACTCCTGGGCAGCAGGCACATGCAAAGTACACAGACATATGGACAAGCAATATAGTCCTACACATAAAAATAATCTTTTTCTTTTTTGGTTTTTCGAGACAGGGTTTCTCTGTATAGCCTTGGCTGTCCTGGAACTCACTCTGTAGACCAGGCTGGCTTTGAACTCAGAAATCCGCCTGTCTCTGCCTCCCAAGTGCTGGGATTAAAGGCGTGAAAAATAATCTTTAAAAAATTTCAAATTCTACCTTGTAGTGGTTTGAAAGAAAATGGCTCCCATAGGCTCATAGGCAGTGTCTCTATACAAAGGTGTGGCCTTGTTGGAGGAAGTTGTGTCACCAGAGGGTGGGCTTTGAGGGCTTAGAAGCTCATGCCAGACCTAGTGACACAGTCTTTTCCTGCTGGCCGAAGATCAAGATGTAGCAATCTCAGCTACCTCTCTAGCACCATGTCTGCCTGCAAGCCACCATGCTTCCTGCCAAGGTGATAATGGAACAAACCCCTGAGCTGTGAGCCAGCCACAGTTAAATGTCTTTGTTTATAAGAATTGCTGTGGGAAAAAAAAAAAAAGAATTGCTATGGTCATGGTGTCTCTTTGTTGTAGTAGTATGGCGACATACTACTACATATGGCGAAGAAAAGGTTACTACTCAGCCTTAGCTTTTTGTCTGTGAGAAAATATCCTGACAGAAACAACTCAAGGAAGAAAGGGTTCATCTTGGTTCACAGTCCCAGGCTACCATCCTTCACAATGGGGAAGTCAAGGCACCCAGAGTTTGAAGCATCTCGTCACATTATGTCCACAGTCAGTAGAAGAGAATAACAAATGTAAGCAAGCCAGTGCCCAGCTCACATTCTTTGTTCTAGACAGTCCAGAATCCCTTGCTCAGGGAAGAGTACTGCTGACAGTAGGTCTTTCCAACATCAACTAGTTTAGCTAATCCTTCATTGACTTTCACAGAAAGTAAACAGGCTCGTGCTCAGTCCTGTCCCTCAGGTGATTCTCGGTTGTGGTAAGTATCCCTTCCTGGTTAGGAAGCACCTTTCTTTCAAGATTAAGATATTGGAACGAATGTATTATATTATAGATATATTTGGAGTTGGTGTATATGTTGGCTGTAAGGTTGGAAACAAGTGTGCTTCCAAGAACCCACGTAAGAACAATTCGTTCTGCTGTTGGGAAGTTGTGTGGGTGTGGGGATGTGGCTTCTGGTCTGTAGGCTTTCGAGGGGGTTGGATCCCTTTGAAGTATAGCATATCGTACTCTGTAAGGAGCTTGTTCTAGGGAGTTACCAGTCTGGGGCCTTTTGCAGGGGTAATCTAAGATATGAGCAATGCTGAAGGAGATTTGAGGATGTAGAGTTCGTAGGGAGGAGTGTTGTGGAGATGAGGGACGATGGTTCATGCACAAGGTCGGGATTTAATAAGTAAGCATGGAGAAGCCGTGCCCTAGATAGGAATGCCTTAGAAAGCCTGGGGACTGGTGAGAGCTTTGAGTAAGTCTGTACTGAGAACGAGGACAGGGCTGTGAAGTCAGATTTTCTTTGCCTCAGTGGTAAGTACTACAATTGCAGTTGAGGTTCCAGAGGCAAGGTGGCCAGCCTTTGGTCACCATGTGTAGCAGTTTGGAGACATAGGCTGTAGGGCAATATGTGTGTCACCACCCCCAACCCCTGCCATTGGCAGAGTATTGTGAAGGTTTGTCCTTAGTTAGTATGTAAAAGAGACAGAAGGGCTTGTGTAGATCTGGAAGAGCTAACATAGAGGCAGGTGAAAGACTGGACTTAAGTAGGTTTATGGGACAAAGAAGGGTTTGGGAGACAAGAGTGGCTCTTCCAGGGGTCCCTTAGTGGCTTTGTAGAGAGGCTGTGCGGTGAGGGAGAAGTTGGAGATCCATATATGGAAGAAGTTAAAGAAGCCTAGTAATGCTAGAAGTTCACACTTTGTTTGTGAGGTGTGTGGCATGGACTTCACAGAGACCACTGCTGCTTGACAAAGGTCCAGCACATCGACATCCCAGACCACAATTCTCCACCATCCTTGACTTTCATCTTCGATGATTCTCACTATGCATTATGGGAGTTTCCTTGCGCTTTTCTCCTTTGGGATATTTTGTGTGAGCTTTGGTAGAAAATGTAAATGTGTACAATGGCAGTCTCTCTAAACAAAATAATTGTTGGGAAAAAGTCTCCACCACAGTGGAACCACACAGAGTGATAACTCTGCCTGCTCCAACACAGGAATCCCTACTGTGCCCCTCTGTTTATACCCAGTATAGAGAAGTTAAAGATTTATGGTTCCAGAAACTCTTAGGCCCTTACGACTGGTCCCAAGGAAGAAAGCACTTAACTGAGACAAACAACTGGCCTAGCCCCAGAGCCCGAGGCCTTGGCAGCTGAGGGCAAGAGTTCAGTTAGTAAGGATAGGGCAGTGCCCCCCCCCCCCATTGATGCCCTGGGTACGTGCCTTACAGCATGAATGGCAAGGTCTGGTCTGCCCCATGAGAAGCAGATCCACAGAAGTTAGACTGCCTTGATCCCCTCTGCCTTATGCAGGAACAGGCACTGAAGGAGTCAGGATGGTGTGGCACAGTGGAAAAGGAGTAAGAGATCAGGACCTTCCCTTTGCGGAGCTCAGGAGAGCATGCCCATATTGTAAGACTGAGGCACAAAGGAACATAACTAGAAAACAGCTAGATGCTTATCATGCTACCTGGTGCAAACACTGCCTCACCCCCCCCACCCCCAACTGAAAATTGCTCTTATGGGTTTGTTGCTCAGGACTCCATGCCTGGCACCTCCTGACCACAAAGGCTGACCGCAAAGACTGAGAGTGTGCAAGAGGAAATGTCAAAGGGCCACCCAGTGGGGTTGCTGAACCTTAGAGAACAATGCGGGCTTAGGTGCTTGCTGGACTTACTGCTTTTGCATCAAAGAAAAATACTGTAATAAAGTTGATGACCTCTTTCATTCTAGATGCTGAAAATTAGTGGATTAAAAACAGTCTGTGAAACAATCATATATTTCATGGAATTAATTAAGTCTACTTTCTTTTCTTTTTTTTTTTTTTTTTTTTTTTTTGAGACAGGGTTTCTCTGTGTAGCCCTGGCTGTCCTGGAACTCACTTTGTAGACCAGGCTGGCCCTGAACTCAGAAATCCGCCTGCCTCTGCCTCCTGAGTGCTGGGATTAAAGGCATGTGCCACCATGCCCGGCCCTTAAGTCTACTTTCAACATTACCTGTGATTAAGCTACTATGCAAATAAAGAGTTTAAAATGTGTCTTTTTTTTCTTTTTCAATAAACACATGAGCTATCTTGATTTACTCTCAGATCATGTCAGTCTCCCTCCTTGCTGACTCTACACCTCCGGTTTGGGACATGAACCCCATTGGAGCTGGACCCCAGTAGTGGGGTAGGTGAGAAGTTCCTCTAACCCTGGGGAACAGTTCTCCCCTTTTGGGAGATTGAGAGGTTAGGGTAGGTGACCCTGCAGTGTTAAGAGGCTAGAGGGTCAAGGAAGGGTGTGGAATGTCATCTCCATGCTGGAGAAGGAAACTAGGAGATGAATCCAGGCTAGTGAGGTCCTTTTGTGAGGGCCTGGCCAAAGTAGTGGGAGCTGTCTCCGAATCCCTGGGGCAAAACTGTCCAGATGACTTGCTGAATATGCAGTATGTCTGGATCCTCTCAGGTGAAGGCAAAAAGGGGTTGGAAGGACAGGTGTGGGGGAAAGTAAAAAACACAGCTTTAAGATCGAAGACTGGTCTGAGTGGTGGAGCACACCTCTAATTCCAATACTCAGGAGGCAGAGGCAGATGGATCTCTTGAGTTCAAGGCCAGCCTGGTCTACTGATGGAGTTCCAGGACAGCCAAGGCTACATGGAGAAACTCTATCTTAAAACAAACAAACAGGGCTGGAGAGATGGCTCAGTGGGTAAGAGCACTGATTGCTCTTCCAGAGGTCCTGAGTTAAATTTCCAGCAACCAGATAGTGGCTCACAACCATCTGTAATGGGGTCTGATGTCCTCTTCTGGTGTGTGAGCAATGGTGAATACATAAAATAAATAAATAAATCTTAAAAACCAAC
This sequence comes from Mus minutoides, assembly GCA_902729485.2. Classification (NCBI taxonomy): domain Eukaryota; kingdom Metazoa; phylum Chordata; class Mammalia; order Rodentia; family Muridae; genus Mus; species Mus minutoides. The sequence goes on along the minus strand of LR750979.1, from coordinate 86,529 downwards.
CAACCAACAACAACAAAAGAAGAAAAACAAGGCAGCAAAGGAGGAGATGGAGGAGAGGAGTGTAGGATTAGTGGCCTCGGGGAAGGTGGGAACATTGGCCTTGCTGATTTTCAGGAGGTCCTGACCTAGGTGACAAGAATCACTGGGCATTTTGATCCCTCAAGTAAGAGTGCTGTGAGGAGATACGTTGGGGGTCAAAAGGGTCACTTGTGGTAGTTGCTCAATGACAGGCTTTAGACCATGGTGAGTGGTGGGGGTAAGAGCATATTAATCCTGCACAACAAAGGCAGAAGGAGCCAGGCGAGGTGGTTCATGCCTTTAATCCCAGCACTTGGGAGGCAGAGACAGGCGGATTTCTGAGTTCGAGGACAGCCTGGTCTACAGAGTGAGTTCCAGTACAGTCAGGGTTATACAGAGAAACCTTGTCTCGAAAAACCAAAAAAAAAAAAAGAAAAGAAAAGAAAAAGAAAACAAAACAAAAAAGTTAGAAGGGTCTCTCAAGGGAATGAGAATAGGATCGTGATAATTAGTCATGGAGAGGTTTGAAGTGTCCCAGACTAGAGGGTTGACCAAGGGCAAGAGGCTATGGGTAGAGATCTGATTTTGGGTAGGGATGCCACCTGAGTCCAGGCTAAGGAGGAAAACGGTGGCTGTTCTCAGGGGAGGGATGTGTATAGAATCTTTGATAAGAGATCGCAGCCTAATTGTGAGAGTGGACACTGAGACTTTAGAATAAAATAATGGGTGAAGGCTATGTTGCCAAATTGTCAGACTAAGTCGGATGTACAGAATAGATTATGGGAATTTCCTGAGATTCCTATTCTTGCTAAGTTAGTAGTTTTGGCTGGCCCATGCCACTCGATGAGTGAGGAGAAAGAAGCCCTGTGTGAGAGAGAAGTCTACCAGCCACTGTACCGTTCACCCCAAGTTTTGATGAGCCACGTGGGCATTCATCCAAGGGACCCAAGAACTCAAGCCCTTTCACTGGCCCAAGGCATTGGCTGAGGAATGTCAACAGAAGTCACGGGACTATCACGCGACCCAACATACAACCCATCTTCCAGTGTTCCCGTTATCCATTACTGGAACAACAACCCTTGGAAGGTAACTGTGGGGTAGGACATTCCATAGCCCAGTGGCCAGTGTGATTGCATTGAAAGCAAGGTGTGTGTGTGTGTGTGTGTGTGTGTGTGTCTGACCCTGCTTCCTTGGGACAGCAGGTGATGAGATGGGCGTGTGTGTTTGTGTGTGTGTGTGTGTGTGACCCTGCTTCCTTGGGATAGCAGGTGATGAAATGGACTGTTTTGCTGGCACTCACTGCCAGGAATTAGAAACTGGGATTCATTCTCTCCTATCCTGTGATCTCTTTCCTTTTCCTTTTGGCCCCATTCTCTCTGTTGTGAAGAGTTAGGGGTCCCTGTTTTAATCTTTGGAGCTTGTGTTTAATGCCTGGGGAAGATTGACCCAAGAAATGAACACAGAGTAACAAAGTTCCCTGTGTGGGACTCAGGGTGTGGGGAGTGGGGGAGGGTCAGTATATTGACTTACATATCAGTGTACTTGTTACTGCCTCACTGAAGAGGGCTAAGGGTGGGATTCTCACTGGGGCCCTGAGTGCCCTCTTTTAGGATGGCAAAGTTAGCTCTAGAGTGAGCGTTATGTTGCATGCCTTCAGCTGAATAAGTCATAATTAGCGGCAGGTGTTCTGACATTGTGCAGTGTGCTTATGATTCCTGCCTGGCCTCCCTCACAGGGACTGTCTCCTCCCTGAGGGGAGGGTGTCATTTTATTGATGGAGTTTATCAGTGTAGTGTGGTCCTCCCAGGTGTGGTCCTTTCTGTCTTGGGTGAGGATAAAGGTCAGGATATAGTTTATTTTGAATGAGGGTAAAGATCACCAACCCCTGATTTTTTTCTATCTCTTCAGCCCCTAGATGGTTTTTGTTTGTTTGTTTTGTTTTGTTTTTTTGAGACAGGGTTTCTCTGTTTAGCCTTGGCTGTCCTGGAACTCACTTTGTAGACCAGGCTGGCCCCAACTCAGAAATCCGACTGCCTCTGCCTCTCGAGTGCTGGGATTAAAGGCGTGTGCCACCACGCCTGGCTTGCCCCCTAGATTTTTATTTTTCACCTTTTTTTTTTTTTGCTCACTTTTTATTGATTCTTGGTGAATTTAACATCATGTACCCCACCCCACTCATCTTCCCATCCCCTCTGACTGACACATTGCTCTTTCAACCTCCATCATCCACAAAAGAAAAAAAAATCTTGTGAAAGCTGTTGTATGTCATAGTGTGTCCCATCCTTCAACTATGCCTCTCTGCAAATATTCACTGCAATAAGTCATTGGTCTGGTTTAAGGCCTCTGGCTTTTCCCCACTGTCTATACTGGACCTATCAGATATCCTGTTGGTGCCCTGTGTCATGGAGATCCTGCAGCTTTGGATCTGCAGGACCCGCCCCTTCACATGCTGCAGCAGATCACAGCTAGGGTAGATGTTGGGGTGGGTCAACTCAAAGCCCTGGATCTGAGCCTGGGTGGTATTTGAGCTGGTCAGCCCATCAGCTCTCCCACACTCACACCACCAGGGTGAGCTCTCTACACTGCCCTAGCTAGCTCAGTCAATGCTGCAGCTGGCAGGGGCTAGAGCCAGCTCTCCACCTCACATTTCCTTGAGGCCAGCCAAACCCTAATCCATGCCAGGAGGACCAGCATCACTGTGCTGCCCAGGTCAGGTGCTGGGCCTGCTCTCCCCAGTGCTGGAGCAGAGGAGGGAGAGAGAAGTACTGAGCCAACTCTTCCTCTCTTACCTCATCTGGTCTGGCTCATCTGCAATCCTTGTAACCAGGGCCAGCTCTTCTGTGCTTCCCGGCAGGGTGTGGCATCTATTCTCCCAAGTCCACCCCCTCCTTTTTGTTATCACATTAAGCAAGCTTTATTTTCTGTCAGACAGAGCTGTCTCTCTAAGTTGGGGTTTGACAGCATTGAACAAAGTAGAAAATCAGATTTATCTAGCTCAAGAATTACAAGACTAGGGGTCTTTCAAGGGTTGGGGGATTTCCAGAGGAATTTTGGTTATGTAGGTACGTGACAGAACATCTCAAATTTGACAGAACATCTTATCAAGGTGGGAACTGGGGCCTTCTGTGGAGGAGGCTAAGGGTTGAGCACTAGAGCATTGTTACTGGCAGAGGAAGGAGGAGGTTCATTAGTGGGATTAAAAGCCAAGGGGTTGGAGGTCGGGGTCAGGTTTGGGTGCAGGCTTTCGGTGGCAGAGGAGGAAATAGTGGGCAGGACAGGAATTGCAGAGAGGGATGAGCATGAAGGGTGGAAAAGCCGTGGATGTAGGTTACCTCAGACTCCCTGCCATTCTTTAAGAGAATGTTGTCTAGGTCTGTAAGAATGTCAAAATCAAAAGTTCCAAATTGGGGCCAGTGATGGCCATTATTGAGGGAGTGCTGTGGCCGTATCTGAGTGCAGAGTTGAGTGGGCTTAGTGGGTTAGAGTTTGATAAGATAGAACTTCTTAAAGTTTCCTCAAAGACAAGCCAAGGGACAGTATTTCAAGACAGATAATTTAGATCCCATTATTTCAAATTTTAGTTTGTCTCTGTGTCTCCCAGGTTCAGGGAAAAGAGAAAAATGATCCGAGTATTAGGAGGGCCTGATCCCACACTCCTAAGATTCAGGGGAATCGCAGTGTTAAATGCAGGCGGTTTCCAGAAGATCCAAGCCTCAGAGGTATCTGGGTACCTCTGAGGCAGACACAGGCAGTTACGTTGTCCTGCAGAATCTGGGTACATGGATGGCATTGACCAGATGGCAAAGTCCTCCCAGCCTGGAGATCAGAGAGTCAGGAAGAGATCAGAGGCAGATGGATGGGGATGATTTAGAGGAGAGCAGAGGACTGAGGTCCAGATGGGTCTATACTGAGCACCAATAAAGCCCTCAAACCGGGTTCAGTCAGTGAGACTTGCACAACTCATGGTGGCAGAGTCCCCGAATACTAGAGGTCTTGTGTCAAAACTGGTGGCTGTTTAGCCTATTTAGTGAGCTTAGAGGATGTCTCAAGGTATGTCCCTGTGGAGGGGGCAAGGAGGGCATTCTGCCTGGAGGTCCTAAAAGGGCCATGGGTTTCAGTACCAGATGTCAGAAAGCAAGAGGAGAGGCAGACTTGATCTCAACAGGCAGAGACTGCTCTATTGCAGCATTGAGAGGCTCCAGCCTTTCCTGTGGTTGAAGGCTAAGTGCATGTAAAGGAGCAGGGGAATATGTATGTATGCATGTGTATGCATGTATGTATGCATGCATGTGCATGTGTATGTATGCATGCATGTATGAATGCATGTGCGTGTGTATGTATGCATGCATGTGTGTATAATGCATACATGCATGTACATGTGTATGCATGCATGTATGCATGTATGTATGCATGCATGTGTGTATGTGTGCATTTATGTATGCATGTATGTGCATGGATATGCATGAGTGTATGCATAGATACCAGGAAGTTAGAGCTATTTTGTGGTTGGACTGGGGTCAGGGAGAGTTGTTTTGATATCTAGAAAAAAAAATTTTTTTTTTTAAAATTTTTTTTAAAGATTTATTTTATTGGGCTGGCGAGATGGCTCAGTGGTTAAGAGCGCCGACTGCTCTTCCGAAGGTCCAGAGTTCAAATCCCAGCAACCACATGGTGGCTCACAACCATCCATAATAAAATCTGATGCCCTCTTCTGGAGTGTCTGAAGACAGCTACAGTGTACTTACATATAATAAATAAATATCTTTTAAAAAAAAAGATTTATTTTATTTATTATATGTAAATACATTGTAGCTGTCTTCAGACACTCCAGAAGAGGGCGCCAGATCTCGTTACGGGTGGTTGTGAGCCACCATGTGGATGCTGGGATTTGAACTTATCACCTTCGGAAGAGCAGTCGGGTGCTCTTACCCGCTGAGCCATCTCACCAGCCCAATTTTTTTTTTTTTGAGTGGAGCAGAATGGTCAGCCTGGGACAGAGCTATTATTTATGGCCAGGGGCTATTGGCAAGAACATCCTGATTCAATTCCTCACAACCTGAGGCTAAGATACAACATGTAACCTGCTTTCACTGCCCCCAATAAGTAAATAAAGGTAAAAATAGTTATAACTCTTAAAATATCTTTTACAGGGGCTGGAGAGATGGCTCAGTGGTTAAGAGTATCGATTGTGGGGCTGGTGAGATGGCTCAGCAGGTAAGAGCACCCAACTGCTCTTCCAAAGGTGATAAGTTCAAATCCCAGCATCCACATGGTGGCTCACAACATATAATAAATAAAATAAATCTTTAAAAAAAATAAATAAAGAGTATCGATTGCTCTTCTGAAGGTCCTGAGTTCAAATCCTAGCAACCACATGGTGGATCACAGCCATCCGTAATGAGATCTGATGTCCTCTTCAGGTACATCTGAAGACAGCTACAGTGTACTTAGATATAATAATAAATAAATATTTAAGAAATATATATCTGGGCTGGAGAGATGGCTCAGTGGTTAAGAGCACTGACTGCTCTTCCAGATGGACCTGAGTTCAATTCCCAGCAACCACATGGTGGCTCGCAACCATCTGTAAAGAGATGCCCTCTTCTGGTGTGCATGACTACAGCAACAATGTACTCATATAAATAAAATTAAAAAATTAAAAAAAAAAAAGAAAGAAATATATATCTTTTACAATAGACCAGTCAGTAAAAGTGTCCCCTTGAGTTTTGTGGGAGACTTGAGAAAATGGACTCCAAGAAGGCCATCTGAGTGACTTGCAGATGGAATCTTCCCTCCTAAAGTCCCCTTCTCCCCATAAAACCCCTAAGGCCCTTCCTTGAGCCTTGCACACTGTCTTCATTCACTCAGAAAGACTAAAGGAAAGTCCACTGTGGAAAGCCTGGTCCCTCTTTCTTTTATTTCCAAGTGACTGAACTGAGTGAGAAGCTACCAGCTGGTGATATTATTGATAGAATCTAGGGGTCTGGATCAGGTTCATTTTCTCTGCTAGCTAAAGAATTAAAAGGCAGAAAAAAAAAATCTGAAGCACAGTAGGTAGCAGCAAAAAAATTACCAACCCAGCAGAAGAATCAGTAGTTAAAGGAAGGTGTTTATTGGCGGGGGTGGGGTGGGGGGAGATGGAGTGGGGAAATGGCACACAGAGAACAGACTCTCTGCAAAGCAGAAGGGGGACTTGGGAAGCCAAAAACCCAGTGTCTTCCTGAGGTCTGGCAGCCTTTAAAGCCCAGAAGAGTTCCTCCTATGAGACCAAAACAGGAACAAGATACCTTGCAAGCAAGTTAATGGATGGCCAAAAACGGGAAAACTATACTGTTTTAGGGTTTCTGTTGCTTCAACAAAACACCATGACTAAAAAGCAGGTTGGGAAGGAAAGAGTTTATTCTGCTTAAGCTTCTAAGTTGCTGTTCATTCTGAAGGAAGTCAGGACAGGGACTCAAGCAGGGCAGGAACTTGGAGGCAGGAGCTGATGCAGAGGCCATAGTGGGTGCTGCTTACTGCCTTGCTCACCGTGGCTTGCTCAGCCTGCTTTCTTTTGTTTGTTGTTTGTTTGTTTGTTTTTTCGAGACAGGATTTCTCTGTGTAGCCTTGGCTGTACTGGAACTCACTCTGTAGACCAGGCTGGCCTGGAACTCAGATATCCGCCTGCCTCTGCCTCCCAAGTGCTGGGATTAAAGGTGGGCTCAGCCTGCTTTCTTATAGAACCCAAGACCACCAGCACCAGGAATGGCATCACCCACGATGGCCTGGGCCCTCCCCCATCCATCACTAATTGAGAAAATGCCTTAAAGCTGGATCTCTTGAGACATTTCCTCAACCGAAGTTCCTTTCTCTCTGATGATTCTAGCTTGTGTCAAGTTGACACACAAAAGGACCCAGGACATATACCTTGCAGGTTAAGGGTTAGGTTTGCTGTTAAGGCAGTTAAGACCCTGTCTGTCCTATGTTAAGTCCTTGCATGTCAAGGTTTCTATTTGTAACTAAGAAGTTCGTTTCTCCTGGGCAGGTTAAGGTTTCTGTTTATAGTTAAATAATTAGTTCCTATTTGATCTATGCTAAGTGTTTGCAAGTTAAGGTTTCTATTTGTAATTAAGACTAAGTTCCGGGGCTGGTGAGATGGCTCATCGGGTAAGAGCACCCGACTGCTCTTCCGAAGGTGATAAGTTCAAATCCCAGCATCCACATGGTGGCTCACAACCATCTGTAATGAGATCTGGCGCCCTCTTCTGGAGTGTCTGAAGACAGCTACAGTGTACTTACATATAATAAATAAAATAAATCTTAAAAAAAAAAAAAAAAAAGACTAAGTTCCTAGGCTGGCGAGATGGCTGAGCGGGTAAGAGCACTGACTGCTCCTCTGATGGTCCTGAGTTCAAATCCCAGCAACCACATGGTGACTTACAATCACCTGTAATAAGATCTGATGCCCTCTTCTGGTGGATCTGAAGTCAGCTACAGTGTACTTATGTATAATAATAAATAAATCTTTGGGCCAGAGCAAGTGGGGCCTACCTGACCAGAGGGAGCAGAGTTCCTAAAAATTCAATTCCCAACAACCACATGAAGGCTCACAACCATCTGTTCAGCTACAGTGTACCCATAAAATAAATAAATCTTTAAAAAAAAATTAAAAAACAAAACAAAGACTAAGTTCCTTTTCCTTAGATCTGATGTAAACTGCTCACAACCCCACTCACATGATGTAATCCTTATTCTGGTTCCTTCCCTTTCTTTGTATCTGTGGAATTGGAATCGCAGCTCGCATCTGGACAAACCACACCAGGCTAAGAGAGGTTTATTGTGGGGGCAGGGGCAAAGACGGGGCGACAGAGTTGAAGGGAGAAAAGAGAGCCCAAAGCTCAGGAGGGTCTGCCCTTTATTTAGGCTGTGATATAGGTAAACATGGAAGGTAAACCAAATGGACGCTGGGAATGTATAGCGATTGCCATGGCAACAGATGCGTGGATCCCTGCTGCCTCTGGGTGACATCACAGCCATTGCTGGGTTTGGAGGCAATCTGCAAAGCCCGTTCCTGATATCAACAGTATCTTTTTTTTTTTTTTTTTTTTGGTTTTTTCGAGACAGGGTCTCTCTGTGTAGCCCTGGCTGTCCTGGAACTCACTCTGTAGACCAGGCTGGCCTCGAACTCAGAAATCCACCTGCCTCTGCCTTCCCAGTGCTGGGATTAAAGGTGTACGCCACCACACCCGGTTCAACAGTATCTTTTTAACAAGGTGTAACAGCCTGCACTATCCCGCTGCAAACACCTCTCTCCTATAAAAGGGACTTCAAGAGGCCAGCAAGGGCTGCTCTCTCAAATCCTTATGTAGGGTGAGACAGCCAGCCGGCCAGTCCTGGGTACACCCCAAAATACAGCTTGGATTACTTGGACAGTGTGGGTTTGGTCTTTTCTCCTCTTGATTCTCAGGTTTAACACTCCCCTCTCCTCCTTTAGGATTGGTCAGTTTATTGGTCCACAATTGTGTTCTTATCAGACCTTAAACTTGTTCAGCCATTAGCAGGGGGTCTTGATGGTGAGAGACAAAAGCTTTTTCTCTCAAGTCTGGAAACTGAGGAAGAAGCTAACAATCTCTTTATTAGCTAGACACATCCTCACTTCCTCTCTGCCTATTGGGGAATCTGTCTGAGTCCTAGTCTCCCATTATATTTAAAGGGTCTTAATCAGGTTCATTTAATCTGTTAAAGGATTAAAAAGCAGGCCAGGTGCTGATGGTAAATGGTTTTATTCCCAGCACTCCAGAGGCAGAGGCAGAGGCAGACAAATCTCTGAGTTCTAGGCTAGCCTGGTCAACAGATCAAGTTCCAGAAAAGCTAGGTTACACAGAGAAGCTTTGTGTTGAAGAAAACAAACAAACAGAAGCAGGCAGATTTCTGAGTTCGAGGCCAGCCTGGTCTACAGAGTGAGTTCCAGGATAGCCAGGGCTATACAGAGAAACCCTGTCTCGAAAAAACCAAAAACAAACAAACAATTGGGGTCCAGGAGTCACTCCACAAACCACAGGAACACTAATCTCAGTTAAATAGGGATGGCTTATTGAATGTGTACCCCAAGACTTACCAGGACAACAGCTCAAAGCTGTGCCCTGGACATTTCTCAGGGCCAGCTTATAAAGGCTAAAACCACAAAACAAAACAGAACAGAACAAAACAACAGAACAAAAACAAACAAACAAACAAACCTTCATAACATACAGACTATTACAGGGTATGTGGTCAACATGGCCCTGCTCTGCATCCTTATTCTTCTGTGTCAATGACTGGCAGGCACATTACAGCAACAAAATGAAGTAGCTGGGCAGGCATGGAACACAATGGCTACAGCTATGCTGGCTGACAGGCCTCAGCAAAACAGCAGCAAAGAAACTCAAATGTGCCAGGCAGCAGCTGGGAAAATCTCAGAGACAGCACACAGAGTCAATGGTGAAGGCCTTTATCCCGGGCCGGATAAAGTGGAAGTGCACAGAGAGAGAAAGTGCTGGGCAAAGGAGAGGAGGGAACGCGAAACTCAGTCTCTCTCCCAGGGTTTTGTTTGTTTTGTTTTAACTTTGAAAGGTCTTCTTAGCCTGATTTAGAGTTTGTCAGTTTCAACAAAGACAGGCTGGGTGTTTGGCTCCCAAGTATTGTGTAATCATGTCCTGATCTGGGCTTCATCTTTCAGGCCCATTAGCAGGGGGGTTCAAGTAGAGAGAGAAAAATATAGGCACGGAGCATAGTAGGAGATGCTAGATTTGTTGTTTTCTGTACTCAACTAATCAAGCATTTTTTTTTTTTAATTGCTATTGCTACTGTAGCCTCAAGCTATTGAAGCTTTGGCCCTTTCTTGCTGGTTCCTAGGCAACACAAGAAAATGTAAACATCAGCTTTGCCCTTTCCTGGAATTTAAATTACCATATGAAATGGTGATGGTATCTGGGTTTGGCATGAAAGTCTACTCTCTGGTCTTGGGTGGAGACCAAGCTTACCAAGAGGAGATTGGAGGAATTGTGATTAATGAGATAAAGTACTTTTCATTCCCAGGAGCCTCTCTGCTTACAGCTGCTTTCCTAAGACCGCACTTTTGAGTCTCTACCATGTACCTGCCTGCTGTCCTCATTTAGTGTTATCGAATTTGGGGGGACACAACCCTATCACCTGTCCCTGTCCAAAGTAAGTACAGCCACCTGCCCTGTATAAGCCAATTATAAGAGTCAAATTAAATGTGTAGAAAGCAAATGACTTATTAAATGTAGCCACACTGGGAGGAAGGACAAAAAGATCTGCAAACCTCCCATGTCCCATCTTCACATCTGGAAATGAGATTGAAATTTAAACTTTTTAAAAAATCTTTATTTTTATTTTATATGTAGGTATGTTCTGCCTACACATTTGCCTATACACTACATGTGTGCAGCGCGAGAAGAGGGAAATGGATTCCCTAGAGCTGGAGTTACAGAGTGTTGAGAGGCATCATGTGGGTGCTTACAATCGAATCTGAACTTCCTGTTAAATGACTATACTACCCAGCTTCCCTTGCAGCCCGGCAAGGCAACTAACTCCCTTAAGAAGGACTACGGGAGGAGAAGAGAACTCCTGGCTGAGGTCATTCTCACTCCTAAAAAGGGTTACAGCCATTTCTTTTCCCACTGGCAGATGGCTCAACTTCCAGCAGGTTAGATTATGTCCCCCAGCCAAGTGCATCCGTTAGCATGCTCCAATCCAAGGACAGACAGACAGACACCTTGGTTTTCCTGCCTCCATCTCTTTAATCTGCCTCAGAAATCTAACTCGAGTAACAAAAGCAACTACACATATAGCCTGGAAGGGTGGTTACTAATAAGTGTTAGCATTCTGTCTAAGCCCTGCCCCACAGTTACCTGGCAACAGCCAGGTATGCCTGGCTCACTATAAAAGGGGCTGCTTGCCCCCTCCTCTCTCTCTTGCTATTTTGCCTTCCCGTTCCCCCTCTCCACATGCTCATGGCCTGCCTCTACTTCTCTACTCTCTTTCTCTCTGCCTTTCTCTGCGTCTACCACCCTCTTAACTCCCCTCCCCTATTCCCTGAATGAACTCTGCCCTATATTATACCATCTTGTGGCTGGTCCCTTGGGGGTTGGACTCCTCAGCATGGGCCCCCCTGGAGCACCCTCTGCCCCCATACCTGACTACACCTCCATAGAACATATCCCCCCTTCTCCTTATCTTTTTATAACACATCAATAGGAATAGGAAGTTAACTGGGGATTTTTCCCAAACTCAGTCCAGGAATCTAATAATAGTCAGAGAATGCTTGTAGTCTGACATTGCAGTGCTGTACCAGATACTTTGTAAAGTGAGTCTTTGACAGAGATTACGCTTCATTCATTTTTATTTTATTTATGAGTACAGCGTTGCTGTCTTCATACACACCAGAAGACGGCATCAGATTCCATTATAGATGGTTGTGAGCCACCATGTGGTTGCTGGGAATTGAACTCAGTACCTTTGGAAGAGCAGTCTGTGCTCTTAACCACTGAACCATCTCTCCAGCCCCTGCTCTTATTTTCATGGCTGTGGTGATAACCACCACCAACTTGTGAGGAACCTGCCCAACTCCATTTTAAAGGTGTTATGTTTTATAAAAAGATAAGAAAGGAAGGGGTGCTGGGCAGTGGTGGTACATGCCTTTAATTCTAGCACTTGAGAGGCAGAGGCAGGCAGATTTCAGAGTTGGAGGCCAGCCTGGTCTACAAAGTGAGTTCCAGGACAGCCAGGGCTACACAGAAACCCTGTCTCAAAAAAAAAGAAAGAAAGAGCCGGGCGTGGTGGTGCACACCTTTAATCCCAGCACCGGGGAGGCAGAGGCAGGTGGATTTCTGAGTTCGAAGCCAGCCTGGCCTACAAAGGGAGCTCCAGGACAGCCAGAGCTACACAAAGAAACCCTGTTTCGAAAAACAAAACAAACCAACCAAAAAAACAAACCTAAAAAAAGAAAGAAAGAAAGAAAGAAAGAAAGAAGTATGTTTGGTGGAGTTGAGGCATGGTTTGGGGGAGAGGGGTAGCTCTGTGGGCCCATGCTGTGGCATCCCTTCCCCCTGAGGGACCAGACACACAAAGGTGTAGTATAAAAATAGGGTTTATAAAAATAGGGTTTATGGGGGGCTGGTGAGATGGCTCAGCGGGTAAGAGCACCTGACTGCTCTTCCAAAGGTGATGAGTTCAAATCCCAGTAACCACCCGTAATGAGATCTGACGCCCTCCTCTGGTGCGTCTGAAGTCAGCTACAGAGTAATAAGAAACCCTATCTCAAAAAACCCTGTCTCAAAAATAAATAAATAAATAAATAAATAAATAAATAAATAAAAATAAAAAACAAACAAACAAAAATAGGGTTTATTCACGGCATGGGGAAGGGAGTTGAGAGGGTAAAGACAGAGAAAGGCAGAAAGAGAGAAGAGGAGTAGAGGCCAGCCATGAGCATGTGAAGAAAGGGGAAGAAAGAAGACAGCAAGAGAGAGTCAGTGAGTCAGGCATACCTGGCTGTTGCCAGGTAACTGTGGGGCAGAGCCTAGCCTAAATGCCAACAGAAGGCAGGAGCTATTATCCTGTATTGTTAAAAAAAAGTTCCCTTTACTCTAAGAACTGAGTTGCTCTTTTAAGTCTGTTTCCTGAAGTGCAGCTTGCCCTAACTGGTGACCTTGATTTGTTCTTGGAGAAGACCCTTTCCCTTCCGGACACTCCCTAGTCACAAGGCAACCACATGGAGTTTTTGTTTGCTTGTTTGTTTTGAGATTCTTCTGTATTTCTGTATTGTCCCATTGTTTCTCTTCAGCAAACCAGCTTTTCAATTAATTATGATTTTACTCCTTAAAAGGGGCCTAAGAGAGCAGGGCATGGTGGCACATGCATTTAATCCCAGCACTTGGGAGGCAGAGGCAGGTGGATTTTATGAGTTTGAGGCCAGCCTGGTCTACAGAGTGAGTTCCAGGACAGCCAGGGCTACACGGAGAAACCCTGTATCCAAAAACAAAAATCTAACAAAAATTTACTTTTAAAAAGGAAAAGGCATTACTTTGAGATCTCCATTTTTTTTTTAAAATTATATGTAAGTACACTGTAGCTGTCCTCAGACACTCCAGAAGAGGGAGCCAGATCTCGTTAAGGATGGTTGTGAGTCACCATGTGGTTGCTGGGATTTGAACTTATCACCTTCGGAAGAGCAGTCGGGTGCTCTTACCCGCTGAGCCATCTCACCAGCCCCCTGAGATCTCTAATTTTAATTCTATCATCATATGGAACAAGAGAGATGGTTTGGTAGTTAAGAGCACTTCTTGCTTTTATAGAGGTTTGGTTCCCAGTTCCAGGAATCTGATGTCCTCTCCTGGTCTCTGTGAGTACCCACCCACACACATGTGGCATATAAACACAGACACATGCATACATACTATCCTATTATCTCAGCAACTAAATAAAGATTTCCAACAACTTTACAAAATTTCTATTTTGTGACTTTTTAAAAAAAATTTTTAGATTTATTTATCTTATGTAAAAGTACACTGTCATTCTCTTCAGAAACACCAGAAGAGGGCACCAGAGCCCATTACAGATGGTTGTGAGCCACCAAGTGATTGCTGGGAATTGAACTCAGGACCCCTGGAAGAACAGTCAGTGCTCTTAACTGCTGAGCCATCTCTCCAGCCCCATATTTTGTGACTTAATAAAAATTGTTTCATTTGAATATTGAGAGATATGTGTAAATGTGTTCATACAGATCTGTCTACACAGATACTGATTAGGTCAGTCATCCTTAAAACCAAAGGGTGAAAGTTCAAAGTAACAATAATTATACACCATGACTATTTTATGATTCAAATATCAAATAGATTTGATATTTATACAAATTCCAGACTCCAAGGAGATTTCAAATAGATGAAGAAATATGATCTCAGTGATCTTTAAGCCTGATTGACTAAAGCATATCTCCTCCCATCCAGCACTTCCACCTGACACACCCTCAATACCTATTATGATGGCTAATCTTGGTTGTCAATTTGACTACTTATGTAATCAATAAAAACCCAAGGTGAGAATAGCCATGAGGGATTTTCTTGACTGGATTATTTGAGGTGGAAGTCACACACCCTAAATCTTGGCAGCACTTCCTAATGGAAGTATATGTAAAAGAACACGGAAGAAGGAAAATTTTGCTTTTTCCCTGCTTGCTCTCATTTTTGGTGGCAAGTTCATTTGTCCTGTTGCTGAGGCATTCCTTCACTGGTGTTAGAATATACTTCTTTGGGGTTCCAAAATAAACTGAAAACTGTTAGACCTAGGTAAAATGTTAAGGCCTAGATGGAATGTTAAGGCCAAGGTCAAATGTTACCTGGATAGCTTTCCATTACAAGGAAACTCTTATATGTTTCTGCTATTACTAGGAAACTTTCTTATGGCAAGATTGATTACATATTCTCTTATGTTCTGCGCCCTTGGAAACCAATCAAGATAGAAGTCAGTAGAACTGTTTTGTATAGTTACTTACAAAAGCTTGGACTCAAACCACCCATCCAACAGCAATTCCTGCATCTGTGTATAAGCTTTTATGGTATAAACTGCCCCTGGGATGAACCCCAACATAAGAGAGACACCTGCACCAATATAAGAAACTACTTGGAATAAGACTTCCATTTTAAGTTGTGGTTAAGTAAAGTTTAAACCCCCAAGATCTCCCTGGGAACTGACATCCTACTTGGCAGAAAGAGACAAGTTAAGATATGGATATTAGACGAGTCCCTTCCTGGTAGACAAGTTAAGACATGAATATTAGACAGGCAAGTCACCAGCCACATTGAATACTCCAACCAATGGGAGCAGGATAAATGTACAACAAATACAGGTTCCTAAGGAAATCCCCCATCCCTAAATCCTGATTAGGTGAAATAACATGTCACTGATGCGTGTGGATTTGGGGCTTAAAAACCCTATAGGCGGGGGCTGGTGAGATGGCTCAGCAGGTTAGAGCACCCGACTGCTCTTCCGAAGGTGATGAGTTCAAATCCCAGCAACCACATGGTGGCTTACAACCACCCGTAACAAGATCTGATGCCCTCCTCTGGTGCGTCTGAAGTCAGCTACAGCGTACTTATGAAGAATAATAAGAAATGAATTCTTGGACCGGAGAGACCAACCGGAGCAAGCCAGGCTGTCCGGAGTGAGCGGAGCTGAACGGGGAAGGCTGGAACGAGCGGGGCCAAACTGGAGCTAGCAGAGCAAGCGGGGGGGGGGGGGGGGGGGGGGGGGGGGGGGGGGGGGGGGGGGGGGGGGGGGGGGGGGGGGGGGGGGGGGGGGGGGGGGGGGGGGGGGGGGGGGGGGGGGGGGGGGGGGGGCGTACGGGGCCGTACGGGGGCGGCCGGGAGCAAGTGGGGCTGGCCAGAGCGAGCGGGGCTCGAACAGAGCGAGTGGGGTTTACCGGAACAAGGGAAAAAAACAAAACAAAACAAAACCCTATAGGCTCTTAACTTGGGGTGACTCTTAACTTGGGGTGACGGTTCGGTTCCGAAATTTGGACGATGGTCCTAGTCCACCAGCCCTGGGCATATCCTCAATACACTCTCCCTGTCTGACTGAGGTCAGGTTTGTGTGGTTTGTGAGGCTATTCCTGGACCCCAGCAAAGATATCTATCCTTGTGGACTGAACCAATACTGGAACTACTGGACTATCCAGACCACAGCCTGTAAGCCACCGTAATAAAGCATATGTGTATATGTCCTATTTAAGGTGACTATTGTTGTTATGAAACATCATGACCGGGCTGGAGAGATGGCTCAGCGGGTAAGAGCACCCGACTGCTCTTCCGAAGGTGATAAGTTCAAATCCCAGCATCCACATGGTGGCTCACAACCATCCGTAACGAGATCTGGCGCCCTCTTCTGGAGTGTCTGAAGACAGCTACAGTGTACTTACATATAATAAATAAAATAAATCTTTAAAAAAAAAAAAAAAGAAAGAAACATCATGACCAAAGCAACTTGAGGAGGAAAAGGTTTCTTTTTGTCTTACATTTCCACATCATGTACGTCGACCTTTGAGGAAGTCAAGACCAGAGTGCGGGCAGAGCTGGGAGAGGGGTGGGAATAGGGAAGAGAGATTCAAGCAGGGCAGGTGACCAAGCCGGCTCAGTCAGTCAACAGGTTGTCCAGGGCAGGAGCGAGAATTAAAAAGAAAAACACAATTAGACAACGCTGTAGCGTGACCCCAGCCAGTTCTCAGTCTGCTTTTACACCACTTTAAGTACATGCAAAATAATAAGATCAGTTCTAGGTCAAGGAACAAGCAAGGCAAACAACACAGTCAAGTAAATGCCCCTAGAAAGGGCGTTTACTTGACTGTGTTGTTTACCTTACAAGGAGAGCTTTGCAATAACTCAGATGTAAATGTTCTTAATCTCAGCCTATTTCCTGAGTCCTAGGCCTGCCAAGGACAAAGCCAATTCCCGCCAATTTTTTTTTTTTCCAGAGACAGGGTTTCTCAGTGTAGCCCAGGCTGTCCTGGAACTCACTTT
Organism: Mus minutoides; assembly: GCA_902729485.2. NCBI lineage: Eukaryota > Metazoa > Chordata > Mammalia > Rodentia > Muridae > Mus > Mus minutoides. Next base: position 69,958 of record LR750979.1, on the reverse strand, counting down.
GTAGACCAGGCTGGCCTCGAACTCAGAAATCTGCCTGCCTCTGCCTCTCAAATTAAAGGTATGTGCCACCACCGCCCGGCCCACCAAGTTTCTTGAATCTGCCCTAAAAGCACTCCACAGGCAGGGACTTGGAAGTCCCTGGGGACAGGGACAGGAGCTGAAGCTGGGGCCGTGAGGAGCTCTGCTTACTGGCTTGCTCCCCATGGTTTGATCAGCCTGCTTTCTTATAGAACCCAACATCACTGGACCACCCGCAGAAGTCTGGGCCTTCTCCTATCAATCACTAATTTAAAAAAGGCCTTATAGGTGTAGGCTTAAATGTTTCAAAACCTACTTTAATTAAGGGTTCTTAAAACAGTTTAAACTCCCTTCTAGCCCACCACCTACCAGAGGTAGAGGAAAAGAAAGGTTAATAGGGCAAAGGGGGATGTGAACCTGTTTAGAGCAAGTTCTTTTGGGTGACTCCAATCTCGGTTGTCAGGATATCAGCAGTCCAGTTCACATGAGTCAGCAGTGATAGATCGATCCACTCACAAATGAGCGATGGCAGTTTGATCCAGAAGAAACCTGGAGGCTCTGACAATCAGGCCGAGTCGTCAGAAGTGGCAAGAAACTGCTGGAACACCACTGCAAGTTCTTTGGTGCATTTCTCTCTACGAAGTCACAAAAATGATCAGTGAAGAGGACAAAGTGAACCAGTACCCCAGCATTCTCAGCAGAGACCAGTGAAGAGCACCAAAGAGTGGCAAGGCGACCCAATACCACAGCGCTGTCCACTGTCTGTTGAGTTATAGCCTTTCCAAACATCAGCTGTCCTCTCTAGCGTCTGCTCTACCAAGATAGCATGTGTCATTTTCCCTGGCAGCTTCCAGAAAGATACCACGTGTCTGTTCTCAGCAAAACACCCTCCAACACATCTGATTCAGCAAAAACATAGTACCATAAGGAGGTTTCCAGAAAAACATCACATGACACAACTGAGTCTCCAAAGAAGCCAGAAATTTCCACTTTATACAGGCATGCCTAGAATCCAATTTTATGGAGACATGTAGCCTCTCCCAGCCTAAAAACCAACTGATTCAAACTTTGACCTTGCTGCTACTGAGAATGAGACCACCTGGGGTGTAGCCTTCTGACCTAGAAGGCTCTATTGTTATGTCAACTGCCCCTACCCTACTCCAAGACACTGCTACCTGCAGAGAGTCCCTAGAGATATTCTGGAGACTGCTAGCAATTCAGTAATTTACACCTACTTGCTAAAACAGTTCTTTCAATTGCCTACAGGCTGGCAACAGGCATCTAGAATGGATCTGCAGGAGATGGGCTTTCCCTTTATATAAGCGCAGATTATTAGTTAACTTTGGGGCCTTGAACAGAAATATATCTTGGCCACCATTATTTCTCTCGTGCCCTTTACTCCTATACAGCTCCTGACTCCCACTCAGGTACCCAATTAGTGTGGCTGCAGGTAGCTACAGAGAAATTTTCTTTTTTCTTTTTGTAACAGGGTTTCTCTGTATAGCCCTGGCTGTCCTGGAACTCACTCTGTAGACTAGGCTGGACTCGAACTCAGAAATCCGCCTGCCTCTGCCTTCCAAATTAAAGGTGTGCACCACCACCGCCCGGATCTTGAGACATTTTCTTTTTTTTTTTTTTTTTTTTTTTTTTTTTTTTTTTTTTTTTTTTTTTTTTGGTTTTTCGAGACAGGGTTTCTCTGTGTAGCCCTGGCTGTCCTGGAACTCACTTTGTAGACCAGGCTGGCCTCGAACTCAGAAATCCGCCTGCCTCTGCCTCCCGAGTGCTGGGATTAAAGGCGTGCGCCACCACGCCCGGCTCTGCTACATCTTTATGATATTATAGCCCATATTCTATTTATTCTGTCTATAAACAACACTGCTTACTGGCCAGCAGTAATATTACTGAGGCAAAATTTCAGCGTTATGTTATATATTTACAGGAAGAAAAGGTAAAAGAGCTCTACTTAATAGGTTTGAAGAAAAGTACGTGCTTAGATAACTTGAATGCTCCTAAAACTCTTGGAAATGTAAGAAAAGCGAGCAAGTGTCTCAAGTTTGCACTAAAAAGCACTTTGAAGCTTGCTAGTTTCATAAAAAGAGATGTCCATGTGGAGCCCTTAGCCTTGGGTACCATGAAGGCAAACTATTTCTTGGAATGCCATGGGCAAATGCACTTTATCTGTTACAGAACTTGCTAACAAGAAAGGTAATCCCACAGCTGGGTGTGGTGGCGCAAATCTTTAATCCTAGCACTTGGGGGGCAGGGGCAGGTAGATTTCTGAGTTCAAAGCCAGCCTGGTCTACAAAGTGAGTTCCAGGACAGCCAGGGCTACACAGAGAAACCCGGTCTCGAAAAACCATAAAAAACAAACAAACAAAAAAAAAAAAAAACAAAAACAAACTGGGCAGTGGTGGCACACGCCTTTAATTCTAGCACTTGGAAGGCAGAGGCAGGCGGATTTCTGAGTTTGAGGCCAGCCCGGTCTACAAAGTGTGTTCCAGGACAGCCAGGACTACCCAGGCTGTCAGAGAAACCCTGTCTTGAAAAACCAAAAAAAAAAAAGAAAAAAAAAAAAAAAAAGAAGGTACTGAAAGAGTAGTACGTAACCAAAGACAAAATAGAGTCCCTTGTGTCAGGGGGGAAAGTGAACCTTTAAAAATACCGATGGCTCTAGGTACTGGGCAAGCCTTTCCTGGAACAATCACAGAATAGCCAACGCCCTCTGAATATCTCTGTGAAATGTCTCAATGCCCCAGGAGGTTGCCTAAGGTAGCACATGACTT
>LR750979.1:39205-62808 GCA_902729485.2 Mus minutoides | reverse complement strand
CCCTACCCCATTGTTATAAAAGCTCCTGATTTTCGAGCCACGAGGTCGACCCCCCTGTCCCCTGCGTGGGATACGGGTCGTCCCGGAGCTCCGATTAAAAATCCTCATGCTTTTTGCATCAAGATAGGTCTCGTGATTCGTGGGGTGCACGAACAACCCGTGTTTGAAATAGGGGTATTTCTGGTTGGATCTTACAGTACTCCCAAAACAGCCAGGCTCCCTTGGTTCTGTGGACTTCCAAACATCTTTCCAATCTCTTTGGTGATTCATAGCCATCAATGCAAGTTAAAGTTAATGACATGTGATAGATCTTTAAAGATCAGGTACCATTGGGAATCTTTTCTACTCCAGACATCTTCATGTGGAAATACTGTATGGTTTGGGGTCTGTTAGCAAACATGGTCTGAAGTACAGTAAATCTTCTGTGCAGAAGAAGCAAGGTTTCTAGAAATTACGAAATGGCACGGTTCACATAAATTGTGGAAGAGCTGCTTTCAGGTGTGCCTGTAGGTGATGAACAGCTCCTAACTTCCCTCTTTCCAGTTTTCACTAAAAAACTAAGGTGGGGAGGGGTTGAGGGTTCTGATCTCCAGAGGGTAGCTGACAATACTGAAGTAAAAAGGGAATCAACACTCTCTGTGAGGAGACCTGGATAGGCAGCTCATTCGTCAGGACAGCTGTAAATATGAGATCCAGAACATACTTCCAGTCACGGGAGCTATTTTTATATAGTCTTGGGTTTGTTCGAGGTTTTTTTTTCCCCAGCAGAAATGACCAAAGATGCAAACAGAATGGGAAAGTAGAAAGGAAGAGGGGGGTCCTCTGCCATCAGTCGCCAGAAGTGGAATTTTATGTAAAGACACCAAAAAGAGTTTTGTTGTTGTTTACTTGTTTACCAAGACTCAGCTTAAACCTGGGACCTGCTTGTCTCTGTAGTGCTGTATGCATTCCATGTTCAAACTTGGGAAGCAGAGGCAGGTGGATCTTTGTGAGTTCGAGGCCACCCTGGCTATCAAGGAATTATCAAGGATAATTCCAGGCTATCAAGGATTATAACAGGGAGAACCCTGTCTATACGGAGGGAGGAAATGAGGGGGGAGGGAGAGAGAGAGAGAGTGAGGGACAGAGCTACAGAGAGACAAATGTTGAGATTAGATTCATCTGGAAAATGACTGCAAATAAAACTGAGATAGTTTGTGAATTTATTATTTATTTCCAGTCAATAGTTCTGCACAAGACTCAGATGTGTGTATGAGATGCCATACTGGGCTGGAGAGATGGCTCAGCCATTACAGGCTAAAGCCAGACAGAAGTGAGCATATTAGGAGATGCCATACCCTCTCTCCCCTACCCTCAGAGTGTATCTTGTCCCTGTGAGATCAACACAGTTTTCTCAGCACCTTTTGACCAAAGGAGAGAGAGAGAGATGGCAGTGGATGTGGCTGGTTTTCACCAGAACTCATGTTAAGGTTTGATCATCAACTAGATGGTGTTGAGGGGTCACTGGTGGGGTATCTGAAGAAGAAAACTCCTAAGCCAGGCATGGTGCTACACGCCTTTAACCCCAGTACTTGGGAGGCAGAGGCAGGTGGATTTCGAGGCCAGCCTGGTCTACAAAGTGAGTTCCAGGACAGCCAGGGCTATACAGAGAAACCCTGTCTCGAAAAACAACAACAAAACAAAACAAAAAAAAAGAAAACTCCTAAGATGCCTGAATAAATCATATAGAGTATTTACTGCCTGCTGAGCTGTCTCAGGCTGAGTAGTAGGAAGCAGCCTTTGTTGGCATCAGGACCTCCCAATCCTATGACATCACATAGGTGACAGTGAGACCTGCAGACCTGTTCCAAGACAGCAGGAACCATAGTCTCAGAATCCACTTGGCTCACCTCCCACCTTTACCCAAGTTATGTCATTTTCCATATAAATAAGGAAATCCCTCTGTCTTTCCCACTTCTCTTTCTGCCACCAACTCCCCCCGCCCAATAAACCTCTCACACGTGGAATGTTTGGGCCCAGTGTGCTGTGTTCAAACTCAAGCCATTATTTTTTTTTTTCCCCTTGTTCCGGTCAATCCCGCTCGCTCCCGCTGGCTCTGCTCGCTCCGGCCAGCTCCACTCGCTCCCGGCCGCCCCCGTATGGCCCTGCTCGTTCCAGCCGCTCTGATCGGCTCTGCTTGCTCCGGCCGTTCCTGTTCGGCCCCACTCGCTCAGGCCGTCCCTGCTTGCTTCGGCCGTCCCCGTTCGGCTCCACTCGCTCTGGACAGCCTCACTTGCTCCGGTTGGTCTCTCCAGTCCAAGGATTCATTTCTTATTATTCTTCATAAGTATGCTGTAGCTGACTTCAGACGCACCAGAGGAGGGCATCAGATCTTGTTATGGGTGGTTGTAAGCCACCATGTGGTTGCTGGGATTTGAACTCATCACCTTCGGAAGAGCAGTCGGGTGCTCTAACCAGCTGAGCCATCTCACCAGCCCCCTCAAGCCATTATTTTAACACATCAGCCTTGACCACCAATTTGTTTTTCCCCTAAATATTTATTTATTTATTTACTGTATATGAGCGCACTGTCACTATCTTCAGACACACCAAAAGAGGGCATCTGATCCCATTATAGATGGTTGTGGACCACCATGTGATTGCTGGGAATTGAACCCAGGACCTCTGGAAGAGCAGACAGTGCCCTTAACCACTGAGCCATCTCTCCAGCCCCCTTTTTGAGTTTTTAACAGCAGACCTGCAATTGTGATATATACAGAAAGGCAGCTGTGGGCATCTGCAGCAAGCTAGCATTGTTTACAGAAGCAGAAAGATAGCAGGTAACTGGCCAGGTAGCTCTTATAACTGTTAGGTCAGGGACATATTGAATAGAAATGTATGGCTGCTCTAAGTGACCAGAGACCAGTCTACCCAGGACAGTTGTAGCACTCAAGGGATTCTTAGGACTACTTCCAGAGATGGTGTAACCATATGCAGTAGGCCACTACACTGGGCCTTGGGGAAGGGGGTACTCATGGTGAGGAACCCATTCTCATGAAGGAGTTATCACTGGGAAGCTGGCCAGCTTGACACTTCTGGTCTCTAGAATTACAAGCCTAAATGAACCTCAGTTCTTTCCACGTAGTCTCAGGGACTGTGGTGCAGCAATGGAAATCAGGCAGAGGCAGACTGGGGTTCTAGATGGTAGATCCAGGGCTTCATCCATGTCATCAGCTTTAAGAAACCCTGGCTGCCAGCAGAGTCAACCAACCAAAGAGTGAGCACTGGCTGGACCTAGCCCCCTGCACATATGTAGCAGATAAACAGCTTGATCTTCATGCAGGTACCCTAACAATAGGGGCGGGGTATGTCCCTGAATCTGTCACCTGCCTGACTACCTGTGGATCCTGTTCCCCTAACTGGGCCACCTTGTCTGGCTTCAGTGAGAGAGGACACACCTAGTCCTACAGCAACTTCATGTGCTGGTGGTGGTAGAGGTACCAAGGAAGGGCAAAACCTATATGGAGGCTCCCCTTCTCAAAGAAGAAGGTGGGGGCTGGTGAGATGGCTCAGCGGGTAAGAGCACCCGACTACTCTTCCGAAGGTGATAAGTTCAAATCCCAGCATCCACATGGTGGCTCACAACCATCCGTAACAAGATCTGGCACCCTCTTCTGGAGTGTCTGAAGACAGCTACAGTGTACTTACTTATATAATAAATAAAATAAATCTTTTTTAAAAAAAAAAAGAAGAAGAAGGTGGCGGGGGAGGAATGGGGCAGGAGGGGTTACTGGGAGAAGGGAGGCTGATATTGGGATGTAAAGTGAATATATAAATAGATTTAATAATTTTTTGTCTGTTTGCTTTTCAAGACAGGGTTTCTTTGTGTATCCCTGGCTGTCCTGGAACTCACTCTGTAGACCAGGCTGGCCTCAAACTCAGAAAATCCACCTGCCTCTGCCTCCCGAATGCTGGGATTAAATGCATGTGCCACCACGCCCTGCTCTCTTAGGCCCCTTTTAAGAAGTAAAATCATAATTAATTGGAAAGCTGGTTTGCTGAAGAGAGACAATGGGACAATACAGAAATACAGAAGAATCTCAAAACAAACGAGCAAAGAAAACTCCATGTGGTTGCCTTGTGACTAGGGAGTGTCCGGAAGGGAAAGGGTATTCTTCCCCCCACCCCCCCAGGACAGGGTTTCTCTGTGTAGTCCTGGCTGTCCTGGAACTCACTCTGTAGACCAGGCTGGCCTTGAACTCAAAAATCCACCTGCCTCTGCCTCCCAAGTGCTGGGATTAAAGGCGTGCGCCACCACCGCCCGGCTAAGGGAAAGGATATTCTTAAAGAGGAATTTTCTGGATCAGGTTGGCCTTTAGGACTATCTTTGAGGGAGTGTCTAGTTTGCTCATAGATATAGGAAGATCTAGTCTGTTCCTTAGACAAAGGTGTTCTGAAAAGCAGAAGAAAGGGGAAAACCACCTGAGGGCAAGCATGTAAGCAAGCAGGCCATGACTCACACACACTTCTCTGCTCTGGACTACAGATGTGCTATGACTAACTGCCTGAGTTCCTGCCTTTACTTTCTGAGAATGATGTGAGGTAACCTGGAGTTATAAGCAAATAAACTCTTTTCTCTCTAAATTGTTTATTGCTGGGGATGTTTGTCATAGCGGCAGAACTGGAACCAGAACACCAAGTCTTCAAAAGTCAGTCTATGCTTTATTCTCCATGCGCCCAATGGGCACAACTCACCACATGCTAACAGGCCCCTGGTCACACGGTCACACAACTACCTTAAGGAAGATCCAGCACAGCAGCTTTAAGGAACCCAGAAGTCCAGGCTGCTAGGACAAGAAATCCTGTCCTCGGTGGCCTGGCCATGCTGAGGACTACTGGTCCTGGGTCTTCTGAGAACACGGCGGGAGCTGGTAACCTAGCATCTGCGGTGTGAGGAGAGGGCCAGGGCCTAGGGGTGGGGACTGTTCCAGGATCTTCATTTCTGTCATTCAGGGGAAACTGAAGAGCATTCATAACTTGCTTATCTCTTCTGATCCTGTTTTGCCATCTTCCCGGCAGGGTGTATTGAGGCAAGGAAAAAAAATATTGCAGTGTCAGAAAGGCCTTGGCCAACCAGGTGTTGCAACTCCCCTGGCCTCACTGGGTGTGGTCCAGACATATCTATCTTCCCCCAAACTCCAAGTCTTTTAGTAAAAGGATGAAGGTTGAGAAGGGAAAGTGGAATCACATGAATAAGTTAGTTAGCACTGCAAAAGCGCTGCCAAGTGCCTGAAATAAATAGTGCAGTCTCCCGGCCTGTGAGCAGAGCCCTGGCCTGAAAGGTACCGTACTGACCATCCATTGGTCCTGGCTCAATAGGGATGACAGTGATTTGTAGCTTTCTCTGGCCCTGGTCTGAAGCAAGTCAGCCAGTAAGAGGACATGGATTTCTGCAGAGAAGGCTCCTATCGTGAGGCGCCTTGGGCCTTGGGCGCCCTGGGGATGGGATGGTAGAAGGCTTCAGGTTCCTGGCTAGGGAAACAGCTGCTGTAGCTATTGGCCTGTGCTGGGGAGACTCGCAGGTCTGGAGAAAAGCGCCAGTACTTTAACTCTAAGCAGGGAGGTAGAGGGTTGTTAAATCCTGAATTGGGATCGGGTATAAGAGGCTCTCCTGGCCGGGCATGGTGGCGCACACCTTTAATCCCAGCACTTGGGAGGCAGAGCCAGGTGGATTTCTGAGTTCGAGGCCAGCCTGGTCTACAAAGTGAGTTCCAGGACAGCCAGGGCTATACAGAGAAACCCTGTCTCCAAAAACCAAAAAAAAAAAAAGAGGCTCTCCTGATTTTTTCCCTTCTTGAACCTTATCCTAATGTGATTACCATCCAGTAATCTGTTTTCCCATCCCACTTCTCAGATAGTTCATTGGTTTACAGACAGGAACAGAAATTTTGGAGAAAGTAGAACTTTGAAGAGGCCATTGAGGAGGTTGTGGCGGCAAGAGCTGGGGCGTGGGGAGTGTATGGGGTATGAAGCAATCCTATGTAGCCCCTCCCCATGCATGTGGGTCTTACTCCACAATGGTTCTATATAAGTGCCTGTGACTCCACCACCCATACAAACTTCCTTGAAACAAGAGCTCCCTTGCTTCCTTTAAGCACAAGAACATGGTTAAGGGGGATCCCGACTCAGCTCCAGTGCCATCCACCGTTGTTTGCATCAACAGCGATGCTATCCAGCCGGATTACGTTGCCTGGTCTACATTTAGCACTGTGTTCATGAATAGCTGCTGTCTAGGTTTCATTGCCTATGTCTACTCGGTGAAGGTGAGTGTTGTAGAAGGTGTGTATGTGGTTGTGGCTTCTCCTGCCCAGAGGACAGGAGAAGGTCATGTACAGCCTTATGTCTTTGTATGTGTAGCACTCTGAGTTTGGTGTCCTGAATGTACTTATGTGTTTGTATGTATAGACTATGTAAATAGCATATAGAATGTATATGTGGGTTGTATGTAGGAGACTCTCCTATTTAGGCAAAAGGAGAGAATGCCCAGGGATTCTGGGGTGAGATTGTCTCCACTGTAGTTTAGAGGAATTCGATCTGCTTCCTGCTTTAGTTTCTGGAATGCCCCTTCACCCTGCAGACAGGGGCACCAGGCTGGGTGCAAGTGAGACTTACAAGAAAGTGGTGCCCCATGGTAAGGTGAGCATATAGTCCTCGGGTCTGCTGAATGGTCTGAATGTGACCTGAGAGAGGAGACTGCACTGAGCAGGAAGGACAATGGGGAAACTGAGGCAAAGCACCTGGCTCCTGATGACTTGCTCCAAGGCCACACTAATCTTTTCATCTCTTTCAGTCCAGGGACCGGAAGATGGTGGGTGACATGATTGGGGCCCAATCCCATGCTTCAACTGCCAAGATTCTGAACATCTTTGCTCTGACCATCTCCATCATCTTCTACATCATGCTTATCATTTTATACAGCCTAAATTTACTAGGCAACCAATAATATTAGAACCCACTAGTTAGGTACTAACTAGTTAGTTAACTAATTATTAATTAACTAAACTAGTACCAATTTAGATACTAAGGGTGGGACTCCATGCGCTGTCAAAGTCAGTGGACTAAATTCTTCCATGTACTGTCTTCGTGAAGAAAGCATTCATGTGCTCCACCCCTCAGAGTTGCCCCTTATCCAGAGGCCCTAACCTGTCACTCTACCCTCCTGTAAATGTTTATCCTCATGCATCTGTTCACAGTGGATTCAATAAAGTGCATGTGGTAGCAATTGTGCTGTGAGTTCCTATCCCCTGACTGGTCCTTACTGAGCTTGCTCGGAGTTTCCCTGGCTTCCTTCTTGTTGAAGAGGTTGGGGTGTGGATGGGGTAGGTGTGGATGGCTGTATAGTGCAGGGCATCCACAGAGAAGCAGGGTTCTGGCTTCAGGATGGAGACAGCAGCTGACAAGCATTTTGAATAGTGTCCTCTTTTACCTAGCAGGTACAAGGAGGCAATAACTAAGCATTGCCTACCTCCGGCTCCATGTCCCTAGAGTACAAGAAGGGTGCAGAGCCATGCACTAGTGGGTTTTAAGTCCAGGGATAGAGGACCAGCCCAGGGTCCTCCACTTTTAGGAGGAAGAAACCTTGACCCAGACATGCTGTGTTCAAGATCTCTATGGTGGCCTTTGGCTTGGATTCTGACCCCTCCCTTCTCACACACATCTCACAGGCTTATTTCAGGTCAGGGGTGGGCAGTGGGAAGTGAACATGGAATCTTCGATGCTAGGTGCCATGCTGATCCAGGGTATTATCTCTCTGTGGGTCCTCAGATCCTGAAGTGTGTGTGGGGGGTAGGTCTGGAGAGGCCTCGGTACCCTTCACCATTAGTCTGTTCTCAAAATTCACCTGTGAGCATACATTTTTTGCAACCCGCTTTTTTTTTTTTGGTTTTTCGAGACAGGGTTTTTCTGTGTAGTCCTGGCTGTCCTGGAACTCACTTTGTAGACCAGGCTGTAATCTTGGGGTGCCCAAAATGAGGTAGAAATGCAGATTCCAGGGCATTGAGGAAGAGGAGAGGTAAAGTGGAAACTCTTTGGAAAGTTAAAGCAAGTTTAGTTTTGCTAAGGCACACAGGTGAAATGATGTCTTGCTAAAGCAAACATATGAAAGATTGTTTTCCTGAAGCAGATCCAGGTGAAAGGATGTTTTGATATAGCAAACACATGAAAGAGTGCTTAATGAAGGAAGGAGTGTAGCTATGAATCCATGGATAGTGGAAGAAGAGCCCTGAGCATTGGTTTGGTTTGCTCTGCTTCATTATTCTTCACTAACAACAAACATGTATAGGTTCTCCTTACATAGTGTCATTGGGCACTGCTCTCGAGGTGCCTGCCGCTTCTGCAGTCTTGCTTCAGGCACATTGGCAAGCTTGGAGGTTTCTTCAGGATTTAGCTACTGTTGCTAGTTTGTGCCTGGTGTCGCTTGCTGAAAAGACTGGACTGTAGCTGCTGGTTCATGTGTGGTGTCTGCCTGTCTGGAGGACTGGTCTGTAGCTGCTGAGTCGTATTTAGTGCTTGCTATGGGACTGAGCTGCTGCCAAAGATGATTCAAGCTCACCCCCAAAGAACTGTTGCTGAAGAGGTTCCTTTCCCCCATATCCTAATAACTTCTCTTCCACTACCTCTGCTGGGTGGTGGGTTAGAGGAGAAGTTGAACCCTTATTAAAAGCAGGTTGCGCTGGGCGTGGTGGCGCACACCTTTAATCCCAGCACTTGGGAGGCAGAGGCAGGCGGATTTCTGAGTTCGAGGCTAGCCTGGTCTACAGAGTGAGTTCCAGGACAGCCAGGGCTATACAGAGAAACCCAGTCTTGAAAAACCAAAAAAAAAAAAAAAAAAAAAGGAAGTGGATGCAAGTCTTAACAAGAGAAGCCAGGCCAGGTGTTTCTGTTATCAAGGAGGGACATAAACTGAGTCTTTCAGTATGATCAGGAGTGGCTTTTCTGGCCACAGCCCTCACCTTATCATGTGTTTGAGAAAGTTCCTCTGGCATGACAAAGATGATGAAGGTTCTCTCGGTGACCATTGCACTAGCACTAATACATTTTGATAGGGCAGGAGGGAAAAAGAGTGACTGTAGCACAAACAGGCCAGCCCAGGACCATGAGGTCATAGGCAAGTGACCGAAGATCATTGAGTTCTAATACCAAAGTCCAGTGATTGATCACATTTAGTGCACTAGGGCTCTGCAAGAAGAGACACAGAGACGCGTTAGCATTTTTTTTAAAGATTTATTTTATTTATTGTATGTAAGTACACTGTAGCTGTCTTCAGACACTCCAGAAGAGGGCGCCAGATCTCATTATGATGGTTGTGAGCCACCATGTGGATGCTGGGATTTGAACTTATCACCTTCGGAAGAGCAGTCAGGTGCTCTTACCCGCTGAGCCATCTCACCAGCCCCAGCATTTTTTTTTTTCTTTTTTTGGTTTTTCGAGACAGGGTTTCTCTGTATAACCCTGGCTGTCCTGGAACTCACTTTGTAGACCAGGCTGGCCTCTAACTCAGAAATCCGCCTGCCTCTGCCTCCTGAGTGCTGGGATTAAAGGCAAGCGCCACCACGCCCGGCCCGCGTTAGCATTTTGTCTAGGCTCTGCCCCACAGTTATCTGACAACAGCCAGGTGTTCCTGACTCACGATAAAAGGGACTGCTCACCCCCTTCCTCTCTCTTCCCTTCTTGCTCCTGCTCTGTCCTCTCCCCATTCTCCCCCCACTCCTCCAGTGCTCATGGCTAGCCTCTACTTCTCTGTTTTCTCTCTCTCTCTCTCTCTCTCTCTCTCTCTCTCTCTCTCTCTCTCTGCCTTTCTCTGTCTCTACTAGCCTCTCAACTCCTCTCCCAATGAATAGAGAATAAACTCTGTTCTATACTATACCACTGTATGGCTGGTCCCTCAGGGGGGGAAGGGATGCTTCAGCATGGGCCTGTAGAGGGCCCCCCCTTCCCCAACATATGACTGCACAGCCACCAAAGATATTCCTTCTCTCTCTTTTTTTGTTTTGTTTTGTTTTTCGAGACAGGGTTTCTCTGTATAGCTCTGCCTGTCCTGGAACTCACTCTGTAGACCAGGCTGGCCTCGAACTCAGAAATCCGCCTGCCTCTGCCTCCCGAGCCCTCTCCTTTTTAAAACACAAGAAGTACCGTTCATCCCACCATCTACCTGAAACAAAGCCAGTAGAATTGGCCTCCATAGTAAGAGGCTCTCTGGGCACTCTTCATTGCTGAGAGAATAGAGGTTTCTTTGGGGCCTGGCTGGTAGCTTGATAAGGAGAACAGTGAGGTTCTGCAGCTGTTAGCCTGAGCTTGGTTGACTCCAGGACCCCTCACTCTTAAACACTGAGGTTTGGGCCTTGGGACAAGTCCTGACTAGAGTTCCTGGCCGGGAAGTTCCCCTGATTCAAAATCCTTCCTGACATCCTGCCCTGGAGTAATTTGATCCGCAGGCTTTTTAGATCCCCGCCCCTCTGAACCCAGACCAGTTTCATCAAGTCAAAATTCAGGAAAAGGAAACTTCTGAGAAACCGAAACTGCCGCAGAAAGGGCAGACCCGCAGAGCTCCCCATCCTTCGTCCTGCACTGTTGCCTCTGCTCGGCACCATGAACCACACTTCTCCAGCCTTCATCACCGCTGCCAGTGGGGGACAGCTCCCAAACTACGAAAGAATCAAGGAAGAATATGAGGTGTCTGAGCTGGGGGCACCCCACGGATCGGCTTCTGTCAGAACTACTGTGATCAACATGCCCAGAGAGGTGTCTGTGCCTGACCATGTGGTCTGGTCCCTGTTCAATACACTCTTCATGAACTTCTGCTGCCTGGGCTTCATTGCCTATGCCTACTCTGTGAAGGTGAGTGTGCTAGAGTGGGGGCAGTGATGGTGTAATAAGGTGTGTGTGAGCCTGAAGCTCCATCTACCCAGATGGCACCGAGGTGTGAGTGCGGGGTCCTTTGTTTAAAATAAGTTTGTGTGCATTCTTCTGTGGTGTGCATATACACGTGTTGGCTTAAAGACTCTCTGGGGCAGATACAGGAGATTCTGGAGTCAGACTCTTTCAATGCAGTCTAGAGGGATGCCTATAGCGCCTTCACCTTACAGACTGGGATGCTAGCCTGTGTGGAAAGTGTTCAGGAGATTCATGGGGAACAATAGTCCACAGTGGGGTGAACATCCAGTGCTAGGGCCTCCTGGATGATCAGAGGATGTAAAATGTTCCTGACCTAAGATGGGGAGATGCAGTCCACAGGGAGTATGTCAGGAAAACTGTCAGAGCATCTGCCTATCAGCTCCAGGGCCACTGACCGTCTGTCTGCTCTGCTCCAGTCTAGGGACCGGAAGATGGTGGGTGATGTGACTGGAGCCCAGGCCTACGCCTCCACTGCTAAGTGCCTGAACATCAGCACCTTGGTCCTCAGCATCCTTATGGTCGTTATCACCATTGTTGCTGTCATCGTCATTGTTCTTAATGCTCAAAATCTTCACACAGGATTCTGACTTCCGGTCCTGAAGTGCTTCCCCACCCGCAGCTGCGTCCCTCCTTGCTCCTCCCTACACGCAGGTGTAACACTCATTTATCTATCCACAGTGGATTCAATAAAGTGCACTTGATAGCCACCATCCTATGACTGCTTTTATTTATCCCACCTCAATCTTCCTTGCTCTGAGGTTGACACGTAGGTTATCCTCAATTTGGCAGCAGCCTCTGGCCTACTGTTGTGGACATTTGCTGGCCAAAGTCCTGGATGGTATTTGTCTGCTTCAGGCAGGGAGAACTCAAGCTTCATCTGGCCCTGGCCCCACATTTCCAGGGCACCCAGTCCAGATCAGAAGTAGAGGACCAGGTCTGAGTCCTTGTTCTTTAGGAAGAATACTCTGATCGAGACAAGATGCTGTCAAAAGTTCCATGTGTGCTTTCAGAAGGGGGGGGGCGGGGGAGGGGAACCCTGGGCTGATCCTGTCCAGGATTTGCAGGGTGCTGTGGTGGGGGCCTGGCATCCCCTACTGGTCCCACAGTAGCGATGCAGTTCATTCCTTGTCGCCCTGGAGCCTAGACTGACCTTAAAAATGGCTCAGTCGCTGCCCTGGCGCCCCCTGCCGGCACTCCGCAGATACGGTGGCCATGTGGGGCTTCTGCTTCCCCGCTCCCCCGGACCCTATCTGGTAAGGGAGAGCGCCAATTACCCCCTATTGTGCTAGGGTATGTAGGACTCACTTCTCCGGGCGAGGTGGTCCTAGTACCCATGTTATCACTTCCCTTAGGTGCATTGAGTTTTTGAGTCTCCTGGGGATGGATGGGCGCTCTCTGTTTAGGTTGGTGCAGGGTTCAATCATTCATCTCATCGCTGCCTTTCCAAGGGAACTTATTTCTGATTCCAAGAGGCAAGCACCTCAAGAGTGTTGCCTAGATCTTCTCCCTGTGTCTATGGGACTCCCTTTGTCCCCCTAAATCATTGTGGTGGGTTTTAATGTCACCATCATACCCAGGGCAGCACAGTGGATATGAAGTGCCTTGAGTGTTAGTGGGGAGGTGCTGTAGTGGTTGCAGCCAGGAATTTGGGAGTGGGTGTGGTGGGGAGAAAGGGATAGGGGGGCACTTTTTTAAGTGAAAGGGTTTGGGTTTCTTATCCTGGGTGGCAGAGCCCCAACTTGTTCCCTAGCCCAGATTCTGACAGAGCTGACCTGCCCAGCAGGGAATTTAACCACCAGAGGGAAACATAAGGCAGCTTCAAGGGATATGCTGAGCGCCCGCCCTCTTCACCCTCACAGGATGTCAGGCTCCCTGGGAGGGTGTGTGGAAAGAAGGATTGAGCAATGGGGTTTACAAACTAGCTCTGAGGTATGGAAGATGAACAAGATTCCCCTGCTGGTGGGGAACCTCCCTGTCCACCAAGCAGCTCTGGTTTCCCAGAACACACTTTTTTTTTTTTTTTTGGTTTTCCGAGACAGGGTTTCTCTGTATAGCCCTGGCTGTCCTGGAACTCACTCTGTAGACCAGGCTGGCCTCGAACTCAGAAATCTGCCTGCCTCTGCCTCCCAAGTGCTGCGATTAAAGGCATGCGCAACCACGCCCGGCCCCAGAACACACTTTTTATAAAGGGATCTTGTCTTATTGGGGATTGGCTGAGTACTAAAAGGATACAAATGAAGCAGGAAAGGAGGACATGGGAAGGAAGAAGCCCCATCCCGGCATCTAGTTTGTCTTCTTCATTGAGAGTCAAGAAACTTGATAAAGCCACAATTGCCTCCATGACTGTCTTAATACGTTCTGGGTTGTTGTTGCTGTTTGTTTGTTTGTTTGTTTCGTTGTGTAGCCCTGCCTGACCAGGCTGGCCTCGAATTCTGAGATCTGCCTGCCTCTGATTCCTGAGAGTTGAAATTAAAGGCGTGCACCACCATGGCCTGGCTCCTATCTTAATACTTAACAAAACTATTGTTTCACGTTGTCTTGTCCTGACATTTTCCTGGTTGTTGAGGGTCAAACCCTACCCCCTTTAAAGAAGAGCTTAAGGGGGAAGGAGCCTCTCAGGGCACCAAGGGCAGTGCTGGGCATCGGCTGGCTCCCTTACTGCTGCAGCTCTGATGGAAGATAAACCCGAGAACCACATTACCCAGCGCAAGGATAGCAGGCATTGCTGGGGAGGCAAATTTTCCGTCCAAACCCCTGGTTAAGAATTGACCTATTGGGGCTGGAGAGATGGCTCAGTGGTTAAGAGCGCCAACTGCTCTTCCGAAGGTCCAGAGTTCAAATCCCAGCAACCACATGGTGGCTCACAACCATCCGTAATGAAATCTGATGCCTTCTTCTGGAGTATCTGAGGACAGCTACAGTGTACTTACATATAATAAATAAATAAATCTTTAAAAAAAAAAAAAGAATTGACCTACTGCACAACCCTGCTTAGGGAATGGGTACTGGAGCTTTTTGTGGACTTAGAAGTCTTTTTGACTGAGGTAAAACTGTCAGCACCTCACGGTCCTTGTCCAAAGCCATAGCCAGGCCCCACACAGCCTCCTTCATACCTAGAGCACCTCTGTCTTACTTAGGGGTTCTATTGCTGTGGTAAAACACTATGACCAAGAGCAGCTTTTATTTAGAGGAGACGGTTTACTGGCTTGCTCCCCATACCTTGCTCAGCCTGCCTTTTTTTTTTTTTTTTTTTTTTTGGTTTTTCGAGACAGGGTTTCTCTGTATATCCCTGGCTGTCCTGGAACTCACTCTGTAGACCAGGCTGGCCTCCAACTCAGAAATCCACCTGCCTCTGCCTCCCGAGTGCTGGGATTAAAGGCATGCGCCACCACCAGCCCCAGCCTGCCTTCTTATCCCACCCAGGAGCGCTTTCTCAGGGGTGGGACCATTTCCAGGGAGTTGGGCCCTTGCCATCAATCATTGTCTTAGGGTTACTATTGCTGTGATGAAACAGGGTTTGTTTGGCTTACATTCCCACATGACAGTTTGTCTCAGGGTTTTATTGCTGTGAAGAGACACCATTACCATGGCAACTCTTATCAAGACAAACTTTTTGTTTTGTTTTGTTTTGTTTTTCGAGACAGGGTTTCTCTGTATAGCCCTGGCTGTCCTGGAACTCACTTTGTAGACCAGGCTGGCCTCCAACTCAGAAATCCGCCTGCCTCTGCCTCCCGAGTGCTGGGATTATAAGGCGTGCGCCACCACGCCCAGCTCAAGACAAACTTTTTTTTTTTTTTAAAAGATTTATTTTATTTATTATATGTAAGTACACTGTAGCTGTCTTCATACACTTCAGAAGAGGGTTCCAGATCTCGTTACGGATGGTTGTGAGCCACCATGTGGATGCTGGGATTTGAACTTATCACCTTCAGAAGAGCAGTCGGGTGCTCTTACCCGCTGAGCCAACTCACCAGCCCCTCAAGACAAACTTTTAATTGAGGCTGGCCTACAGTTTTAGAGGTTTGGCCCGTCATTGTCATGGCAGAAAGCATGGTAGCATGCAGGCAGACAGGGTGCTGGAGAGTTCTACATCCAGATAGCCAGGCAGGCAGCAGGAAAGGAACTGAGGTGAGCTTCTGAGACCTCAAACCTACCTCTTAGTGACACACCCCTTCCAAGAAAGCCACACCTGTTCAAACGCAGCCACACTTCCTAATAGTGCCACTCCCTAGGGCCAAGCATTCAGACACACAAATCTGTAGGGGCCATTTCTACTCAAACCTCAGCACTGCTCATCTTCATTTGAGGAAGTCCGGACGGGAACTCAAACAGGGTAGGCACTTGGAGGCAGGAGCTGCTATAGAAACCATGGATGCTGCTCATTGACTTGCTCAGCTTTTTTTCCTTATGGAGCCCAGGACCACCAGCCCAGTGGTGAACCTCCCCCACCCCCATCAATTACTAATGCTTTACATCTGGGCCTTAGGGAAGCATTTTCTCAGTCGAGGTTCTCTCCTTTCAGAACTCTTGTCAAGTTGACATAAAACTATCCAAGACTAGTCATCAATTAAGAAAATGAACCACAGGCTTGCTCACAGGCCAGTCTGGTAGATATATTTTTCTCAAACGAGTCTCCCTCTTCCAATGACCCTAATTTATATCAAAGTTACATGAAACTAGCCTGAAGCCCTCTCTCCTGATAGGGCCATCCTCTGCTGAAATTTATGCCCTTTCCTGGGCTGACTTGCTGCAGGTCAGTCTGGTTGTCAACCTGTATGTATGTGTACCATATGTGTGCAATGTCCAAGGAGACCAGAAGAGGGTGTTAGACCCCCTATAACTGGAGTTAGTTACACAAGGTTGTTATCTGCTCCATGTGTGCTGGGAATCAAACCCAAGTCCTCTGGAAGAGCAGCCAGTGCTATGAACTGCTGAGCCATCTCTCCAGCCCCAAATTTTCTTGATTCGTGATTGATGTGGGAGGACCCAGCCAGGGCAGGTATTCCTGGCTTATTTAAGAAGCAGGCTGAGCCGGGCGTGGTGGCGCACGCCTTTAATCCCAGTAC
The DNA here is from genome assembly GCA_902729485.2 of Mus minutoides. NCBI lineage: Eukaryota > Metazoa > Chordata > Mammalia > Rodentia > Muridae > Mus > Mus minutoides. Next base: position 46,810 of record LR750979.1, on the reverse strand, counting down.
TTGGGAGGCAGAGGCAGGCGGATTTCTGAGTTCAAGGCCAGCCTGGTCTACAAAGTGAGTTCCAGGACAGCCAGGACTAAGCAGAGAAACCCTGTCTCCAAAAAACAAAACAAAAAAAAAGAAGCAGGCTGAGTGAGCCACAGAAGTAAACCTGTAAGCACTGTTCCACTGTGCTCTGTGCTTTTATTCCTACCCTGAGTTCCTGCCTCAGTTTCCCCTGATGACGACTGTAACCTATAAGCCAAAGAAACCCTCCCCTCCCCCCCCCCTGTGGTGGTTTGAGTGAGAATGGCCCCCTAAGGTTCATATATTTGGATAATTGGTCCCTAGTTGGTAAAATGGTTTGGGAAGGACTGGGTGATGTGGCCTTGGTGGAAGAGGTTTGTCATTGGAGGGTGGGGTAAGCTCTGATGTTTCAAAGTCTCTCTCTGTCTCTCTTTCTCTGTCTCTCTCTCTCTGTTTCTCCCTTTGTGTCTCTCTCTCTTTCTCTGTCTCTCTCTCTCTCTGTGCCTGTGAGCTTCCAATTCTTGCTCCAATAGCATGCTTGACTGCTGCCATGCTCCTGCTGTGACAGTCATGGTCTCTGGCCCTCTGGAACTGTGAGCCCTAAAGTAAACACTGTCTTTTTTTTTTTTTTTTTTGGTTTTTTTGAGACAGGGTTTCTCCGTGTAGCCCTGGCTATCCTGGAACTCACTCTGTAGACCAGGCTGGCCTCGAACTCAGAAATCCGCCTGCCTCTGCCTCCTGAGTGCTGGGATTAAAGGCGTGCGCCACCACGCCTGGCAACACTGTCTTTTATAAATTGTGCTGGAGTCCAGTTCCAGCCAACAAGTCCAGGGTTTCTTCTCCAAACGTCAACCGTTCCCTCCCCTTGGTTGTACTAGACTCCCACTTATTTCTCTCGACACAAATAACTTATATGTGGAAAAAAATGAGATATAAAAATATTATCGAATCGGTATTTGTTACAACTTTCGTCTGAATTACTGACTTTCTTTATATATTAGAAAGATGTCTGACAAAAATTCCCATTTTAGCACTAATTTTCAACATCTAGAATGAAAGAGGTCATCAACTTTATTACAGTATTTTTCTTTGATGCAAAAGCAGTAAGTCCAGCGAGCACCTAAGCCCCCATTGTTCTCTAAGGTTCAGCAACCCCACTAGGTGCCCCTTTGACATTTCCTCTTGCACACTCTCAGTCTTTGCGGTCAGCCTTTGTGGTCAGGAGGTGCCAGGCATAGAGTCCTGAGCAACAAACCCACAAGAGCAATTTTCAGTTGGGGATGGGTGGGGGGGCAGGTAGCATGATAAGCCTCGAGCTGTTTCCTAGTTGTGTTCCTTTGTGCCTCAGTCTTACAATATGGGCATGCTCTCCTGAGCTCTGCAAAGGGAAGGCCTGATCTCTTACTCCTTTTCCACTGTGCCACACCATCCTGACTCCTTCAGTGCCTGTTCCTGCATAAGGCAGAGGGGATCAAGGCAGTCTAACTTCTGTGGATCTGCTTCTCATGGGGCAGACCAGACCTTGCCATTCATGCTGTAAGGCACGTACCCAGGGCATCAATCGGGGGGGGGGGGGCACTGCCCTATCCTTACTAACTGAACTCTTGCCCTCAGCTGCCAAGGCCTCGGGCTCCGGGCCCATTGTTTTTCTCTCCCATTCTATGCTTTCATCCTTTGGACCAGGTGTATCCAGGAGTTTCTGGCACCATCTTTCAGTTAGTAAATCTTTAACTTCTCTATTCTTGGTGCAAACAGAGGGGCACAATAGAGATTCCTGTCAGAGCAGGCAGAGTTATCACTCTGTGTGGTTCCACTGTGGTGGAGACTTTTTCCCAACAATTATTTTGTTTAGAGAGACTGCCATTGTACACATTTACATTTTCTACCAAAGCTCACACAAAATATCCCAAAGGAGAAAAGCGCAAGGAAACTCCCATAATGCATAGTGAGAATCATCGAAGATGAAAGTTAAGGATGGTGGAGAATTGTGGTCTGGGATGTTGATATGCTGGACTTTTGTCAAGCAGCAATATTCTCTGTGTTGTCCACACCAAAGTTGCCTTGGCCATAGTATCTTTTTGTTTTGTTTTGTTTTGTTTTTCCAGACAGTGTTTCTCTGTATTGCCCTGGCTGTCCTGGAACTCACTTTGTAGACCAGGCTGGCCTCGAACTCAGAAATCTGCCTGCCTCTGCCTCCCGAGTGCTGGGATTAAAGGTGTGTGCCACCACTGCCCAGCTGGCCATAGTGTCTTATCCAAGCAATGAAAAGGTAAGAAAATCCCCAAGTTGCTTTTGTTCACAATGCTTATCTCAGCAAGAAAAACAAACTAGAAACTGCCCCCCCCCACTCTCTCTCTCTCTCTCTCTCTCTCTCTCTCTCTCTCACACACACACACACACACACACACACACACACACACACACACACAGCCTATAGGAACACACAGGGAACTCTGTGTCTTTTCTGGCAGAAGCAATGAGGGAGCTGAGTGACTGTCAGAAACAAGGAAAGTTCCTTCATGGTGAAGGACACAGACATCATTTGCTACTTTAACCTCTTTAGTAACTTTGCATGGAGTCAGTATTTCCAATTTCACTGCATGGCAGGATGGCTGAGGGAGAGGCTGAGATACTGATGACTTCCAGGCCTCCTGCCCTCCTCTTGATGTATCTTAACAACCAGAGTCCTGAAAGCTAACATGGGATCTTCTGTGCCTCCTGGCATCTGGCTGAGCAATGTCCCCACCTCTAACCCAGGGGTGACATCATGGAGCTCGGTTCTGAAATCCTTCATGTGGAGAGTAGGGACAAAAGAAAAAATTCAAATTGTTATGATCCTGATTTCTTGGCATCTCTTTGAATCAGTCCTGTCTGAGCCTTTGAAGGATCCTTGTGCACCTTGACCAAGGCAACTTATGGAAGAAAGGAATTGACTGGCTTATGGTTCCCAAGCAATAAGAGCATTCCANGGAGCTCGGTTCTGAAATCCTTCATGTGGAGAGTAGGGACAAAAGAAAAAATTCAAATTGTTATGATCCTGATTTCTTGGCATCTCTTTGAATCAGTCCTGTCTGAGCCTTTGAAGGATCCTTGTGCACCTTGACCAAGGCAACTTATGGAAGAAAGGAATTGACTGGCTTATGGTTCCCAAGCAATAAGAGCATTCCACAGTCTATTATGGTGAGAGAGTGTGGTAGCAGGCTGCAGATGTGTTGGCTGGAGCACAAGCTGAAAGCTCACATTTCGGTCCTCAAGAGGATGCAGAGAGAGACACCTGGGAATGCGTGTGGCTTTTGAGACCTCAAAGCTTGCTCCCAATGGCATACATTCTCTAACAAGGCCACATCTCCTGTAAGTCGCCAACTGGGGATCAATTATTCAAATGTACGGGAATATGGGGGACATCTCATTCATACTAAGGAGTTTAATTCTTTTTTGTTTTGTTTTGTTTTTTGAGACAGGGTTTCTCTGTGCAGCCCTAGCTGTCTTGGAACTCACTCTATAGACCAGGCTGGCCTCAAACTCAGAAATCCACAATCTACCTGCCTCTGCCTCCCGAGTGCTGGGATTAAAGGCATGCGCCACCACCCCCGGCTCAGGAGTTTAATTCTTTATGAACTAAACTTTAGGATGCTTGGGTCTAATTGTTAGTCAAGAGAGAAAGAGAGAGGAGAGAAAGAACACTGGCTTTTTTTGTTTGTTTGTTTGTTTGTTTGGTTTTTCGAGACAGGGTTTCTCTGTGTAGCCCTGGCTGTCCTGGAGCTCACTTTGTAGACTAGGCTGGCCTCGAACTCAGAAATCCGCCTGCCTCTGCCTCCAGAGTGCTGGGATTAAAGGCGTGTGCCACCACACCCGGCAGAAAAATTGCTCTTTCATCACTTCCCCTACCCTAGATGCTAAGGATGAATCCTCCAGGGTAAGCACAGATAGCCCGTGTGCCTTTTTCACAGCTTTGCGGATAGGGACTGAACTTTCACTCTTTGGTCTCACAGAATCCCAAGATATGGATCAAGGCCAAGTCACAAAACAGACCCCTTCAGGAGTACATACTTCCTTGCTGTGGGGTGTATCCTTTTAGGACACGGAAGCCTTCTGAAGCAGGGAATACAGGGAAATGTCATTTCTGTCAGTACTGTTTGACCCCAAGCTGTGTAGAATGCAAACTACCTCTTTTGCCAGCCTGGGTCTGTTTCTGCCCTCTAGGTATCCAGGCACCATTGTGCACAGGGCTGGACCGGAAGGAATGAAGCCTAACTGAGCAGGGGTGTTAGCTGGTGTGAGTGGGAAGGAAACAGCCATTTCCAGAGACAGTTTTCGGTGAAACCGCTGTCTTTACTGGAAGTGAGCCAGGGTTATATAAACCTTGGGGAGTGGGAGAAGGTTTTCAGGGTGAGTGTACATTATTAGTCAGAGCTGAGGTTGCTGGGTGTGCTTCATTTGCATGAAGAGGAGTCCCAGGTGCTTGCTGGACATGTTCTTATAGGGAGAGAGGAAGTTTAACCTGTCATTTGGCCACCGGGCTATGTGACTAGCTCAAAGGTGGCAGACATGAGCGCCTTAAGGCTTATGTGCACTGGCCCATGTAGGCCCAGAGCAAGGAGAAAACAGTTCTACTCCTGCTGGTCCCAGGATGAGATTGCCAGGGTTTGGGCACATCTTGGACCTCATTCTTTTTTTTGTTTTGTTTTGTTTTGTTTTTGTTTTTCGAGACAGAGTTTCTCTGTGCAGCCCTGGCTGTCTTGGAACTCACTTGTAGACCCAGCTGGCCTCAAACTCAGAAATCTGCCTGCCTCTGCCTCCCGAGTGCTGGGATTAAAGGTGTGCACCACCACGCTCTGCTTCATCCCACACTTTTTGAAGACTAAGTCAAGGAATGTACATTTAAGCCATCTGAATCCATGTTCCGATAATGGTTGTTAATGGTTTTATGCCTCCTCCTCCTCCTCCTCCTCATCCTCTTCTTCCTCCTCCTCCTCCTGGAGACAGGGCCTTACTATGTTGATTAAAGAGACATTTTTTTTTTAAAGATTTATTTTATTTATTATATGTGAGTACACTGTAGCTGTCTTCAGACACTCCAGAAGAGGGAGCCAGATCTCGTTACGGATGGTTGTGAGCCACCATGTGGTTGCTGGGATTTGAACTTATCACCTTCGGAAGAGCAGTCGGGTGCTCTTACCTGTTGAGCCATCTCACCAGCCCTAAAGAGACATTTTTTTGTTCTGAACTGTAACATACACTGATTTGACAGACTCATCTGATCTAGCCTTTCTGCATTTCAGGCTGAAGACGTGCATTAACTTCTACAACCAGAAACATCCAGTCATGAAAAGTGTGAAGAGTGGATGATAACTCCATAGGCAAGAGATTAATTAGATCTGAGAGAACCAAGGACAATGGCAGCCGAGTCTTGGTAGTTGTGTTTCTCAGTGGTCACAACTACTGGGTGATGAGGCCAGCCTGGTCTACAGAGTGAGTTCCAGGACTACACAGAGAAACCCTGTCTCGAAAAACCAAACCAAACCAAACAAAAACAAAAACAACAACAACAAAAAACTACTGGGTGATGATGCAATTAGGATGTTGCTAGTGTATCTGGAACTAAGGCTCTAGGACACTTTCTAGTAATACGCATGCACTAAGCATGGGTGTGCACCCCTGAAAGGCTCAAGCGTCACTCCAGTATCACTTTCAATGGAAGGCGGTTTGGATGCCTTCCATCTGGCTTTTCTGAAAAGTCGTGAGTGCTTACCCATCAATTAGTCCAGCCCTTCTCATTTCTATTACCCTAAACGCCTTCCTGTTTACAGCCTCCCTGAACGCATCTTTGCATCCTTCTTACACCCGGGGCCACCACCTCTTGTATCCTCTCTTGCAATTCTCTCCACTCTTTCTTCTATTGCTACTTGCTATCTTGCTAGTCTCTGTCTCTCGCTATCCCCATCGTTCTCTCCTGCGTCTATGGCTATGTCCAGTCTGCTCTCTTTGCTCTCTGCTCTGGACTGTTCCAGATGGCCTCTGGGTAGTTTCTCTCTCTTACTCACAATAAAATCCTTCCCCCTTAGAGTGGAGCCGTCATGTCAGCAGTTTCTTTACCGCATCCCCTCACATGCAAGAAGAATCTTCTTGCCCAAATGTCTCACGAATGCACTGCTCTTTTTCCTTTCTGCTATGAGACCCCTACTCCCATGATCCTCTCTATAGAGCCAGTTGCCATATGCAGGATTCCTGTCTCAGATCTGGCAGCCTGCACTCGCTAAAGTGATTCTCTATGGGAGTCCAAAGATGATTCAGAAAAAGAGAACTCAGTTTCAGGAATTGGACAGGCCAGCTACACCCTAAAAGGAAGGTCTAATCTACTATGATTTTGGAAGAAAAAAAAAGTCAACCTTACCTCATGAATATGACATCTACCTCATAAATATTTATAAAATATTTAAATCCATAAGGTTGAATCCACTGGGCTATCTGCCCACCCCATCCTTTCAATCTTTCTTGGAATACCTGCTTTCTTTGTTTGTTTTTGCTTTTTAAATTTGTCTTTAAATTTTTAAATTAATTTAGCATTTTTATTTTATTCATTTAAAATTTTAATTTTATGTACATTGCTGTTTTGCCTTCATGCATGTCTGTGTGAGAGTGTCAGGTTCTCTGCAACTGGAGTAGCAGACAATTGTGAACTGCCATGTGGGTGATGGGAATTGAACCTGAGTTTTCTGGAAGAACAACCTGTGCTATTAACTACTGAACCATCTCTCTAGCCCTAAAGTTTATGCTTTAATTTGTTTTGCTAAATAAACCTCTTTTAAAATTGATAATCCCTTTCCCCCCAAAAAGTAAAAAGAAAGAAAGAAAGAAAGAAAGAAAGAAAGAAAGAAAGAAAGAAAGAAACCAGGAACTAAGTGATCTTGTAATATCTTGGTGCGAGGGTTCAGATGACCTTTCATCAAAAGCAAGATGGAGGAGGCCCCTCTCTGAGAGCATTTGTCTCCTCTTTCCTGGAGCTTGGGAAAGCTCTATGTCCCTCCTGAATCTTCTTACTTGCATGTCTTGGAAATAAACAGAGCATTTCTCTTCTGGTCACGTTCCCTATTGCAGGGCCTCTGTTCTCTCAATGTGAAACCCTCCTCTTACCACTTCCCTTCCTTTGTGGCTACTTAGAACCCCAGTTAATCTCTGCTGTCACCTGGCAGAGCTGCTTCCCTTCTTCCTTTGATTGATGGTAAGGAGATGAGGATTGCCAATTCCTCTCTTCCTTGGTTTCCTCTTTTTGCCTAGAAACTCAGTGGGACTGAGTTTTCTTGAGTTTGACCAAGAAGGAAACTTCCAATTGCTAAGGGAATTTGATGAGATATCACTCTGCCTTGTTTACTGTCTTCTCCCTTAGTGATACAGATGAAGGCTTAGATAGAGCTTATTACTTTTTTGTTTGTTTGTTTGTTTCGAGACAGGGTTTCTGTGTAGCCCTGGCTGTCCTGGAACTCACTTTGTAGACCAAGCTGGCCTCGAACTCAGAAATTCGCCTGCCTCTGCCTCCCAAGTGCTGGGATTAAAACCCTGTCTCGAAAAACGAAAAAAAAAAAAAAAAAAAAAAAAAAA
>LR750979.1:6962-39088 GCA_902729485.2 Mus minutoides | reverse complement strand
GGCAGAGGCAGAGGCAGAGGCAGAGGCAGAGGCAGAGGCAGAGGCAGAGGCAGAGGCAGAGGCAGAGGCAGAGGCAGAGGCAGAGGCAGAGGCAGAGGCAGAGGCAGAGGCAGAGGCAGAGGCAGAGGCAGAGGCAGAGGCAGAGGCAGAGGCAGAGGCAGAGGCAGAGGCAGAGGCAGAGGCAGAGGCAGGTGGATCTGAATTTGAGGCCAGCCTGGTCTACAGAATGAGTTCCAGGACAGCTAGGGCCACCCAGAGAAACCCTGTCTCAAAGTCTCCTCTCCATAAATAAATAAATAAATAAATAAATAAATAAATAAATAATAAATTTTAAAAATTTTGTGTGTGTGTGCGACGTGTGAGCACAGATGTGGAGCTCAGAGGACAACTTGTGGGAGCTGATCAATTCTCTTCTACTATGGGTCCCAGGGATTGAGCTCAGGTCTTTAAGTTTGGTGGTAAGTACTCTTTACTACCTGAGCCACCTTGCACATCCTCCGTGCTATAAGAACGAATCTGCACACACAGTGTTGTTACCAGCTTAGCACCTACATACTGTTAAAAAGTTTTGTTTCTTCCTAGTCATCTGCTTCCAACCCAGATGCCCTTGGAGTGGAACAAGGTTGGAACCAGCAGAAACTCACCTGACTTAGAAGCTCAAGAAAAGTCTCTATTCAAGAGTGCACAGATTTGGGGTAGATCACAGTGGAGGCAGACGGACACAGGAGTCACAAGTCTTACAGTGTGCCTGACCACCTGACCAAGGGGCAGTGACTGACAGCGTTACCCCCTCTTCCAATTCCCCTTTTCATTTTCTGGCTGGATACAAGATGGAAGACAGACCTTTTAATTCCTAAAATTTTATCTGTATGGGTGTTTTGCTTGTATGTATGTCTGTGGACCTCTTGTGTGTCAGTTTCCTGGGGAGGCCATAAGAGGGTGTTGGGTCTTCTGGAACTGGAGTTACATATGGATGTGAGTTGCCCAGTGGGTGCAGGGAATGGGATTTGGTTCTTCTGAAAGAGCAGCCAGTGCTGCTCACTGCCAACTCATCTCTCCAGCCCTGGAAACAGACCCCAGTCCTGTCATCTCGAATTGTTGGCTCTCTGAATAAACTGTTTTAAAAATTCAGTTCCAATTGGTCAGCGGTGGTGAATACCTTTCATCATAGCACTCGGGAGGCAGAGGAAGGTGGATCTCTGAGTTTGAGGCCAGCATGGTCTATAGAGCAAGTCCCAGGACAGTCAGGGTTACACAAAGAAACCTTGTCTGGGTTGTCTGGGATATATATACATATATACATATATACATATATACATATATACATATATACATATATACATATATACATATATACATATATACATATATACATACATACATATATACATATATACATATATACATATATACATATATACACATATACACATATACACATATACACATATACACATATACATATATACATATATACATATATACATATATACATATATACATACACACACACATATATACATATATACACATATACACATATACACAAATACACATAAACATATATACATTTATACATATATACATATACACATATACACATATACACATATACACATATACACATATACACATATACATATATACATATATACATATATACATATATACATACACACACACATATATGGGATATATATATGGGATATATATATATATATATGGGATATATATATATATGGGATATATATATGGGATATATATGTGGGATATATATATGGGATATATATATATATATGATATATGTGGGATATATATATATATGGGATATATATATGGGATATATATATATATATATATATATATATATATATATATATATATATATAAAATCAGTTCCAGTCTCTATCATTGGAATCTGCAGCTACAGGCAGCAGCAGAGTCCACGTTTTGGTTCCAGAACCTGTCATAACACAAAGCAGATTTCCCTCTGCTCCTGCCTCTCCACCACAGGACTCCAACACCCTCCCTGACACCACCACCACCCCAACTCCACCTCTTTGCCCCCCCCCCCGCCACAGCAGGACCCTGCCTTCCTCCTCTCTCTGCTCTCTCTTTTTTTAAAGATTTATTTATTTATTTATTGTATGTGAGTACACTGTAGCTATCTTCAGACACACCAGAAGAGGGCATCAGATCCCATTCCAGATGGTTGTAAGCCACCATGTGATTGCTGGAAATTGAACTCAGGACCTCTGGAAGAGCAGTGAGTCAGTGCTCTTAACCACTGAGCCATCTCTCCAGCCCCCTCTCTCTGCTCTCTTCCACCATGCCAGGCCTGCTGCTCTATCCTCTTGCTGACTATTTTCTCAATTATTGGCAGCTATGGCCGTCCTAAGCACCCTTAGGACAGAGAAACCTTGTCTGGGTTGTCTGGGATATATATATTGACTTATTGACTATCACCAATAGTTAAGTCACTGTGTTTTTCACCCCAATTTCCTTGAATGCGGAATCATGTGTGTTTTCTCTCAGAATCTGATAAATTCAAATGGTTAGGCAATAGAAACGCTCTTGCCGTTTACATAAGTTTCATTCACGTTCTGCATATAAAAGAGTAAAGTATCTAAACCTCAGAGATTAAAATAAAAAAATCCCAGCCTTTTTCTGAGACTGAATCCAGAAGCAACACCCTTTGCAGTAACAAATAAAACTTTAAAACTGTGGGACTGCTGGGCATGGTGGCACACACCTTTAATCCCAGTACTCTGTAGGCAGAGGCAGGCGGATTTCTGAGTTCGAGGCCAGCCTGGTCTACAGAGTGAGTTCCAGGACAGCCAGGGCTACACAGAGAAACCCTATCTCAAACAAACAAACAAACAAACAAACAAACAAACAAACAAACCTGTGGGACCATCTAGTTAATGATCTTATGACCTGGGCTTCCATAGCCTTTGCTACTATTTTAATTGTTATTTGTGTCTTTGGCCCTGGCTCACTTAACCTCCTGCTTTGATTGACGTCTTTGGACTCTAATCATTTACTAATGATGACTTTGGGATGTCAGCTGCTGCTTGCTGTAGTCAGCAGAACATAGCAGGGCTTTGGTCTTGGGTCAAGGATCCCACCTGGAGCCTGTGTGTGCTGCTTCCCATAGGAACCTGGAATGGTGTTATGTGTCCTGTCAGACAATTATTGGTTTCAAACTGTCTCCAGCACAACCCTGAGGGAGGAGTTTTAATTGATGGCTCACTCTCCAGTCCCCTTTCAGCCATTTGGGAAATAAACAAGAAATTCCAAGATTGTAAATTAGTTTGTGCAGCAAAGTGATTACATAATGTTGGAAACCAATTACTTTTTTTTTTTTTTTTTGGTTTTTCGAGACAGGGTTTCTCTGTATAGCCCTGGCTGTCCTGGAACTCACTTTGTAGCCCAGGCTGGCCTCGAACTCAGAAATCTGCCTGCCTCTGCCTCCCGAGTGCTGGGATTAAAGGCGTGCACCACCATGCCCAGCCCAATTACTTTTTTTAAAAAAGATTTATTTATTTTATGTATATGAGTACACCATTGCTCTCTTCAGACACACCAGAAGAGGGCATTGTAAGGTCCATGAAGAAGACCCCACTAGAGTCTCAGGAGTTTGCGCACCCAAGGAATCACGAGAGACCATCTTGATGTAATACACATGAGGGAGGTTTAATCACGGAGCTCCACAGGATGACACCTACCCCATGCAAGAGGTAGAAGAGTCGACCATGAGGCTCGAAAATTAGAAGCTTTTATAGTAATGGGGTAGGGGGGTTGGGGAATTGGTGAGGTTTCATATGATTGGCTAGTTCAAACATCAGCAAGAGCCCCCCAGGTAGCAGCTATCCCACTGGGGGTTTTCCTGAGTCAACGGAGGGCAGGCCAAATGGTCCATTACCTTCTTGCATACCTTCCCTATCTCTACAAATGGGTCAGTTACAGAATGCATCAACACCTTTTGTTGTGACTTGCCTGTGCCTGTCTCAGGCCTAGGTCTACAAACCTTAAATCCTCTTCAGCAATCGATGTTTAAACTATAGGCTGTGGTGTCCCTTCTCCACCAACATAGTTGGTGCAATGACTGGAGTCGTGCCGCACCCAATGGCACCTGTTGTTTTGTTAATTAGGCTAAGAGAGCCCGGTTCCCCCCTGCAGCCAGGTTCTCCTAAGTCACCCGGCTCCGCCCAGCTTACCAGAGGCCCACCTACGACTAGCCCACATGCGCAACCTGCGAGATGTCACGAGACTTCAGGGTTCCTGCCAAACTCCAGAATGCCTGTGCAGAAGACTGGGGGCAGGGTTTCCCTTCCTTTATCCCCAAATGCTTGTCCACCATTAAACAGTCATTCTAAGCAGAAGCAACCATGTAGCCTCGGAGTTCTTCTTCCTTCCCCTCTCCCTTAGTTTCATTTCAGCTTCGGGCCAATCCTCCAGGAACTCTGTCCACTGAGGGCAGTGGACCCCAACAATAGGCCTCATGTATTATTTTCTTTCAGGCATCAGATCCCATTACAGATGGTTGTGAGCCATCATGTGATTGCTGGGAACTGAACTAGAACCTCTGAAAGAGCAGTTGGTGCTCTTAACCACTGAGCCATCTTTCTAGTCCAACCATTTACTTTTGTTCTGTGTAATTTTTTTAATAGTTAGCAAAACTTAATTTCAACTGGCTGGTGCAAATGGAACAGGCCTTGATTTCTCCCTAAGACTCCTTCTGGCCCCTCCAGAAAACTCCAGCAAATTTGGAGGGGAGGCGAGGACGACACTGAGCAGTGTTCATCGAGGGATCTAGAAAAGGACCTGTCCCAACGTTGCCAACCACTGTCAGGGGATGCCCGAGCGCTGAGCCTCCTTCCTGTTGACTATCTATCTGCCTTCACGCACAGCTGCCCCTAAGCCCAGGAACCGACCCACAGAACCAGGAATAAACCTGAGCAAGGCTGCAGGAGGTGGTTGGGCAGAGGAAAAGGGAGGATGTCCATTGAGTTCAGGGAACCCCCGGGTCCTCATCCAGGGCCACCACGGAATTCCGGACAAAGTTTGTCAGCATAGTAGATTTCTTTCTCTTTGAGATCAAGCAGTGGTCGGTCATCCACCCAAGGTCTGAGGACTGTCTGCGTCAGGATCTGAACTTTTCTTGGGTGCCATGGAAGAATGGCAGTAGGGATTGACAGTTCTCTCAGCCCTACCTTTCCAGGAAAGGCCAATTATTTGAAAAGAGGCCCCTACCCAGCATGTTGTTAACCACTGCCCGCAGCAGGGAGCCAAAAGCCATCCACTTAGCCCCAGTCATTTCCTGTCCCAGGCCTGGAGGAAAACAGATGGTGAGGTGCCCAGGAGCCAGTGAGCTGAGAGTGTTCCAACTCAGTTCCCCATCTTCCACTCCCAGTGCAGCCTGTGCTAGGCCAGGGCCCCTGTTCCCCTTTCACACACTGTGTGGGAGTTCCTAGCACAGGGGTCTTGGCATCTTACATTTGGGTTACCGGTTCCTGTGAGTCCTATCTGTGCTCAGTCTACAAGGTGAAAAGGCTTTTCATGAACTGGACAGTAAGAATTTCCTCTAGGCTTGGGGGGGGCGAAGGAGGGAGGGATAATCTGACCCAAAGGGTATCCCGGCAACATCACCTTGTATCTCCTTGCCCAGGAGAATCTCCAAGGTATCATCCTCCAACTCCCTGGCACACACAGTAGGACCAGGCAAATAGACTGTCTTTCAGCCATAGCACAAGCGCCCCCCCCCCGCCCTGCCCCCCAACACACACCAGGCGCTGTTTGGGCAGGTGGAGCCTGAGGCTCAAACACACTTTCTCAGACTCCTGCTCTTTCTCCTCTACCATCACTGTCTGGCCCGTCTGGCATAAGCCACAGAATCTGGACAGCCGACATTCATGAAGAGTGTGCTAAACAGGGACCAGACCAGGTAGCCAGGCACTGGGCACGTTGATGGGGGTGGTTATCATGGCTGTAGACCCAGTGTGGTCCCCTGAGCATGGCCACTTCATGCTGCGACTGTGCATATCCTTGTTTTTTTTTTGGGGGGGGGGCACAAGTGTCGTGAGCCAGGACAGGGTGGGAGTGGGTTCTGGAGAGGCTCTGGAGGCCAGCATGGCAGTAGCTTCCTGTCATGTTTTCCACTTCTCAGAAGACACTTTGTAAGTTGGTGCATTTCCTAGAGACCAAGGAGAGGAGAAATTACAGAGTTTTAAGTTACAGCTCTGTGTGAGTACCTGGAAGGCCACTCCCACAAAGGCTCTTTTCAACCTGCCTCCCATAGCCACATGGAGCAAGAGTTTGCCTCCCATAGCTCCTGTGATCATAAAAAGAGAAAGAGCTATTAAGATATGTTCTATGGGGTGTGGTGAGATATGGGCAAAGGGGGTGCCCCATGCCAAGGCATCTCTTCCCCCTGAGGGACCAGCCACAGGACGGTATAGAATTGAGTTTATTTAGGGCATGGGGAGGGGAATTAAGAGAGAAGTAGAGGCAGAGAAAGGCAGAGAGAAGGAGAGAGTAGAGGAGTAGAGACCGGTCATGGCCATGTGGAGAGAGGCGGGAAGGGAATGGAGGGGAGCAAGGGGGCGAGAGGCAAAAGAGAGGAAAGAGCAGGAGAGTAAGAGAGAGAGGAGGGGCCAAGCAGCCCCTTGTATAGTGGGCCAGGCCCACCTGACTGCTGCCAGGTAACTGTGGAGTGCAGACACAGTACCAACAATAGCCACTGAGGTAGGCGTTTGAGGAGACAGCAGCAGGCACTCCTACAGCTTTTCTTGCGCTCAAGATTTAAGTTATATGAATAACCCCAAGCCTGCAAGCAACAGTGAGTGACATCATCACCACAATCAGGAAAGGGCTGTTGAGAGCAGACCAGAGCGTGCCCAGAGCCCCTGCTTCCCAGGGTTCAAGGCTGCCTGACAAGACTTAGGTATTACAGCTCATACACTAGCCAAGCCCTACTGGCTTATCCCCAAAGAGTGATCCTTGTCGTGTATTCTAAGTCCCGAGCTCCTTCTAGGCTCTGCTCAACAGTTACCAGGCAACAGCCAGGTAGGCCTGACTTGATATGAAAGGGACTGTTTGGCCCCTCCTCCCTCTCTTTGCCCCTTTTCTCTCTCTTACCCCCTTCGCGGTCTCTGACCCTTTCCCCCTTCTCTCACCTTTCCCCTTTCTTACCACTGTTCTTGGCTCTGTGCTCTCTCTCTCTCTCTCTCCTTCATCCCCTCTCTTTCTCTGCCTCTATTGCTTTCTCAACTCCCCTTCCCATACCCCCAAATAAACTATTCCATACTATACCAGTCCTATGGCTGGTACCTCAGGGGGAAGGGATAACTCTGCATGTGCCCACTTAGACACCCCTCCCACTTCACCATACTGCACCCTATAAAACATATCTTTGACCTTTTTATAAAACACATCACATAAGTCACAAATTAATTAAGGCTTCCTCCTGGTGTAAGACCTGTTCACCCAAGAAACCTTACAAGTACACCTTTTGTTTCTCCCACCACAGGCCTGGGCATAAGTCCTATACAACCTCTGTATGGCACTGTCATTAGAGCTCTTTCTGCCTAAGAGAGATGATCTGGCTCTGCATGTCTCTGGATGTAGTTATAATGAGGGAGCACCTCAGCGGGAGGGAGCACCTCAGCGGGAGGGAGCACCTCAGCAGGAGGGAGGGAGCATCTCAGCAGGAGGGAGGGAGTACCTCAGCAGGAGGGAGGGAGCACCTCAGCAGGAGGGAGGGAGCACCTTAGCAGGAGGGAGCACCTCAGCAGGCTGGCCAAGGTGTTCCCCTGAGGAGTCACCATCATGAGATAGGCCTAGTACAAAAGGAAGTTTATTGGGGGAAGGGAAGGGGATCTGGAAAAGGGTTAGAGGCAGAGAAAGGAGGAGGACAGAGAAGGACAGAAAGAGAGAGGAAAGGGGAAGAGAAGAAGAGGCCGACTGAGAACACTGGGTAAAGAGAGAGAAAAGATGGGGAGGAGACACAGGGGGGGAGAGAGAGAGAAAGAAGAAGGAGGAGGAGGAGGAAGAGGAGGAGAAAGAAAAGAAGAAGAAAAAGAAGAAGGAGGAGGAGGAGAAGGAGAGGGGGAACAAGGGGGGAGACAGAGAGAGAAAACTGAGGTAGTCCTGCAGTCCTTCTTATAAGCAGGGTTGGCTCACACCTAGAGGGTGGAGAAGCAAGCTGTTGCCAGGGAGTTGTTGGGCAGAGCCTAGAAGAGTTGCCAACAGAACTAATTTGCATTTTCTTCTAGAAAAAGAAATCGTTTTAAAGAAAATCTCTTGCCACTCTCCTAAAGGGGGAGGCAATAACTGTAGTTGGAAGAGAAAACCTCTAAGGTAACAGAGAGCTCAATTCTGGCTCAGAGCAAATGTGCCCCATGAGAAGCCCGGGTCGTGGGATGCCATTGCCCGGGAGTGTTACTGGATTCCCTTTGGTAGGACTTCTGCCCTAACATTCATGCGATACTCAGGTGGTTTTCCTTTTATGAGATGCATTTTTTTTTTCCTTCTTCTTGTTAGGATCCAGGTAGTCCTGGCCCTGGAAGGTGTGTTGGGAAATCCCCACGCTCTTTCGGTGAGTCCCTGTGTTTGCTTCCTTTTAAACCGAGCTTGTGCGGACTTGATATTGATTCTTTGAGAAAATACTTGATGGTATTTAGTGAAGAGGCCACCTGGGCCTGCGTCTGTGGGGAGGTTACAGGCTTATTGAATCAGGCTTATTGAATCAGCACGAGTGATTGAGCCTGTCTTGTGGTTTGTCCCTGTCATCTATCATCATCATTTGCCTGTGAGCAAGTCAGAGCACACCCTCATGACCACTGCTCTCTCTCTAATTCCAGATTGCATGTTTATCTTGTGCGTGCATGTGTGTGTGTGTGCATGACCACTGCTCTCTCTCTAATTCCAGATTGCATGTTTATCTTGTGCGTGCATGCATGTGTGTGCGCGCGCAGGTACCGAACCATGAATGTGGAGGTCCGAGGACAACTTTTAGGAAGTTCTCTTCTACCACTAGTGGATCCCAGAGCCTGAACTCAGTCGACAATCTTGGAGCCATCTAACCAGCCCTGTTATTTATTTACTTTTAATGATTTACTTCTTATTTTTACTTTACGTGTATTGGTGTTTTGCTTGCATGTTTATCTGTATGAGTGCATTGAGTCCTCAGACAGTTGTGAGCTGCCACGTGGGTGCTGGGAATTGAACCTGAGTTTTCTGGAAGAACAGCCATTGTTTTGTTTTTTTTGTTCTTGGTTTTGTTTTTGTTTTTTCTGTCCTGGAACTGAACTCACTTTATAGTCCAGGCTGGCCTCGAACTCAGAAATCTGCCTGCCTCTACCTTCCGAGTGCTGGGATTAAAGGCATGCACCACCACGCCCAGCACAGCCAGAAACCCGGGTCGTGGGATGCCATTGTCCGGGTGTGTTACTGGATTCCCTGAGCCATCTGTAGCCCCCTTCCATTTATTACTTATTTGTTTATTTATTTAAAGTTTTAAAAAATTTATTTATGTTATATATGTGAGTACACTGTAGCTGTCTTCAGAAGACAACACCCCATTACAGATGGTTGTGAGCTACCATGTGGTTGTTGGAAATTGAACTCAGGGCTCCTGGAAGAGCAGTCAGTACTCTTAACTGCTGAGCCATCTCTCCAGCCCCCTTATTTAAAGTGTTTATGGTCCTTATGATCATGGCCTGTTTTGATTCTGGTTCTATAATTTAGTCTCCTCTGTTTTCCCTCTGTTTGCCTGTGTCGATAATCTTTTAAGAACCATCACTTGGGCTGGGCAGTGGTGGCGCATGCCTTTAATCCCAGCACTTGGGAGGCAAAGGCAGGTGGATTTCTGAGTTCAAGGCCAGCCTGGTCTACAAAGTGAGTTCCAGGACAGCCAGAGCTACACAGAGAAACCCTGTCTCGAAAAACCAAAAACAAAAAAAACAAAACAAAACAAAAAACCCCAAAAAACCATCACTTGGGCTGGAGAGATGGCTCAGTGCTTAAGAGTACAGACTGCTCTTTTGAAGGTCATGAGTTCAAATCCCAGCAACCACATGATAGCTCACAACCATTTATAATGAGATCTGATGCCCTCTTGTGTTGTGTTTGAAGACAGCTACAGTGTACTTACATATAATAAATAAATTAATTAAAAAAAAAAGAACCATCTCTTGCTTTTCTGTTCTCTAGGATTCCAAATAGGTTTCTATATTCAAGTCTGCACTCACCTGAGCCTACGTGTCTCCTGGTACTGCAGGTCTTCCCCAGTGTCCCCAGTGTCCCCAGTTGTCCCTCCCTGCTTCATGGTTTTGCCTTTAGTCCCACTCTCCCTCAGCTGGAGCATCAAACATATACTTGTATCCATATGTACTAATAGAGTCTCACTGCAAAGCCCAGATTGACCTTGAATTCTGTCTTAGGTTTTCCTTTTTGGGGGTCCAATAACCCAA
This sequence comes from Mus minutoides, assembly GCA_902729485.2. Taxonomy (NCBI): domain Eukaryota; kingdom Metazoa; phylum Chordata; class Mammalia; order Rodentia; family Muridae; genus Mus; species Mus minutoides. Next base: position 28,613 of record LR750979.1, on the reverse strand, counting down.
AACAACCCAAGCAGGCACAGGAGTCCATGCAAAGCAAGATCTTTATTGAATTAGGCAGCAAATAACTGCCTGGTCAGAGACAACAGCATGGACTTGGGAGCTGACTGGGTCCCCAACTTCATCTTAGTAAACATTTAAGCAGAAAGATCATAAAGCCCATAAGCATCTGTGCCAAGATAGTGTCACAATGTTTCATCAGTCAGAATCACCTGAACTGATCACAAAGCCCACTGTATGCAACTGAATGCAAGATACAGTTAGCCTGCAAGCGTGTGCAAGATACTATGCAATGCTTCATCAGTCAGAACCAGTGTTCTTTCTCGTCCTCCTTGAGAACAATCATTATACTTTGGGGGACTAAAGAAGAATGGGAAGGAAGTTGGCAAGCCACCTGGAAAGTCCCCAGCTCCCTAGAGCCTGGGAACTTGAACTTCATTTCACCTAATGATCAAAATGGAGCCTGAGAACACAATAGCAGTCCTTAGGTAAGTCTGGTGTGTTTGATTGCAACACTGTTGCTGTGATAAACCGCTATGGCCAGAAGCAACTGGGCAAGTAAAGGGTTTATTTCAGTTTATAACTCTCAGGCCACACTTTATCACCGAGGGAAGTCAGGGCAGGAATTGAAGGCAGGAACTGAAGCAGAGGCCACAGAGGAGAGGGTGCTGCTCGCTGGCTTGCTCCTTAGGGCTTGCTCAGCCTTTTTTCTGACATCACCTAGGACCACCAGTCCAGGGTTGGCCCCACCCATGCTTCACAGGCTTGCCCACTGGCCAATCTGGTGGAAGCATTTTTTATTTACTTTTAATTAATTAATTAATTAATTAAATTTATTTTTTTAGCACAGGCTGGTCTGGAACTTACTCTGTAGGCCAGGCTGGCCTTGACTCTCAGAGACCTGCCTGTCTCAGTCTCTTAAGTGTTAGGATTAAAAGGATGAGCCATGAGGCTGATGAGATAGCTCAGTGGTTAAGAGCACTGACTGCTCTTCCAAAGGTCCCGAGTTCAAGTTCCAGCACTCACATGGTGGCTCACAACCATCCACAATGAGATCTGATGCCCCCTTTGGGTGTGTCTGAAGACAACTAAAGGATGAGTCATCATCAGCCAGCTAATGAAGGCAATTTTTTTTTTCAGTTGAGGTTCTCTGTTCCCAAAGGTCTCTAGCTTGCGTCAAGTTGGCATAAAACTAACCAGCACAAACTCACTGTATAGCACGGGTTCCTTTCAACTTTTTTTTATTTTTTGGTTTTTCGAGACAAGGTTTCTCTGTGTAGTCTCGGCTGTCCTGGAACTCACTCTGTAGACCAGGTTGGCCTTGAACTCAGAAATCCACCTGCCTCTGCCTCCCGAGTGCTGGGATTAAAGGCGTGCGCCACCACGCCCGGCTTTCCTTTCAACTTTTGATCTTCCTGCCTCGATGTCCCAAGTGTTAGGATTACAAGTGTGTGTTACTATACCTAACAATATTATTATTTTCAACAAATCCTTACCTGTCAACTAAGAACATAAAAAACTGAACATGCGTTATTAAGTGATTGAGCATGGGGCAGTATAAAAGGTCCTGGATCAATACCTGCCACAACCCAAGACAGTCTACACCATCAACACAAAAAGGTGATGTGAACTTGAACCCAGAGACCCAGGAATGTAAATCCAGGGCTGGGCATGGAGGCAAGAGGATCAGAGGGCAGCCTGGGCCACACCAGAGGCTGTCATCAACTAATAACAACAACAAAACATATTGTGTTTTGGTTTTTTTTGTTTGTTTGTTTTTAAGGAAAACTTATTATCTATCGTTGAACTCCAGCTAGATCTACACCATCTGAACTAATTTGGGTTCTGATGTTTTTCTCCTTTCCAAAGTCTAGGGTTAATTCTGTCCACTCATTAGGTGGTTGTGATAAAAAATGACAAGCCAGATGTGTTTACCATGTTGCATTTGAGAGACTAAGGCAGGTGGTCCCTTTGGATTTGAGGTTTATCTGAACCAAGGCCAGGCTATTTATTTATTTATTTATTTATTTATTTATTTATTTATTTATATGTAAGTACACGTAGCTGCCTTTCTCTGTGTAGCCCTGGCTGTCCTGGAACTCACTTTGTAGACCAGGCTGGCCTCCAACTCAGAAATCCACCTGCCTCTGCCTCCCGAGTCCTGGGATTAAAGGCGTGCGCCACCACGCCCAGCTTGTAGCTGTCTTTAGACACACCAGAAGAGGGCATCAGATTTCATTAAGGATGGTTGTGAGCCACCATGTGGTTGCTGGGATTTGAACTCAGGACCCTCAGAAAAGCAGTTGGTACTCTTAACCACTGAGCCATCTCTCCAGTCCCCAAGGCCAAGTTTTATCAGTATGTGCTATAATGTTCCTGTTTCTCTTTTGCTGCCTGAGTTTTCCCAGAGTTTGAGTTCGTTGGCTTTGTGGAAGAGCTGGTGATGGCTGGCATGCTGTATGTACGGTGGCTGTCATGGAACTGCTGCTGCTGCTGGCTGTTGTGAGGGGCATGTTCAAGTAGAAGCTGTCTGACTGCTGTATTTCTTGTCCTTGCAGGGCTGTGACTTTTCCAATCATGCCTCATTGTCTCCTGTTCTTTCTGAGGGAGACAGAGAGGCTGACCAGGCCAAGCTGAGTGAGATCCTCCTGATGAGCAGTCCTCTGGCTGAGGGAAAGGAAGTGTAGGTAGTCTGAGGAGGTCACTGCACCCTCTGTAGGATGGGTACTGTAGCAAATCTTCCTCTTCTGTCCTCAGGCCTCCTGGGTTCTATACATTTGCAGATTCTCTGTTTCCAGTTTTTATGGTGGCATTGTGTAAAATATAGCTGAGTTCTGTTTCCTTCACCTTTTTCTTGCTGTGGTTAGAAGTGAGGGTCTGGCAGCCATGGTGTGCTCTGCGGAAAGCCATAACTCCATATTCAGTGTGATCGTCCAGACACTGCACTTTCGCCACAGAATTTTCATTTGTTTCTGTGCTTTCACATGCTCACTGATACCCTGTTGTTCAGGTCACCACGGTGCCACCCCTCCCCTCAATTCTCGCCACCAGACTTTAGTCTGGGGATGCACTTAAACACTTATTTTGAAGCCTTTCCCTGCTGACACCAACATCCGGGTCTCCTGCAGAGGGTTTCTGGGCTTCATGGTTTCCCAGAGAGAAACAAGACTGGGTGAATTTTCCTGGGAGATGTGTCACCACTTGGTGCCAATCATGACAAGGACAAGGTTTGTCGAAGAGACAACCGGTTATTCACTAGGCACACAGACAGGAAAGCAGGCATCAAGTTCTTTGTAGTGGGCTAAAGTCTAGTGGTGTGAGATGAAGGCCATGAAGACTGTGATCATTGTGGCTCCGAGAGGGGCATGTTTAGAAGATGCTGGCTACTGTGCTCTCTGATATCCAAAGGTCACCAAGGTCCACATGAAGGATGAGTGGTTTCATCCAGTTTGAGATAAAGGAAAGTGGTTTCTAGCTTTCTGAAAGACAACTCAGGTAGCTTTTGCTACCTCAACAATTCGCACAGTAACCAAGTCAGAGGTGTTGCCTGTGGCAAAGCTAAGGGTGAGGCAAATGCCCTATTGTCTGACCTCTAACTCTGTGATAAAAGTCAGTGGAGCACCTCAGTTCTTGCAGCTTCCCCAGTTACAGCTAGGTATTTCATGGTACGTTCTAGCAACTCTGGTTAGCACTGAGCCTCTCATCCTGCTAGTGTTTTTGCTTGTTAGAGAGACCATAACAATTAATTCACTCACCTCCACACATACTCATGGGCTCAGGGAGGCACAGACCTGTGGACCAGGATAGTCTGCTGTTGGTGACAAAGCCCTGTCCAGAGCCAACCACGGAGCTAGACTTGCTGATCGCTGCTTGCACCAGTTAGCCCATCGATTGGTCCGTACATGATGGATAAAACTGCGGCTCTTTTGTAAGAAGCTTCAAGTTCAATGTTGGCTGTCCTCTCAGCACCCCACATGGCTTCTCCTAGCTATGCTGGTTTATAAATCTCTCCTGCCACCTGACCAATGACAATCTGTCTCCATTAAGCCATGCACTCACTCTATCCAGATGCCTTCATCATGACCTCCACTGTGTCTGAGATTGTTCCCAGACACAGCTTTCTCTGTTCTCCTGCACACGGTGCCAGTGCCCTGGGACAAGACAAATTCTGTTTTCTAGATGCTTTCTTGCTCTCTAGGGAAGTCTGTACAGGGCTTCTAGAGCTGGAGATATGGACTCTGGCAAACTTCTCTGGAGTGATGGAGTCAGAACAATTCCAATGAATGCCGCTGTCACTTGATTGAGAACCATGACTCAAGAGAGTAATGGGTAAGGAAGGAGCCTTTTGTTTTGGCCAAGAACTCAAAAGTGAACCTTTCCGGGGAAAATCAACCTTTTGAGTCTAGAGCTTCAAGTTACAAATAAAGGGAAGGGCCAGGTAGTGGTGGTACACGCCTTTAATCCCAGCACTTGTGAGGCAGAGGCATGTGGATTTCTGAATTCGAGGCCAGCCTGGTTTACAAAAGTGAGTTCCAGGACAGCCAGGGCTACACAGAGAAACCCTGTCTCAAAAAAACAAAACAAAAAACAAACAAAAAAAACCCCCAAATACAGGGAAGGAAATGTGATAGCGTGAGGCAGGCTAACGGGGCAAATATGCAGTCATCTCCAGTCAGAGACAGAGACAAAGATCTCCCCAGACGATAGAGGCCTCATTCTCCTTCTGAGTGTTTGTGGTCTGGGTGTTTGTGGTCTGAGTGTTTGCGGTCATGCTAGCTTGTGGGCATCTTTAACGTATGGAGTGAGTAACTGTGCAAGTCTAGGCTACACTGACCAACATTGCAATCTCTCTCTCTTCTTTCTTTCTTTCTTTCTTTCTTTCTTTCTTTCTTTCTTTCTTTCTTTCTTTCTTTCTTTCTTTCTTTCCTCCCTCTTTTCCTCCTTCCTTTCCTCCCCTTCCTTCCTTCCTTCCTTCCTTCCTTCCTTCCTTTCTTCCTTCCTTCCTTCCTTCCTTCCTCTTTTCCTTCCTTTCTCCTTCTCTCCCTCCCTCCTTCCCTCCTTCCTTCCTTCCCTCCTTCCTTTCTCCCTCCCTCCCTCCCTTCCTTCCTTCCTTCCTTCCTTCCTTCCTTCCTTCCTTCCTTCCTTCCTTCCTCCCTCCTTTCCTCCCTTTCTTCCTTCCTTCCTTCCCTTTCATCCTTCCTTTCTTCCTTCCTTCCTTCCTTCCTTCCTTCCTTCCTTCCTCCCTCCCTCCCTCCCTCCCTTCCTCCCTTCCTTCCTTCTGTCTTCCTTTTTTTTAAAACAGGATTTCTCTACATAGCCTTGGTCGTCCTGGAATTTACAGAGATCTGCCTGCTTTGTCTCTGAGTTCTGGGATTAAAGGCCTGTGTGCCTACACTCCTGGTTGCACTACAATGTATCTTGATGATCAGCATGCCTTTGTGAAGAAGTAAGCTGATAAAAACTTTAAGGAACGGGCAGAATCTGAAGATAGAGACTGTGGCTTCTCTTTGCATGACATTTACAGACCTTGGGGTGAACCAGTGTTGTTAGCAGAAGTGGCTTTCAGATATCTGTAGAGTGACCTGTTGTAACTACACAAGAGTTGTGGGACACCGATGTATTGATGTATTTCCCAGTTGCATTATCAGTAGAAACAGCATACTTATGTCAATATGGTCAGTAATAGCAGTTCAAGGTGTTCTCTCAGAGGCCTTTGTTCAGGTCATGACAAGATGTTGACTTAGGAAAAAAATTTAGAGCCAGGCATGGTGGCACATTCCTTTAATCCCAGCTCTTGGATTCAGAGGCAAGCAGATTTCTGAGTTCAAGGGCAGCCAGGTTTATGGATTGTGTTCTAGGAAAGCCAAGGACACACAGAGAAACCCTGTGTCAGGAAAGAAAGGAAGGAAGGAAGGAAGGAAGGAAGGAAGGAAGGAAGAAAGAAAGAAAGAAAGAAAGAAAGAAAGAAAGAAAGAAAGAAAGAAAGGAAGGAAGGAAGAAAGAGCCGGGCAGTGGTGGTGCACACCTTTAATCCCAGCACTTGGGGGGAGAGGTAGGTGGATTCCTGAGTTCGAGGCCAGCCTGGACTACAGCAGGCTCCTGGTGAGAGCACGTTAACCAACACAAGCCTGATGACACTGGTTAGAAGCCAGGTTGGCCTCCAGCCCTCTGGGAAAGTTGTCTGATGTTCACATGTGCTTAGTGGAGAAGGGTGTTGGGGCTAGCAAGATGGCAGTCCTAGGTAAAGAGGTTTGCTTCCAAGCCTGAATACCTGGATTTGATCCCAGGTCTCACATGGTGGAAAGAGAGAACCTGACCTCCATATTCATGTGTGAGTGTGTCTCACACACACACACACACACACACACACACACTCACTCACAAACTATAACACTCAATAAATGCAGAAAGAAAGTTATTAAAAGAAGAAGGGTTGGGGAGACTTAAGGAAAGGACAAGTGTGCACATTTCAGTAGGTTCTGTCCCTCTCAAAGGAGTAACAACGCTACATATGCACATTTCAGTAGGTTCTGTCCCTCTCAAAGGAGTAACAACGCTACATATGCTATTTTTGTAGCGTGTTAAGTCTTCTTACTTATTTTGAAGATTTCATACAATATATTTTGATCTTACTTTCCCCTCTCTCAGGATCTGAAATCCTCCCCCACACTCATACCTATCCAACTCCGGGGTCTTTCTCTCAAGAAAAAAAGCCCAAAGCCCAAACAATATTTTTGTGATTTTAAAGTTATATTAGCCGGGCTTGGTGGCCCACGCCTTTAATCCCAGCACCTGGGAAGCAGAGCAGGCAGATTTCTGAGTTCGAGGCCAGCCTGGTCTACAGAGTGAGTTTCAGGACAGCCAGGGCTACACAGAGAAACCCTGTGGTAAACCAGGCTGTGAGAAACCAGGCCTTCAACAGCTCCCACCTGAGAGCCAAATGACCATTTGTTGGGAGCCCAGTCACCCCCCTCTTTCACACAAGGCTGCTCCTTAGAACCAGCTGGCCTTTGCCCTGAACTGACACCTAGGGCTGTTAAAGAAGAACCAACATTCAGAGATAAGCAGGCACCAGGACCCTGCAATAAACCACAAGATGTCTCAAGCCTGCCATCCACATCCTCCCATATGTCCTTCTCTCAGAAGACTTGGTTCTCCCTCCTCAGTCCCCCCCTTTCAGCCTCATTAAAATCAGACCTTAACAAAAATCTCCCTTCTCTCTCCCCGCCCATTTCTCTCTCAGGCTTTGGTCCCCCTCCACCCACCTAATAACTAGGTCGTGCTGTACGGGACAAAACCCTGTCTCGAAAAACAAAAACAAAAAACAAAAACAAACAAACAAACAAATAAATAGGAAAAAAGGGGAAATATTATTTATTTATTTATTTATTTATTTATTTATTTCATTTCATGTATGTGAGTACACTGTAGCTGTCTTCAGACACACCAGAAGAGGGCATTGGATCCCATTACAGATGGTTATGAGCCACCATGTGGTTGCTAGGAATTGAACTCAGGACCTCTGGAAGAGCAGTCAGTGCTCTTAACCACTGAGTCATCTCTCCAGCCCAACAACTCATGTTTTTAAAAAAGGAGTGTTTACTTCTAGGGACATTGTTGGTAGGATTTGGTGATCCCTACAATCTTGTTAGTTGTTTTCCTGGATGGTTCAAATATTACTTACTCCAAGTAAGTGTTTGGTGATTTATTAAGTTGGGTAGTTGGGTGTGAGTGACTCTTTGTTTTCTTTCCCTCTTTCTCTCTTTCTCTCTTTCTTTCTCTCTCTCTTTCTTTCTTTCTTTCTTTCTTTCTTTCTTTCTTTCTTTCTTTCTTTCTTTCTTTCTTTCTTTCTTTGGTTTTTCGAGACAGTTTCTCTGTATAGTCCTGGCTGTCCTGGAACTCACTCTGTAGACCAGGCCGGCCTCGAACTCAGAAATTCACCTGCCTCTGCCTCGGCCCGGCAGAGCCCAGACCTTTAATCCCAGCACTAAGAAGACAAAAGGTAGGTTATCTCTGTGAGTTCAAGACTAGCCTGCTGTGTGAAGAAAGAAAGAAAGAAAGAAAGAAAGAAAGAAAGAAAGAAAGAAAGAAAGAAAGAAAGAAAGAAAGAGCCGGGCAGTGGTGGTGCACACCTTTAATCCCAGCACTTGAGATCTTCCCCCACATTCATACCTATCCAACTCCGGGGTCTTTCTCTCAAGAAAAAAAGCCCAAAGCCAAAACAATATTTTTGTGATTTTAAAGTTATATTAGCCAGGTGTGGTGGCGCACGCCTTTAATCCTAGCACTTGGGAAGCAGAGCAGGCGGATTTCTGAGTTCGAGGCCAGCCTGGTCTACAGAGTGAGTTCCAGGACAGTCAGGGCTATACACAGAGAAACCCTGTCTAGTCTCAAAAACCAAACCAAAACACAAACCAAAAACCAAACAAACCAATCTACTTGATCAGCATCAACATCAAACTAAACAAGATATAGAAACACAAAATTGACTAAAGGCAGTCATTTCCTGTTTTAGTTAATATCCTATTGCTGTGAAGGGACACCATAACCAAAGAAACTTATAAAAGAAGGCATTTAAGTGGGGGCTTTCTTACAGTTCCAAAGGATGAGTCCATGATTATCAAGCTGGAGAACAGGGCAGGAGGTAGGCAGGCAGGCACAACACTGGCGCAGTAGCTAAGACTTATAGCCTCATCTACAAATTGGATGGAGAAAGCTGAGACTGGGCCTGACATGAGCTTTTGAACTCCCAAAGCCCACCTTAATGACACACCTCTTTTAACAAGGCCACATCTCCTAATCCTTTCCAAAACAGTTCAATGAACTAGGTACCAAGCATTCAGATACATGAACCTATGTTGGCTATTCTCTTTCAAATCACACTCCCCACCAAAGATGATTGAAAACTTCATAGTTAAAAATTGAGGCTGGAGCCGGGTGTGGTGGCGCACGCCTTTAATCCCAGCACTTGGGAGGCAGAGGCAGGCGGATTTCTGAGTTTGAGGCCAGCCTGGTCTACAGAGTGAGTTCCAGGACAGCCAGGGCTACACAGAGAAACCCTGTCTCGAAAAACAAAAACAAAAACAAACAAAAAAAAAAAAATTGAGGCTGGGCGTGGTGGCGCACGCCTTTAATCCTAGCACTCGGGAGGCAGAGGCAGGCAGATTTCTGAGTTTGAGGCCAGCCTGGTCTACAGAGTGAGTTCCAGGACAGCCAGGGCTATACAGAGAAACCCTGTCTCGGAAAAAAAAAATTGAGGTAAGGGCTGGTGAGATGGCTCAGTGGTTAAGAGTGCTGACTGCTCTTCCAAAGGTCCTGAGTTCAAATCCCAGCAACCACATGGTGGCTCACAACCATCCGAAATCTGATGCCCTCTTCTGGAGTGTCTGAAGACAGCTACAGTGTACTTACATATAATAAATAAATAAATAAATAAATAAATAAATAAATAAATAAAATAGATACACAAAAGGAAAAGGTGGCAGTGAAGCTGGCTTCCCCTTGGTTTAAGTCATCAGTTGGACAGGGAACTTTAAAAAAAAATTTTTTTTTTGAGATAAAAGCTGGGCAGTGGTGGCATATGCCTTTAACCCCAGCATTTGGGAAGCAGAGGCAGGCAGATTTCTGAGTTAGAGGCCAGCTTGGTTTACAGAGTGAGTTCCAGGACAGCCAGGGCTGTACAGAGAAACCCTGTCTTGAAAAACCAAAAAAAAAAAAAAAAAGAGGTAAAAATAAAAATACTAAATGAAATGAAATGAGGAGGTAAAGAAGAAGCAAAGTAAAAGAAAGGAAAAAACAAGTTCGAAAAGAGGAGAAAAGGACAAGAGATAAACAAACTCCCCTGCTCCCCCCCCCCCAAAAAAAAACCAGTCAGGCCATAAAAAATTTCTTTTCTCAAAGTCTGGCATTTAGACAAAAGCCAGCATTCCCTCAGGGATTTAAGAAGATAGTTATTGCTAAAGGACTCCTTACTTGGGCAAAAAAAAAAAAAAAAAAAAAAAATCCTGAGTGCTGGGATTAAAGGCCTGTGTGACCACACCAGGCTCAAGGGCTCTCATTCTTATTCAGTCTATGACCCCAACCTGAGAAGTGCTGTCACCCACACTTTCCTTTCCAGCCAATTCTATAAACTCCATAGATATGCCCAGGTTTGCAGTCACGCTGACAATGAAGATTAATCCTCGTATATATTATTTAGGCTGATCCTGACCCCAGACTCCCTGAGGGGTCAGTTCACTCTCACAGATACACTTTTGTCTTTTGGGAAGGTGGTAGGTAGATCAGGAGACATGTGTCCTAGTGGGAAGTACTCGGGTTCCTGGAGATGTGGCCTACTGTGAATACTGGTCATTGCTGGATTTGCCTGGCTCCATGCTCCCCCGAGAGGCACCAACCCTAGTCAGATCTCAAAGCCAATCTTGGATGGAACTTCAGGACTATGAGTCCAAAACAAACCATTTTCTTTATTAGTTAATGGTCTGAGGTATTTTGTTATAGGAATAGAAAACTGACCAATGCCAGGAAATAGGTGCATAGCTTTCTGCACTAGTAATGCTTAACCTACAGATTGTATCATGTCGCTTAGATTCATTATAGTTCAGTTACATTAGTTGGGTAATTCTTCTCTGCTTCATTCTTCTTACAGGGCCATAAACCGTTTACATGCAATTTAATTCTCATTTGTTTTGGGATTGTTACTATAACATCTGATATATGGAAATCTGATAGATGTGTATTTATATGTCTTTATCAATCAATCTATTTATTTATTGTCTTATTGAATCTTAGCCTGGCTTTGATCTAGATCTATGGCAGATATATTCTGAAGTACTTGTAATCACGTGTTTATTATATGCATTTATCTTACTTAGAAGTCTGGTGGTAATTTTAATATGTTGTGACAGGTCGTATTTGTCAAATCCCTTTAGGTTTTCCAGTCCCTTTTGGTCCCCTAAATTCTTTTGCTTTTAGTACCCGTTTTCTCAAGCTGCTTCTACCCAGCTGTGCATGATTTGTAGTTAAGTGTGTGGACTTTCTCTGGGGTTTTGTCAGTTCCTGTCCTTGGTCTGTTCTGTATGCTGAGGCTATAAATGGGGTTTGCCCTGGAATTCCCATTGAATTCCTGTGTTTGCAGGTGTGGTTGGGTTTTGTCCTGGCCTTTCAGTTGTTTGTTACCTTGTCATTAGGCTTTGTTTCCTAAAGGTGTCTTAGCTAGCTGTTTTACAATGCTATAGCTTCTGAAGGGAAGCCATGCATGCACTCCCTGTGGGGAACAGGTGGGGCTGGGTCACTGTTAACTCGGGCTGGGTGAGAAGAGCCAGCTTCCTTTCCGCTCCTGCCGAGGGTGACTCAGACGATGAGACTCACTCAGACAGTCCTTGCCAGTCTCTGCTTACCCACATTTATTGAGTTTCTTTTAACACTGAGGGCCCTGTAGCCCGAGCTACAGCAGGGTAAAGAGCCACAAAGCAGCCTTAGTTGGTAGTCTAGTGACAGCAGAGGGCCTGATGGCGGCTGCCGCCTGTGCCTGAGACAGTTGCCACCCAACTTGTTCTGTGGTTGTTTGCTTTGTCTAGCTTTGGGTCCCTTGCCAGTCAACTTTCTGAGAATGAAGGAGACCTCCTGGGGTGAACCTTGGATGTTGCTTCCTGCAGCATGACCTATTCTTGGGGTTACATCCCACCTCCCACCAGGATCATGATGTGCTCTGTTTCTCCCTACTCAGGAAGATGATAGGGATAAGAGTGACCCCCCACCCACCCATCCCCACTCCCGCTCTTGGAGTCAGTTTATTGACCTTTCACCCTTCCTGCCCTGCACTGAAATTTGAAGTTACTGAAATGTGAAGTTACTGAAACTTGGCTCATTAGTTTGCTGTGTCCCTCACAAAAGACTTTCACTCCCTCCCTCCATCCCTCACTCCCTCCCTCTCTCTCCCTCCTCTTTCTTTTCTTTTCTTTTCTTTTCTTTTCTTTTCTTTTCTTTTCTTTTCTTTTCTTTTCTTTTCTTTCCAAACAGGATTTCTCTTAGTCCTGGCTGTCCTAGAACTTTCCATGTAGACTATACTGGCTTTGAACTTTAAAAAAATCCACCTGTCTCTGTCTTTTAAGTGATCGGAATAAAGGTGTGCACCATTCCCCCACCCCCACCCCCTGGCTTTTTATTTTGATTCTTTTTTTCTTTTTTTTTAAATGAGTGTTTACTTAAAAAAAAAAAAAAACAACTTACAAGTGTTTTACAAGTGTTTTGCCTGCACTGTATGTCTTAGCCCGTGTGCCTGCCTGGTGCTCAGGGAGGCCAGAAGAGGATGCTGGATCCCCCTACACATGGAGAGTTACAGATGGCTGTGAGCTGCCATGTAGGGCTGGGAATTGAACCTGGGTTGTTTGGAAAAGCAACAAGTGCTCTTAACCACGGAATCATCTCTCCAGTCCCTTAGCTCAGTTCTGAGGTCCGCTCTCTGATTGGTTCCATGGGATAAACTTGGAGTTTCCCACATTGCTATCTCATGCGGGCTTCTCTTTAATGATGGTTGTTTCATAACCGGAAGGAAAACATCTGCCTTCTAGGAATTCTCAGGCTTCAGCCAAGTGACTGGAATTTTCCAGTCTCCCAAAGCAGATCCTCTTCAGTCAGCCAGAGACATCTGGACCCTGAGCTGGGAGGTACCACCTTCCCTCACATTCACAAAGGGGCAGCTCCCAAGCCCATCCCTGCAGCAAAGCAGCCCAGGAAAGGCCATGAACACCATCAGAGAAGGCCCACAGTGAGCGCACGCTTAGAGCTGCCCTGGGCTGGGCTGGTTGTGTGGAGTCAGACTGTGGCCCTGAGGTGCTCCAGCTGTGGACCAGCACCAGTGCCGAGGAGACTGCCACACCTGGGAGTGGCCACAGGACTTTAACCTTAAACAGGAGGTAGGGGCCCTGGGACAAGTTCTGATTTGATTTCCAGGACAAAAAGTTCCCAGATTCTCCCTCTTCCTGCTCTTCTACTGTGGAATAATTTGGCCCTCAGTTATTTAGTTCTGTCTCCCCTCAGTACTTAGCTATTTCCCACAAAGCCAGAATAAAGGAACAGGAAACTTCTGGGAAATAAAAAGAACTGGAGGGAGGGGCGGGGGGAGAATGACCTTATGCACATGCAGAGGCCAGTAAGCACACTCAGGAGGCTGGCCTGCTTTTTCTCTCACTACCCTAGGCATCCAGGGAAGTTGGGAACCAGATGGCAGCGGTCAACACCCATTAGATCCCTCCTGGGTGACTATGTCCCCTGCTGTTCTAATCAGCCACACTCCACACTTGTGGGCATTTGGGTCCTGGCCCATCACTTGTAAGGGGTTCTATCACTCTGCACCAAGCATCCCCACCTCCTCCTGTTAAGAGCTGGCCGGCTCCCTGCCTGAATCCACTGCAGTAATTCCCATATTGGCACCAAGGCCAGACTGATGTGTTTATAGAAAGATAGATATAAGATATGTTCTATGGCCGGGCGGTGGTGGTGCACGCCTTTAATCCCAGTACTTGGGAGGCAGAGGCAGGTGGATTTCTGGGTTCAAGGCCAGCTTGGTCTACAAAGTGAGTTCTAGGACAGCCAGTGCTACACAGAGAAACCCTGTCTCGAAAAAAAAAAAAAAGAAAGAAAGAAAGAAAGAAAGAAAGAAAGAAAGAAAGAAAGAAAGAAGATATGTTCTATGGGGGTGTGGTGAGGCATGGGGGAAGGGATGTCTCGGCATGGGCCCGCTGAGACATCCCCTTCCCCCATGGTATAGTATGGAATAGAGCTTATTCAGGGCATGGGGAAGGAAGTTAAGAGGGTAGTAGAGGCAGAGGAAGGCAGAGAAAGGGAGAGAGTAGAGAAGTAAAGGCCGTTCATGAGCACGTGTAGAGGAGGAGTGGGGATGGGGAAAGGAAAGAGCCCGAGAGGTAAAGAGAAAAGCAAATTGGAAGCAATAGTAAGAGAGAGGGGATGGGGCAAGCAGCCCCTTTTACAGTGGGTCAGGACTACCTGGCTGTTGCCAGGTAACTGTGGGGTGGAGTTTAGACAGAATGCTAACACAGACCCTTTAGCTACCCTAGGAATTTTGGGTCAAAGCCACTGTGGTGGTTGACAAGGAAGAGATGGGTGGGTGGCAAGTTCCACAGATACTGTGGGAAAGGCTGGGCACCCTGGGCACCCCTAACTGAGGACTCTGAGGAGCTGACCTTGGGAACCACAAGCAAGCACCCTTTTGAAGGCACCACTACAATGAAGAGCCAGACATCTTGATGCCCTGGGCACTCCAAGAGACTTGCAAACTTGAAGTGCAGGCGTGGACGACGTGGCTGCCACCACCTCTGGGTCTAGTCTGTGACAAGATGAGCAAGGGGGGGGGGGACAAGAGGCCTCTGCACAAGTGTGGTACCGCACAACCAAGGCTAGGGGTGCCCGGGGCATCCAGACTCCCCAGAGGCTGGCATGGCTACATTTGGGTTTTCTGCCTGTTGCTCATCAAAGCAAGTAACAAGGGCTTTGTGTGGCCCTCATCCCAAATTCCCCACCCCAGGATCTGAAGCAAACCCTAGAAGTGGAAGGTTAGAGAGGCAAAAGAGATGACAAGCTCCTACGGAAGAACCCAATGTGTTGTGTGGACTTAGGCCGGGAGCCCAGAGCCCCAACACAGAGCCCTGGGATATGATTTGTCTGGAGAGAAAGTGTACCTCTAAAGGGATCCTTAAAGGGTGAGACATCACTGGACTGAACACTTGTCGGATCTTTGTTCTGTATCATTTCTGGGCACCCTGGGGACAAGAAGCCAGAAGGAGGCAAAGCTCATACCCTGTCCCCCACCCCCACCCCTCACACAAGAACTCTGGTTACTTACTGTCCAGTGCAAGTGGCCAGAAACCTGTCCTCAGACTGGGAAAATGCAGGAAGAACTCAATACAGGACAAGTCGAGGGACAGAATGTCACAGCACATGCACTTTATTGAATCCACTAGGGACAGATATGTGAGTGTAACATTTGCATATGTATGGGGTCAGGACTAAGACTAGGGTTTGGGGGGCAGCGATAGACAAGGGAACACAGCAAGCCCGGAAGGCCCCAGAATCTGTTATCTACTGTGAGATGCTGCAAGAAGGTTACTTTCTAGTGGCATAGACAATGATGAAGACGATGGCCATGAGGACAGAGAAGATCAGGGAGCTGATGTTCAGGCACTTGGCGGTGGAGGCGAAGGCCTGGGCCCCAGTCGTATCACCCACCATCTTCCTGTCCCTAGACTGGAAGAGACCAGATGGTCAGTGGCCCTGGAGCTGGCCAATGGAAAGACAAGTATAGACTCGGTTCCCCCATCACCTTCCCAGCCCACTGTGTTCCTCTTAATCTTTAGGTCAGGGACCTTCATCCACTTTCCCACACTCACAACTACCCAGAAACACCAGCACTAGCCTCTCACTCTACTGTTTCCTGTTAGTTCCTAGTGAACTTTCCACCTAGCCCCGAGTCCTAATCTTCGGGGTCAAGGAACATTCCAGGGGGCTATAGAGAGATGGTTCAGTGATTAAGAGCACTGACTGCTCTTCCAAGAGGTCCTGAGTTCAAATCCTAGTTACCACATGGTGGCTCACAACCATCTGTAATGGGATCCGATGCCCTCTTCTGGTGTGTCTGAAGACTTGCTACAGTGCATTTATATATAATAAATAAACAAATCTTTTTAAAAGGAGGGGGGGGGCGTACATTCCAGGAATCAGGAAGTAAGGAGACTTCCTTCAAACTCTAGGCTATGATGGAGATAGCCTGACCCACGGATCCCAGGTGCCTCCCGGGATTCCCTCAACACACACACACACACACACACACACACACACACACACACACACAAAAGTATGCATTTATACTCACATATATGTACAGGCTCCCTCATGCACACTATCCTCTGCCACACACACACACACACACACACACACCCCAGGTGCCATCTGGGTAAGTCAAGGTTGAGGCCCATACAATACCTTCACAGAGTAGGCATAGGCTATGAAACCCAGGCAGCAGAAGTTCATGAAGAGTGTATTGAACAGGGACCAGATCACATGGTCAGGCGTGGAGATCTCAGGCATGTTGATTGTGGTTGTCGCAGAAGTTGAGACGTGGGGTGCCCCCAGTACAACCACCTCTTGCTGCTCCTTTGGCATCTCTTGGCTTTTGAGGCTGGAAGAGTTGAGAATGAGGAAGGAATGAGACCGGTGGTTCACGCTGAGAAGTCTGGAGCCTGTTGCAAAGTGGGCTGGCCTTTCCTCCAGCAGGGTCAGTTTCTCGGAAACCCACTTCCTTATGTTTCTGATTTGGTGTGCTTTTTAGGGGCTTTGGAGTAAGAGCAAATAAGGGTTTCAAGTTACCATTAGGGTGTGGGCAGCGAGAGCCACTCCCACCCCTTTTCAAGCTGTCCTAATCCCTAGAGGCTGGAGTTTGAAGAGCTGTGCGGCAGCTCACCCCCTCCACTGGGAAGAAGAGATCTGTAATGAGATCTGATGCCCTCTTCTGGTGTGTCCGAAGACAGCTACAGTGCACTTACATATAATAGATAAGTAAATCTTGAAAACAAAACAAAACAACCCAAAATCCTTGTCTGGGAATTTGCTTTGTCTACTTCTAGGAGACCTGAAGCTCAAGGTTTGCAGCAATCTGGCTTAAACTTTTCCAAGCCATTAATTAGCGCTTAATTTCACTCACAGTTGGCATTTCAGAGGACAGAGATGACCAGAGTAGATGTAATATCACCTTCTGGGAAGTCATACCTACATAAAAGCTGCAGAGGAGGACAGCAGATGTCTAGAAGAAGCTGCTGAAAGCCTTTAGGTAATGAAACGTGCTATGGAGGACAGCAGAGTGGCCAGGCCAGAGAAGAGAGAGGCAGCAGGAGGCAAAGCAGCTGGCAGAACTCTCCAGGAGTTGCCTTGACTGATTGACATCCCCCCACCCCCTTCTGGCAATGCCATCACCTTTGTTTGGGTTTGATTGTGTATCAAGAATGAGGAGCACAGAGATAAGGTATTTACCAGATTAGAATCTAGATAAAAAGATTTAATAGAGAAAAGATGCTGGGGCTGGAGAGAGGCTCAGCCGTTAAGACCCCTTACTCTTCCCGCGGAGGAACTGAGTCTGGCTCCCTGCACCCAAGTCAGGCAGCTCAGAACAATCTGTATGTCCAGCTCCGGAGGTTCTGATGCTCTCTTCTGACCTCCTCGAGTACTGCACTCGTGTACACTGCGTCCGTACCCCAAACACACATATATACGTAATTAAAAATAAAAATAAAATCTTTAAGTCTGGAGAGATGCTCAGAGGTTAAGAGTACTGGTTGCTCTTCCAGAATCTGGTTTGAAGTCCCAGGATACACGTGACTGCTGTTTATAGTTCCAGTTCCATGAGACCTAACACTTTTCTGGCCCTTGTGTGTACCAGGAATATGTGTGTTACACAGGTCTACACAGGTCATGTGCAGGCAAGACACTCATTTTCATTAAAAAATTTTTAAAGCCGGGCGTGGTGGCGCACGCCTTTAATCCCAGCATTCGGGAGGCAGAGGCAGGTGGATTTCTGAGTTCGAGGCCAGCCTGGTCTACAGAGTGAGTTCCAGGACAGCCAGGGCTATACAGAGAAACCCTGTCCTGAAAAACCAAAAAAAAAAAAAAAACCCTTAAAAAAAAAGAAAAAAAGGGCTGGTGAGATGGCTCAGCGGGTAAGAGCACCCGACTGCTCTTCTGAAGGTGATGAGTTCAAATCCCAGCAACCACATGGTGGCTTACAACCACCCGGTGGCTTACAACCACCCGTAACAAGATCTGACGCCCTCCTCTGGTGCGTCTGAAGTCAGCTACAGCATACTTATGAAGAATAATAAGAAAACGAATCCTTGGACTGGAGAGACCAACCGGAGTGAGCGGGGCCGACCAGAGCGAGCAGGGCTGGCAGGAGCGAGTGGAGCGAGTGGGGGTCGAGCGGAACAAGGGAAAAAAAAAGAAAGAAAAAGAAAAAAGCTGGGTAGTGGTGGCACATGCCTTTAATCCCAGTACTTGGGAGGCAGAGGCAGGCAGATCTCTGAGTTCAAGACCAGCCTGGTCACAGAGTGAGTTCCAGGACAGCCAGGGCTACACAGGGAAACCCTGTCTCAAAAAAAATTTAAAAATCTGAAGTCAGCTACAGCATACTTATGAAGAATAATAATAAAAAAAACACTTTAAAAAATAAGTAATTTTTTTTTTTTTTTTGGTTTTTTGAGACAGGGTTTTGGAACTCACTTTGTAGACCAGGCTGGCCTCAAACTCAGAAATCTGCCTGCCTCTGCCTCCCAAGTGCTGGGATTAAAGGCGAGTAATTTTTAAAATAAGTAATTTTTTTTTTGTTTTTTTTGTTTTTTGTTTTTTCGAGACAGGGTTTCTCTGTATAGCCCTGGCTGTCCTGGAACTCACTTTGTAGACCAGGCTGGCCTCGAACTCAGAAATCCACCTGCCTCTGCCTTCCGAGTGCTGGGATTAAAGGCGTGTGCCACCACGCCCGGCATAAGTAATGTTTTAAAGAAAAAAAAATATACTGCAAAAATATTGCAAAAACACAGCAGGTAAATTCTTGGAGGCTTAACCCCAAAAGACAGTGGGAATACTTTCCTAACTCTCCTAACCGTTGACGAAGTGATGGAGGGGTGGCAATGGTAGTCCAAACAAGTGAATCCACAGACACCCGGGGACTCTGTCTTCCACTTCTCCTTTTTGCCTCCACATCAGCTTCTACACTCAGCATTCATTGCTGCTGCTGCTCTCCAGAGGAAGAAGGAACAGAGGATGTGACTGATGTCATTTATGCCTGCCATGTCCCCTTCATCCCCATGAGCCATCTTGATCTGAGAGAACTATGTATGGACAACCAAGCTTTTACTTTCTCCCTCACAACTGATATGTGGTAACTTGAATTTAGAGAGATAATGCCCAGCAGGAGGCACCCCAGTCTAAGGCACTTCACAGCCAAGTTAATACATTAAGACCTTATCTCACCTCTGAAAGCATCAGGAGGTAGTATCCGTTGCCTTCTACGGATGCCTCTTAGGTGAACATAGATGGATCCTACTCTGTTTCCTCAACTCATCTGTGGGATGCAATAACTGATCTAGACTTGATCTTCAGATCCCCACCTGTGACAGGGATGTCATTTATACCTTATTGGGTGGGGTGTTTTTGTTTGTTTTGTTTGTATTTAAAAAAAAATCTCAATTGTTCAATTTTTTTAAAAAATTTTTTTTTTTGAGTGGCAATGTCACTTTATTTATGGTGCCTGTGCTTTGTCTCAAAAATACCTTCTCCCCCTCCCCAGACAATGGGTAGGGAGGAGGCAGCAAAAATAGAAGACATCCCTCCCTATTGCACATGGACCCTATATACAGGCCCACCTGGCATAAAAATCTATTTATTTCTCTCTCTCTTTTTTTAAAGACATATTTATTTATTAAATGTGAGTACAAACATCCCAGAAGAAAGCATCTGATCTCATTACAGAAGGTTGTGAGCCACCATGTGGTTGCTGGGATTTGAACTCAGGACCTCTGGAAGAGCAGTCAGTGTTCTTAACCGCTGAGCCATCTATCTCTCCAGCTAAAAATTTTTTTTAATTGTTCAATTTTAAAGACTCAGGAGTTTTAGGACCCCCGAAACAGGGGAGACCTCCGCTCAAGTCCCGGGATGAGCCGGCGCCCCAATAACTCGAGAGAAAACGTACTTGATGCAAAATCGCATGAGGTTTATTCAGCAATCAGCTAGCTGAGGCTGAGCACCTAACGCCGAGCAGGGCGGAGGAGTTCGACCCTGAGAGGTAACAGTAGGGGGCTTTTTAAGGAAAAACCACAGAAGGGAGGGTAAGAGTGAGGAGTTGGGAGGAGTTACATCTCTCTGGAGGAGCTGTCCTTGGTAAGATCAAAAGGAATCAGGAGTTGGGAGTGGGGGTGAGCTACAGCTCTTCTCCGGCGGGGCTGTCCTTGGTAAGATTGCAAGGAATGAGGAGTTGGGAGTGAGTTACAGCTTGTCCTTGCGGAGCTATCTCTGAGTCCCTGGCACAGGGAGGCAGGCAATCGCCTGGCTAAGTCATTTAACGATTATCGCTTTTCTGGCTGTAAGGTAGAGGAGCAAAAGGCTTCTTGCTGGTTTTAGAGAACAAAGAGCGTCTTACTGGCTGTATTTCTAGGGATGGGGGAAACGGGCTTGGGAGAGTGTTTGGGGTTTTTACATTTCAGGGGGAAATGCTTTAAGTCTGGGTTTCACAGAGCCAGTTGCTGGGGTGAAAGCCTACTAGGTCAGAGAGGCAGAGAAAACACCCAACTGACCTTCCTCCTCAGCCAACGTCCCAAAAGGGCCTGCTCCTTTCGCACATCTCAACAACAACAACAACAACAAACAAAAACCCCCCAAAAAACCAAAAACCAAAACCCCCTCAAACTGAATGCCCCTCCCTTCCACTTCCCATGCATCTATTTGTCCGCCTTTCTCTTGATCTGTTTTCCCCTCTATGCTCACATCCTGTCAGTTGTCTGTCAATTGTTTGTTTGGGTCAACAAATGCCTGTTGACCCACGGTTGATTTTATTCAATCCTATTTATAATATTCAAGCAGAAAGCTATTGGATTAAAGGTGCGTGTGAAGGCTGAGTTACACCACAAACTTGAAACAGAGTTTTCCAGGAAACAACAGAATCTCAGGGTTCACAGTGAGCACTCAGTTTCTGGAACATAAGTTCCCAGCAACCCTAACTCCTTGGTCCCCACCCAGAAATGTCTCACCACGACCATCCGCTTTGCCTAACTATTGATTTAGGCTTTTGTAATCCACTAAGGCAGATGTTCAAAGACTATTTTAAGGTCACTTTGTTTAATCTTGTCAGAGGTGAACAGCTCTTTGGTTTCTATAACTTGTTTGTGCAGATCCCCAAGGACTTCTGGTGGGTTTGGCCTATAAAAGCCCTTTCTCACCAGCCAGCCTCCAGGCGACACCTCTCCGATTTGGCTGGAGACTGTGGCCCTGCCAGCCCTTTAATGAATTTGGCTAATTATAATCTGAATTGGGTCTAAGGGTCTCCCCCAGCCCCGCCACTACTCCCCCACCTAGAGCGCCATAACAATGTAAAAACCTAATTACCTCTAGGTTGATGTTCTCTGCACTTAATCAATGTGCTTGTCACTCTAGGTTGATGTTCTCTGTACTTAGTGTGCCTGTCACTAGGTCAATGCTCTCTGTACTCAATCAGTTTGCCTGTCACTCTAGGTTGATGTTTTCGGTACTCAGTCAGTGTGCCTGTCACTCTAGGTTGAAGTTCAGCTTTGCAAGGGTCTTAAGATAAACTGCTTCATTTTAGCTGCTTTGCATCTTTAAGACAAGGTCTCTCAGCCTGGTTTTGTGGCACACTCATCTAATCCCAGTACTCAGGAGGCAGAGGTGAAAGAAAATAATATACGAGGCCTATGGTTTAAACAGCAGAAAACCTGAGGCAGGTACAGGCAAGTAAACAAAGTTGTTGACCGGTTATAGAGATAAAAAGGTATGCAAAGAGAGTAATGGGCCATTTGGCTTGGCCTCCACTGACTCAGGAAAACCCCCTGCGGGATAGCTGCTACCTGGGGACTCTTGCTGGTG
>LR749702.1:1952990-2054040 GCA_902729485.2 Mus minutoides | reverse complement strand
AGAATTGGGCGGGGGGGAGAGGTAAAGAGTTGCCAGTGAGCCAGCCTCTAGGGAACGAGAGTGGAAAATCTGCAGGCTGATCAGCTCAAATACCTCTCAGGCCAAGATCCAGGGATTTGAATTGGCACACCCCAACATCTACTCCATGAATAAACTTCTGGAGTGAACGAACAGGCCATTCCTATGGATCTAAAGTTACTGGATCTCTATGACATAGGGCAGCAACAGGGTATCTGAGAGAAGTTCCAGTGAGTTCTAGTATCGATAAAGTAGCAGAAGCCAGAGACTTGTTGTACCAGACCAAACAGTTATTGAAACAAAGATTTGCAAGCAAAGAAGTGTGAACAAAGGGTTATGCTATAGGAAATACTGTGACACACTATAGTTCCACCATGAGATATTTTTCTGTTTCAGGGAGAGGTTGCAAAGGTGGAGGGCAGGCGTGAGGGGGAGGGGAGATGAATGAGATTGGAGTGCATGATGTGAACTTCACAAAGAACTGATAAAAACGTTTAAAAAGAAATGTAATGTGCACAAAAATTGGACAACCAGTAAAATTTCCTAGATATTACAAATGAACAAATTAGATAACCATATTAAAAAAAAAAAGAATGATAGAGTTTAGTTATGAAAGACATGGAATGTATTGCTCTGTGTTGGATTCGTTATGGCCCATCAGTGTGGTTTTGATTGACATTTCCCTGATTAATGGTTCTGAGAATATTTTCCTATATTTCTTGGATATTTGTATATCTTTTCTGAGGAAAATAATAGGTTTGTTCATTTAAATATCATGTTTATTACATAGTTACTTTAGCTATTGAGTTATTAGAAGTCTTTACGTTTCCCAGACATTTATGCTTTGTCAAATGCATAATTTGTGAATATTTTCTGCCATTCTGTCAGTCTTCTTACTCATTTCTATATGATATGACAAGGAGTCACTTTCACCCAATGTAATTACAGTTGTGTAGTTTTGCACTTGTTGCTTCTACTTTTGAGGTTGTATAAAATTCCTGCCAGACCAGGATCTTGTAACAGTTCTCCACTTCTTCCCTGAAAGCGAAATAGTTAGGAGCCTTGCATCTTCACCCAAACCATTTCCCACTGACTTTGTCTGTGGTAAGACACAGATTTGAGTTTTATTCTTTTACATGCCGATATGCAGAATTTCCAGTTACTGACTGAGAGGGTATTATGTGTTCTGAGCAACTTGGTAAAAACCAGCTTGATTAAAATGCATGAAAAAAAAATTCTCCCTGTATTCTGGGTTCTGTTCCACTGATTTATTTGCATGACCGTAACATGCTGTCCTGTTCTTATGGCCTTGAACCATATTTCTATATACTTTGATGCCTTCAACTTTTTCATCTTGCTCAAGAGTGTTTCAGCTTCTTTTATAATTCCACATGGATTTTAGAATGCTTCTGTACTTGTATAAAGGGTATCACTGGTATCTTGACAGGAATTGCATTGAGTCTATATTCTTTGGGCACTATAAACATTTCAACAAAACCAATTTTTTTTCAAATTCATAAAGATTCACTGTTTTTCCACTTAATTTTCTCTTTAATTTCATTACTTCCCTCTAGAATTCATGACTTCTGTAAGTGGATGGCCCCCTGGAGTTGGTATAAGGACACACCCAGGCACCAAATTCTCAGCACAAAGGGGCAAGTGGGGGTGGGGGAGAGGAGCAGCTGCCTCTGGATAGGGCAAAGACAGCAAGCAGCACCAGCAGCAGGTGTTTTATTCAGGAGTGCATTTTTAAGAAGAAAAGAAGTCTGTGAATTGGTAAACCCTGATTGGACATATTAGTCAAATAATGAATTTTGATTATTGGACCTTTGTGTTTTGTCTCAGAAATAAGTCAGTGACCAAATAAGTGAATAGACTTTGGGGCCTAGCTTTAGGAATATAATCTAACAGTTTTTAGCAATGGATAGGGAAGTGGGGGGGAGG
The DNA here is from genome assembly GCA_902729485.2 of Mus minutoides. Taxonomy (NCBI): domain Eukaryota; kingdom Metazoa; phylum Chordata; class Mammalia; order Rodentia; family Muridae; genus Mus; species Mus minutoides. Next base: position 2,052,078 of record LR749702.1, on the reverse strand, counting down.
GATCTGCTGGAGTGATGTTTGCAACGTTCAGTCCTGTCTGAATGCCCTTCAACTTCTCCCTTCCTATGGGGGAACTCTCCACTTAAGAAACAACAGCTCTCATTTTCCTGCTATGTTGTTAAGCACATGAAGAGGATTGTAGTAAACCACAGAAAAAGAATAGATAATAACTGCAAACACATTTCAGCATTCATCACCCTGACAAAGACTCGGAGGGAAGAGGCAAATTCACTGGGAGGATGGATTTTATAAAAAGTGATGGTTTACCAGCACAAGCAAGGAAGAACTCTCTGACGGCCCTATCAAACTCATACGAAGGATGTAAGATGCTAAAGAATGCTCATGCTATACTAGAGTGAAAACAGAGTTTCCAGCACACCATCCTTCCCTCAAGAGGTTTGTATAGCATCATTTTCACCAAGACCAACGGGGGTACACAGATGAGAGAGGCTCCAGTATCACCAATAAATTCCCCTGAAGACTTGAAAGGTCGTTGCAGCCTTAGGCTTGTTATATCTACAGAGGCATTGGAATCATGCAGTAATGAAGACCAGGAAGTAGTCCTTAATTATCGGAAATTAGGAGGGTGCAATTACTTTAATTACCAGAAAGATCAGAGGGCAGCCAGAGGGATTTGTCCCACAGGAAATTACAGTGATGTTTATGGAGGATGGCATCTTTGGGGAAAAGTAGTTTGGGAACCAGCAAGCGGGCTACTTAGTGTCTATAAGCCACCTCTAAGAATGTAGGGCCAGTAGGGTAAGGCTGTTCAAACCAAGGAAATGTTACCACGTCGTCCTCCAGTTCTGAATGGAAACCAATTTTTCACATTCAGAACCCACTGACTAAGATGCATGCTGATTCCATAGAAAGAAACATCCTATAATCCAACAGTGTGGTAGGAGAGTCTCACATGTCTCCCTCCATTTACTGGAGGGTTGATTGCTTGTCTTTCCTTTCCTTTCCTTTTCTTTCTTTTATTCTTTCTTTTTTTCTTTTTTTTTTTTTGTAGACTTTAGTTTGCTATGATTTTTGCAGTGATATTCTGATTCCTTGAGGGATCTCATACAGAAGCCCCCCCTGCTCTTTCAGACCATATCTATTTCTTGCTTCAGTTACTAAAGTTTCTTTTTCATACATCATCAAGATAGGAAATTTGGGGGTAGGGAAATTTTTTTTTATTGTTTGTTTGTCTTTAGTATTTGAAAAGCAATTCACATGGAGATCTCCTGGATGCACTCAGGGTGTTCTTTTTCCTCTTTCCTTCTATTAGATTTTTTTCAGAAAATATATTCTGAGATTACAGTTTTCCCTCCTTCCAGCTCCTCCCACCTCCCTTCTGAATCCACATCTTTTCTATCTCTTGTTGAAAAACAAACAGATATCTAAATAATAATAAGGCAGAATAAGCTGAAACAAAAACAAACAAACAAACAAACAAACCAGAATAGGATAAAACCAACAAACAGGAGAAAAGAAGCCAAGGAAGAAGAATGAGAAACACATTTAGATACAGACACACATAGGAATTCCATAAAATTCCACACAAAACTGGAAGCCATAATTTATAAGTAAGGACCTGTTAGCTTAAAAAGAAAACTCCTGAAACACACTGTGAGACAAAAGAACCTCCAAAGATGCCACCGAGTTGATTTTGTGTTGATCATCTGCTAGGCACAGAGTCTGTCCTCAAGAGTGGTATGTATCTCCAGTGAGACTCTAGAAGAGAACTTATGTTTTACTTGCAATTATCAGTTGAGAATAGGTTTTAGATTAAGGGTGGGGGCTTATGTCCTCTTGTCCCACCTACTCTAGGCAGACCTGTATAGGTCTTCTGCATGCTTCTTCAGTCTCTGTGACTTCATCTGTGTGTGGGTCCTGGTGTGTTTGGAGAGCCTTATCCCATCCTCTCTGGCTCTTATTATCTGTCTGCATCTTCTCATAGATTCTTGAGGGGAGGAGTTGATGGATATATCCTATTTAGGACTGAGTGTCCCAAAATTTCTCACTCTATGCATTGTCGGGCTCTGGATGTCTATATTTGTTCCCATTTGCTGCAGGAGGAAGCTTCTCTGATGTTGGCTGAGCAGGATACTGAACTGTGAATATAGCAGACTGTGGTTAGGAGTCCTTTTATGGCTCCATTCCTTTAGCATAGTGGTGGCATTTGGTTTTCTCTTAGTCTCTGGACGATCTGGTCTCAGGCTTTTTGCCACCTGAGGAATGTTGGGGACGGGTTTCACCTCATGGAGTAGAATATTGGTTGGTTACTCCCAAAAGCTTGGTGCCACCATTGCACTAACACTTCTTGTAAGCAGGTCACCATTGCATAACCAAGAGTTTGTAGTTGGTTTGGTGATTACATTTCTCCTTGGGTAGCATTCAGAGTACCCTTCGTACCACGAACTCTAATTAATAGGGGAGAAGGCTCTAGATAGGCACCAAGATGGCTTCTTTGAGTTTATTGAGATGTGTAGGTGTTGTCTTCAGCAATAAGGCTTTACTGTCCATTCATAGAGAACAACCTATAGCCTTGGCAATAGCCTGGGTTCTTTGGGGATTCCCACATGGCCCTTTTGACCAACAGCCTGATTAAATGTAACCCATTCCCAGGACTGGATGCTTTGATAATAAAAGATGTCCAGTTTGGGGCTCTTCCTCCCCAGTTACTTGGCAATTTCATTTAGATCACCTGCCCATATGTATGTATTTCAAAAAGCACCTACAGTATTATGTTCCCATTTGACCTCTTAAATGACACTTAGTTTTAGCTGTCTCTCCCCATATTCTTTCTTTTTCCCCCATCCCCTTTCCATCCCCATTTAATCTTTCTGTTTCTGTCTTCCCCTTGTCCACTCATAACTCTCTATTTTATTTATTCTTCCTGTGGAGATCTATTCCTACCCCACCCACATTCCCTTACTCTATACTTAACTTCTGTGATTATACTGATTGTAGCTTGCTTATTGAAGACTTAACAGCTATCATCACACATAAGTAAAAACACACAATATTTGTCTTTCTGGATCTGGTTACATCACTCGGGATGATTTTTTTTCTAGCTCCATTTACCCAAGAACTTCATATTTTATTTTTTTAAAGTCAGAGTAATATTCCAGTGTGTAAGTGTACCACATTTTCTTTATCTGTTCACCTGTTGATAGACATCTAGGTCCTTTCCAATTTCTGGTTATCATAATTATAGGTTTTCCAAACCTCATACATCAATGAGCATGGTTGAACAGATAGATGTCTCTGTAGTAGGATGAAGTATTGATGCTTAAGAGTAGTATGACTGGATCTTGAGGTAGTTTCCTATCTTTCTAAGGAGCTGACATACTAATTTCCACAGTGGCTGTATAAGTTTCCACTTCTACAGACAATATATTATTGTTCCGCTTACCAGAGTATTCATCCTCACCAGAACTAGCCGTTTTATTGATCTTGCCCATTCTGACTGGTATAAGATGAGACCTCCAAGTAGATTCAATTTGTATTTCCATGATGACGAAGGATGGTGAACATTTTGAGAAGTGCTTCTCAGCCATTTGTGTTTCTCTTTTGAGAATTCTCAAAAGAGATTTCTATACTCTGTTTCCTTGTTCCCTAGTTTTTAGGTTCTTTAAATATTTTAGATAATAGCCCTCTATTTGATTACAGTAGCTAGGTACTTTCAAAGACCTGCTCTTTTGTCTTGCTATAAGTTACATTTTCTAAAACTATTTTATTTACCTAGAATGCTTTTCCTCTCCCTCTATTAAGCAGATGGAAAAAAGTATTTTTGTATTTGCCTGATTTTTTTTGATTAATGATCTCCCCTTTTGAGGTCCCCTGGGACCTCAGCTGGCTACCATTAGCTTTGCATTCTGTGGGATGCAAAGCTCATATCCTGTAAGTTCAAGTTAGGGTCCGTCTTCCAAGTGTTGACATCCAGGGAACAATCATAGTACTGATTCTACAAAGTCCATATCATGTGTTTTCCAAGCCTCATGCATCATACTCTTTCAGGAAAGATGGAGCTGGGGATGTCAGTATCCAAAAGTTCAGAGTTATTAGATTTTGCAGCAGCTAACTTCAGGTAGGTGGCTCCATAGATTGGTCCTCTGTTAAACTCTGTCTCAGATGATTGAATTCCACAACTGCTCTCCATTGATGAGGTCTGCTTTTGGCTATGGAGAATAGTGTCATCTTCTCTTGAGAGTTTGCATTGGTATGTCACTCACTTTTTGACAGTCAGGGGTTAGCCCTCCCTCTCTGCACCATTGCCTACAGAGTGTTATTTCAGGGCCGTGTGAAGTTTAGACTCCCTTGTTTGTGATTGCTCTTCATTCTCAGGCATCCCAGGATAGCTCAGTCCTAACCAGTATGTTCCTTCTCAAGATAACATCTGACCAGTGCAGTCTGAGTCCCATAGAGTGACAAAATGCCATTCCTCTCCAGTGATGACCCAGCTGATGAGGAAATCACTACTTCAGTAAAAACTGCTGTTATATTTGAGAATTGTGAGCTTTGGAATTCTCATAAGGGTAGGACCACCAATATCCCGGGGATTCTAGGGATGAGACTTCTGTCTCTCATCATTGCCAGGGAGACACAAAGCTAAGCTGTACTAAACTGTCCTCTTCATCTCATTTGTCCTTTTCTGTACTTACCCCTTTAATGAAATCTTAAATTCTCCATCTCCTTATCTCTCTGATATAGAGTTTACTATAGTATTATTACTTCTACTTATACCATCACCAATGCCACCACCGCCATTGTTGTCTTGACTTCTCCTCCAGATCACATGAAGAAAGCTTCCAATATGTGATTTTTATCCATAAGTTCCTGCACTTGTTTTTCCCCCTGTCTGTGGCGTTTTATAATGCCCCACGCATCAATCACCTTTCCCCCTCTTTTCTGCTATCTTCCACAGCAGATATCATTAGTCTTCTTAATTCTTCAATATTCTTTACCCTCAACTTTCCCTTCACTGCTCTTGAGAGTCTCTGGCTTTCCAGATGTGATCCGTTTCCCAGGAAACAACCTTGCTTACTTCTTGAGAGCTTCAGTTACTAATATTTGCACAGTCTAGATTCCTTTCTCTCATAGACAGGTTATACATATTCATTGGCTCCAAATAAGCAAATAATTGATAAGTCAAAGTGATTTCTTCTTAATATGTTCAACCCGCTAATAATGTAGTTAATGACGTGTAGAGTTAGCTGTAAATTTGTCTTAATATCATTTTCTTTCTACTAATCCCACAAGGAGATTGGAAACACAGAGTTAGTCACCACTTTTTCTCCATTGCTTTGCAAGACACCGAGTCTGCTCCTGCCTGCCACAGTGCTCCTAGTAAATTTGATTTTGCTCAGGTTTCCCATTGTCTTAGTCCATTTGTCTCGTTATAACAAAATGCTCAAGACAGTGATTTACAAAGAACAATAGCTCATTTCTTACAGGCCTAGAGGATATGGAGGACACGAACAAAGTGCAGGCATGTTAAATGTCTGGTATTGTATACTTTCCCCTGTGAGGCTTTCCCTATTGCTGACCACTCACATGATTGACCATGAAGTAGACATTTGTTGGTTGAAGGTTTTTTTTTTTTCATTTAAATTAAAATGTTATTATTACTATTAGTGTACATGTGTGCTTATGCATGCATATATGTTCCATAACATGCATGTGAAGGTAAGATGGCATCTTTGTGCAACTGATTCTCTCTTTCCACTTATCCATGGATTTTTAAAGATTGGAATCCAGCCATCCTGCTTACACAGCAACTCATTTACCCTCAGGGCCTTCTCACTACACAGTATGAACTCCTTATTAAGATGTTAATTGCACCCAGAACGGTTAATTACCTCCTAGAGTCCACACCTAGTATGTTTGCCTTGGTGATTAAACTTTCACATGTGAATTTTGGAAGGGCGCAAGTGAGGCAGAACATTTATCAAAACATAAAGTCTATTTTTATGGCTTTTATGAAAATTTATCTTTGTTCACATTAATTCTAGTTTTACTGACATAGATACCCAAAGATTTTCCAAGGGAACCACATCCGTTAAGAGATCAGTGTAGTTCATAATTGACATTCAATTGCTTTGTTTCTCTTGGTTCGTATTATATTATATTAGTAAAGCTCATTTCATCTAGACCAATTCTCATTAGTCTATGAGTGTGGAATAGGAAGAAATAAGCTTAAATTCTGGCAGGAACATTTAAAACCTTAAGCAAAATATAATTTTAAAAAATGACCCCGAGAACTATTAAACAAAAGTCTTAATTGTCAATGGAAACCATGAATTTACCTTTAGTAATCATATTCAAAGTAGCACTTGACCTCATCCATCAGGGACAAGAGGAGAATATTAAAAACTAACTTTGCCAACATTCTTAGAATAGATTAAATAATCCAAGAGGGAATACTTCTCAGAATTCTTACCATGAACTAAAAAAGATAGGCTCAATTAAAAACTGTAGCTTTAAAAATAGATGAAGCACAGAATACCAATTCTATGAGCATGTGCAGGTTTCTAGTACGTAAAAGTCAAATTCATTTTCTACGGTGAAAATAAAAATAAATTCGAAATGTTAAGACCCAGGTTCACTATGAACTTGGTACCTCGATGACTTCTTATTTCAGAAATTCATACACAGGTACTGGATCTACATTACTTCTTCCCCCTCCAACTCCTACTGTGTACCCATGAAATTTATGATATTTATTCTTGTTACATGTTTATACACATATGTGTATGTACATATGCGCCCATATACATACAAGCCTTGGGTGTTGCTTATGTACATATTTTCCTAACCACTTCGGATAAACCCATGCTGGAATGTATCCTTGAGGGAAGGAGCTTCTCCTTCTCAGTAGCCATTGACTCTTCACCCAGGGCGGGATCACATGGAAAGTTTTATGTCCATGCTGGCATATCAACTGTTGCTGTCATTGGAGTCTTGCTTAGGACCATACTGTTAGCATCCCATGGGTGCCTCATGGGTGCCTTTCATTTTCCATGGACCACTATCCAGTAGCAGGCATCTGGGCCACTGGCTCTTACAATTGTTCCACCACCTTTTGAACAATTTTTTTCCTGAGCCTTTGATGGAGAGTTGCCCATCTGATGTGTCAGTTGAGGTTGGGTGTGCCATGGTCAGGATCATTTATTCTCTACATTGTGACAAAATATGGATCTTTGTAATGGTCTCCCTCTGTTGCAAAGAGAAACTTATTTGATAAGGGGTAAGAGGTTCACTTATGTCCCTATTAAGAATAATATTTTGCACACTCAAATCGAATAAAAAGATATTGTAGAATATGTAGTATATTAAGTATGTTATAAAATAAATATAATTTATAAATGGTGAAATAAAATTAACTAAATGCTATTTTAAAAACATGTTCATTTTGGCATCTCTCTCTAGCATTAGCTTATTTGATAAAGCCACAGTATCTGTTCAGATATAGCTTTATATTTAATGATAATTGTTACTCTTGCAAATTATCTTTTAAAAGGTTATTCTTTATTCTTGTGGATTTAATACATAGGCACGGTGAAATATGATCATATTTACCTGCCATTTCCCCTTTCACAATGCCCCTCCAAAGTTCATGATTCTTTAAAATTTTATATATATCTCTTTAAAATATATATATATATATATTTAATATATATATATATATATATATATATATATATATATATATATATCTTTAAAATTTTATATATATATCTCACTAAGTCCAGATACTGTATATATATATGAGTATAGGGCCACTCACTATTGCATGAGATTCCTCCTTATGGTCACATCTTCAAAGAAGATAATTTTCTTTCCCACAGTGTATTGCCTATTACTAGTAAACCCTAAATGAGAGGTAGAGCCTGGAGAACATCTAGACCATCTGTTCTAGAATTTTTTTCTGGCTTAATCTTTTGTAGCTCATGTGCAGGAAACCCCAGCTGTTGTGAGTTTGTGAGTGTGGTTGGGAGTTTCTGAGAGTGATGCCCCATCATGTCTAAAAGACATTTCACAGCACAGCTCCCCATCTTCCCCTTCTTGTATTCTTCCTGCATCGTATTCAGCAATGTTTCTGAATCTTAGCTGGAATGGATGTGCTTTTAATGTCCTATTTAGGAATGAGCACTCTCTCTCTTCTTCTTAGCACTTTGACCAGTTATGCATTTTCTCATTGACTTCTGCCCCATGTAACAATGCCTCTCAATGTTTACAGCAGGCTAGCTCTGCTATAAACAAATAGTTAGGAGACATTTGACTAACAAAGTAGCAATAGTAGGTTCTATGCTCCAGCCTGTGACCTCTCCAGCCATGAGTCTTTCTTTGGATTACTGTTGACGTACTTTGCCTAGCAAGTTAGTATTGCAGTATGCATGGTTCGGCACAGGGTAAAAGCATTAATGTATTTCATATCCCAGTAACCCCACACAGAACCTTCTAGCCCTATGAAAGCTGGCCAGTAGGAAGAAAGTTTTCTGGGAAAGTTATCTTCTTAATATTTTAAGGTTGTTACTAACTTCTCAAAAGATCTGATTAAACTGTAATTATTTTTACCTTCCAGTGACCAAAATAGCCTTTCCACAGGAACATAACCTCCGGCTCTGCTATGTGATTATCTTCTGTGTCTGTTTCACTGTGTTACTTTCAATGTATGATTCTTCTAAAGAAATGCTTTTTAGAATATATTTTTGAGATTATAAAGTAAGTAGATATTTTTCCATATTTCCTTTTCTCTCTCTAACGCCTCTCTTGCTCTCATTCAAATTTGTGACATCTACAGAAATGTTTTCAAGATTCTGGTCTCTTTTGTGATGTTTGTTTCATTGGAACCTTAAAATATAATTCAAATGGCTTACTTAATTGACACAGATAATTGTAGTTCATCATGTTATATTATAAATCCATGCTTCCAGTCCTTCCTTTCAACATCTATTTGAGTGGACAGATATCTTTCTTTCTTTCTTTCTTTCTTTCTTTCTTTCTTTCTTTCTTTCTTTCTTTCTTTCTTTCTTTCTTCAGAATCACTTGTTCCAGAAACAACTTGTGACTTTAGAATATAGAGTATAAATTGCAATATATTTATTAATAAATATATTATGTTATGAGGGTACCTATGTACATAAGTAAAGTTATAGTCTTCTGATTGCAAAATTAGAGCAATTAATTTAGTCTTAGTCTTTTACTATGAGCATGTTTTTACTGTAAACTCTATCCAATGATTATAGAACACCATCTTTTCAAGGACTATAAAATGTATTGACATCAGAGGACCTATTTTATAGACAAAGGGATGATGGATATTTAAATTAAGTTTGAAGCTAAAAGATCTTTCAAACATTTGGAAATATTGCAGCTTTACCCTTAATAACATGTATTAAAATGGGATCTTAGTGGAAATTTGAAAACAAGAGCTGGAATAAAAATAAGAATATTCCTATCAGCTTGTTATATGTAGACCTCTGAGAAGCTGATGGTTACAGGGGTAGATGTGGGAGAAGGGAGGTTTGGGAGGTGACTGTGTAAGCATAGAGGGAGGAAGCTGGATCCATCCAAGGGAGCTTTCTTATGATACAGAGTTGACACCTGTGGAAAGTTCAAGAAAGGGAAGGAACACTGGGGAGAAAGAACACCAGAGTGTTGGGTAGCTCTTAGAAAGCTTGTTCTAAACTTCTGTGAACTCCCCTATTAACAGCCTCCTGGTGGAGTCTCACAGTGTGGCCCTTCTAAGTCCCACTTTGTGCTCAGTCTGCCAGGAGCATCTGAGAGTAAGGCTCTGGTGAGTGTCACAGGAAGTTAAACAGAGGAGAGCTAGAGGTTGTCAAACAATTGTGTCATCACAGCAAACCCTCTTGCAGGAGATCTGGGCAGCAAACCTCTGTGGCCTCCACTGAGCACCTGCACTTCAGCATTTATAGACTAGAACTCAGTACTGTTTAGAGGGAATATAGGGTGGTAAGCATTTAAAAGCTGTGATAGTGGATTTTGTGTTCATTATAAGAACTTAATAGGGCTGGTGAGAAGGTTCAGCAGTTAAGAGCACTATCTGCTCTTCTGAAGGTCCTAAGTTCATATCCCAGCAACCACATGGTGGCTCACAACCACCTGTAATGAGATCCGACACCCTCTTCTGGTGTGTCTAAAGACAGCTACAGTCAACTTACATATAATAATTAATAAGTCTATTAAAAAACTTAATAAAAATGAGTAGAATCAACATAAAATATGGAAAAATAATGGAGATAACAGCATAAATTGATGTCTTATAAAGCACGAAGACCCATATTAAAAATGGTTTGTTAAATATTTTTGTAAGGTATAAGAACTATTGGCAAATTAATCATAAAACAAAGGATAAAATGTTAAGTATAAAATATACATAGTCATAATGATGATTTAAAATATTAAAACAAAGTCAGAAGAGCTGAATAGTTCTTTCAATAAATCAGACATCAATATTTTTTTTAAAGATTGTGCTTTGCATTATCAAGTTACATTTTAAAGAATACTGTGAATATTAAATAGAGATGTGGTCAAATGTGCCCTATGCCTTGTTACTTCTAACAGATTTTAATTGATCCACTAGTATTTCTAGTGTGTCTGCTGATCAAGTGACAGATGGATTAGATCTCAAGCAGACTGGTGTGGTACATGGTAGTGCAAACATGGAATTTGTTTTTGTTTCATTTGCTTCGGATACAGAGAATTTTTCATCAATCTAGAGTGGAATTTATTTTGGTAACAAGGGACTTCATAGTAAGTGAGCTTTAAGTCCTTCAGAAACCAAATGCACTAAGGAATGAGTCCAGTCATTCTGTGCACTAAGCCTGGCCTCCCATTTCTCCTGGCTACTGTAATTACTGCCTAGACGGCCTTTTACAAGAGCCCCTCTTGGTGCTAATATCTTTTCTGACATTCACCGGGTTCCCCTGTGCCAGGATGATGTAATTTCCTGATGGGTAAGTCCATTGTTTTTGTCAGCACAGACACTGCTTCACAGGCTCGTCACAATGCCAAAACCACCCGGTGGGCAAGGTGAAAACGTATCTCTATAGACATCATACTTTATGAAAGAGCTCAAAAGCTCTGTTTTTATTTCCAGTGTTGCAAAGTATTCTTAGTTGAGAAATTATTTCAACCTAATACTCTTATATAATATATTGTCATCATATTTACCTTTTAGCCTTTCACCTAACTTCTACATAGCTCTATTCCCAGGTCCCTACGCCCATTCCCAACTTTATGTGCTCTTTTTTTTTTTTTTTTTTTTTTTAATGCTTTTAAAGGACCTAGGAAGTCCAATTTGTGCTGGGTGTGGGATGATCTGCTGGAGCATGTTTATCTGCCAAGGTCCACGACCTTAAAGAGAACATATTCTTTCTTACACAGAAGCCATCCCCTGGCCATAGCTCTTTAGTGAAGAGTGGAGGCAAGTATAACCATAAAGGAAGGAGCGTAAATTTCATGCAAAAGGCATAGAAAATATTCCAATAAAGTTGTAGACAAAATCTCCCAGATCTAAGAGAAGAAAAGTCTATTCAGATATAAGAGACACGGAGACCCAAAAGAGAACAACAAAATAAGCCCCACACATACTATTATAGTTAAAGCATTAAATGCACGGAACAAAGGAAGTGTTTTGAAAGCTGCAAAAGAGAAAAGTCAGACACAAAGGCAAGTCTGTCTGGATCCAGCCTCCACACAGGATCGGAGTTCTCAGCTGGAAGCAGGGATATATGGAAGGCACATAGTAAATACACACAGACTACTTTTTGGGTACAAACTGACAGGCAAGCTTTCAAGGCTTGAAGTTTCTCTCTGTCCTCTCTCACTCTCGGCCCTTTTTTGCTCGCTCGCTTGCCCTCAGCTTGAGGCTGCACGCACTCTGCATTCTCCGCATTCTCCGGCGCTCTCTGATTTTCTCCTGTGCGCTTTTCTTTTCTTGAACTCTCACACTCCTACACACTTCTGTGCATTCCCCTTTCACTCTCACACATACTCTCCACACACACCACACACACTCTCCATACCCACCTCACATTCTCTCTTCACATTCTCTTCTCATGCTCTCTCTCTCTTTCTCTCTCTCTCTCTCTCTTCACTCACTCTCCACATTCACCTCACATGCTCTCTCATTCTCTCTTGCCTTTTTCTTGCCCCAGTCTCTTATTGATAATCCAAAAGCAGGTAGAAAAAAAAGACATTGTATATTTATTGCCAAATCAAATTCAAAAGAATAACTGCATCCCACAAAGAATAAAGAATTACAATTGTTCCCCAAAGTTTCAAGCTTCCCTATTCCCAGGCCTATAGTCAAAGTAATAATAATTACAAACTTATCATTGTTTAAACTTCAACTTTTAATTTATTATACTTCAGATCTCAGAGCCCTGAGGCCAGCTACTCGCATTTTCTTGTGAAACTCAAATAATAAACGACACAGGCAAAGCTACCAGGCAGTGGCCAGAAAGAATCAAGTTAACTCAGTAGTTTTGCTAGCTTTCTGCTTCTGCACATTGCACATGATGACTCTCCCAAGAGTTCCCGTGTTTTGACTTAGTTTTACTAGTATAAGATTTTACATAGTCTATACTTGCTTATTCAGAAACCACTCTCAAATTTTGTGCAAAATTTATTTCATAACATTAATGTTTTTTTTTCCTTTCTCAGTGTCCCAATGTTGGTTCTAATTCATTTTCTAATAATTTCATCAAACTTCCTTTGCAAGTCAAGCTTTAATCTGGAACTACCATTGTGCAGTTATTACATTGTTTCCAAGATGAGAACACACAGCATGCACCTGGGCTGTACTATGCTGTGCTGGGCCCCATGCCTCAATTTTTAATTGTTTAAGAATCATCACATCAAGGAACATCTAGTTTCACAGAATTCACCAGAGCAGAGAGAGAAAGAAGAATGTCAGAAATAAGAGAATAATTGTGCACATCAAGGCCATCTGAAATGCTGTCATACACAAATGAAATCTATACAATCGTTGCCCAGGGCTAAGGTTAGGAGAAATGAGAACAACTGTTGTTACAAAGATCTTCCGTGGGCTACTGAGATGTCTTCATCCCAGCCTACTGCAGGCATTCCCGTATTTCAGATGGCAGGTCCCCTGGAGGGATGTATCTCCTGCTTCTCAGGGTTCCAGATGCCATTTCTATAAGGAGCTGCTGCAGGCTTCTGAGATGTCTTCATTGTGGCCTACCCAAGGCAATTCCTGTCATTGTATACTGTCCCCAGCACAAGTCCATGAAAATAACTGCCGACTTTTCAGTACAACTACAAAAGTAATAAAGGCTTGAGCCAATGATTTTGATATTCTGAAAGATCATAATTGTCAAAGCAATCTAATATGCAGCAAACTATCTGTCATATTGACAGTGAAAACAACTTTCTTATTAGTCAACATTTACTAAACGGTTCCTTGGTTCTTCACAGATTTCAGTTGTCTTTGGACTAGGAGGTCAACTAGGGTGTGTTTCTTATATCTATACTGATGGTTTCTTACTGAGTCTAACATCTCAGGTCATTTTCTCTTTAACCTCTCAAGATGTGTTTTCTCTGTGTGTTCATCAGACTTTTGTAAACACATTTCTGATAAGATGTAAGTCAGGCTCAGTAGGAACAATTTTCCCTGAATTTTAGACTTTTTTTTTTCCTAAAAAAGTTCTTTGTTTTACTTTTCTTTTTTATTTTAAGTCTATTCTCCCGTCTGTTTTTAATCATTAAACTGCAATATATTCCAGGTTGTGACAGTTTGAATGAAAATGGCCTCCAGGATCATAGGGAAATAAATTATTTAAAAGGACTAGGGCAAGTGGCCTTGGTGAAGTAGGTTTGCCCTTGTGGAGGACCTGTGTCACTGGGGGGTGGGGGGCTTTAGGGTTTGAGAAGCTCAAACCTGGCTTAGTGTCTCTCTCTTCCTGCTGTCTGCTGATCCAGATGTAAAACTTTCTGCTCCTTTTGCAGCACCATGTCTGCCTAAATGTTGCCATGTTTCCCGCAATGATGATAATGGACTAAACCTCTGAAACTATCTCTAATTAAAATTAAATGTTCTCCAGATCCATCCATTTGTGAGGTAACCCAATCACAAAAGAACTCACATAACATGTACTCACTGATATGTGGATACTAGCCCAGAAGCCTAGACTACCCAAGATACAATTTACTAAACACATGAATCTCAAGAAGAATGAAGTTCAAAATGTGGTCTCTTCGCCCCTTCCTAGAATTAAGAACAAAGCACACATTGAAGGAGTTACAGAGATCATGNTCCCAAGGAAGGAGCTAGAGAAAGTACCCAAGGAGCTGAAGGGGTCTTCAACCCTATAGGTGGAAGAATAACATGAACTAACTAGTTCCCCCTGCGCTCATGTCTCTAGCTGCATATATGGAAGAAGATGGCCTAGTTGGCCATCATTGGGAGGAGAGGCCCCTTGGTCATACAGACTTTATATGCCCCAGTACAGGGGGACGCCAGGGCCATTATGTGGGAGGGGGTGGGTAGGGGAGCAGGGCGGGGATGCGGGAGGGTAAGGGGAAATTTCTGGATAACATTTGAAATGTAAATGAAGAAAATATCTAATAAAGAGAAAAAAAATTAAAAAAAAAATTAAATGTTCTCTTTTATAGGAGTTGCCTTGGTCATGGTATCTTTTCACAACAATAGAAATCTGGCTAAAACCCATAAATCTAAGAATTCATCAAATAATGAAACAGAAGAAGAATTTAATACTAAACACCACTTGTGGGAAAAACATTTGAAGATCTTTTAGAAATATAATTTCATAAAATATCACAAAAGTGAATGCAAATAAGCAAAATAGAAATGTACCTAGTATATATATATATATATATATATATATATATATATATATATATATATATATATATATATATTAGCAGCCACTCGATTCTATGACTCTACATTACCTCATGTACTCAATGAAAAAAGATCACTCATTGCTAATGGAAATCATGCCCCAAAGGAGAAAATGAAAGTGATTACAAAGTGCATCTGAGTTTCCTACTCTCAGTTTGGAGGAAGACAGTCCACCTGAAGGTTACAGCAATGCCTGTAGGAAGTGAGTTGCATTTCTATGCAGTCAGGAAATGTCTCTCAAATTTTCATTACTTGTGTTCCCATATGACCATTATTTTCCTCCAAATTAATTAAATGCTATTTTCAGCTAACAATTCAAGTAGAGGAAAATGAATAATTATTAATCTTCTGTTTTCTTTCTTACTATTTTGTGATTCTTTTCTGTTCATCCCATCTCATGTTCAATCTAACTCATTCACTATCATGTTGGCTGTTTAATATATAAAAAGCTATATTTCTGTGGAGAATGAAAGTGAACATGGCCAGGAAGCAGGAGTGGGTCGGTTGGAGAGCAGGGTGACTATAGGAGACTTTAGGGATAGCATTAGAAATGTAAATGAAGAAAATATTTAATAAAAATTGTTTAAAAAAAAAGAAAGTGAACATGGATTAATTCCTGCCTTGAGGATCTACTGGGAGGGAATTTTTGTTCATATTTTAACAAAGATTTATTGGGAATAGTAACATAAAAGGCCAAAGCTAATGATGCTCAAGAATTGTTTTTATTCTTTTTTTCTATATCCTTCCTTCCTCCCTTCCTTCCTTCCTTCCTTCCTTCCTTCCTTCCTTCCTTCCTTCCTTCCTTCCTTCTTCCCTGACCTCATCTTTGTCTCTCTTTTCCTTTCTTTTTTGAGACAGGGTCTCATGCAGCCTTGGCTGGCTCTAAATGTGCAGTCCTCCTGCTTCAGACTTTCAGGAGCTGGGATTACTCTTATGCACTAATATGCCCAGAAAAATGCTGATTAATTTTATACAGATGGTGACCTTCCTGGTAAAGCTGAAGGCAGGACCTGTATCAGAAAGATTTGAAGATTTATGATCATAGGCTTGGGGACAGAGAAGAAAAGGAACAGATGACATGAAGCACTCTTTGGGGAACACTGAGGTAAAACAACTAGCACTTGGTTGGCTTGAGGAGGTTGAGGGTTGACACAGAAAAGACCTTGGTCTTCCTGTAGTAAAGAGCACAGCCACATCCTGCTGTCCTCTCTGAGCCCTGGCCAGAGTCTCAACCATACTTTATTATCTCTCTTCCTTGTTACTTGAAGAAGGTAAGTGATACTTATGGGCATTGTGGATTGAACAGCATTTTAGGGTGCTGCTTTTTATAGACGGGGCACGTAAGAAAATTCTAGTAAAGCAAAGATCAGTGGGAAGTGAGTAGACTCTGACATCTCCTGTACTTAGATGTGTTATTAAGGACTAGGATGAGCAATGGGGGAGATAAAAAAAACATGAAAAAATGTAGAAAAATGGATAAAAATACCAGAAAGATATCAAATTTGATTCAAGAAGAGCCCTAATATGTGCAGAAATTAAGCCAGTCTTTTAAAATCTTCTCACCAAGCAAATACCAAGTCCCAATGATTTTTTCATGAGTTCTACCAAATGTTCAAGATTCAAAGACATGATCATTCAAACACATAAAAAATTCTTAAGAAAGTATAAAATGGCAAGACATCATTTCATCTTGGAACTCACACAAGCGTGTGAGTGTGCTATATGCAACATATATATGTATCATTTAATACTTTTATTATTATCCTTTATGGAGCCAAAACTAGAGAAAGAAGAGAATAGAAAAACATAGGAGCTGCATCTTTCATGAATATGGATGTCACAAGTCACCATTATCACACATAGAAATGTATGAATCTCATAAGCATAAGTATAAACAAACTCAAAATTTTCTCCTTTTCTGAGATAGTGTCTCACTGTATAGTCCTTGTTGGCCTAAAACTCAGAATGTAGATGAGAGTAGCCTAAAACACACAAGAGGTTTTTTTTTTTTTTTTTTTTTTTTTTTTTTTATCTTTGCCTTCTGAGTTCTGGAATTCTAGACACTAGACATTACTTCCAGCAAATTCTGGTAGGAAGTTAAGGAAAAGCAATCTGAGGGTACTTGGAAGATTCATTATTCTAAGAATTTGCCTCTTTCTTAAGTTTGACGGTAACTTTGCGAAGTTATTCTTACAGCATTGGATAGGCATAGATAGTTGCAAAAGACTTTTGAAACAGGCAATACTTGTTTCTTGTTTTACTTACGAACAAACCAGGTTTGTTTCATGAGAGTTTCCCATGCTCTATATGAAGAAAGCAGGACTATCAATGTACAGATGGCCACAGTTGGTGTAAGACTGAGGCCTAAGGAGTAATGGTTCTAGTCAGTGAGCTACTTTTGAGTATGTACTGAAACTACTCAGAGAGCCATGAAGAATCTCCAGGGGTTCCTCAGGCAAAGTGGTTACAATGTCTAGGAGCAGAACCCATGCACTAATAATTTTGAAAATTCTTCACATGATTATTATGCACCAATAAGGCTAAGAAACCTGCTGTAAATCCTGGCTTATGATTAAAAAAATCTGGGAGAGCTTACAACGTTAATGATGCATGGTTCCTAGCAGGAAAGGATTTGGTTTGATTGGTCTTGGATGAGAACCAGCTATCAGGACTTCTGAGAATTCCCAAGATTGAGTAGCTATCCAGGATTGAGGACCTGTAAATATAAGTTGTGGTCTGGCCCCCCGGCCCTAACTGAGGGTTTAAACCACAGTTTTGCATTGATGACAGCTTTCACAAAGGGACAATTCATGTATAGCACTCAGCAGTCTTTCCATAGACTTTGAAAAGATCGATGGATGGATGGATGGATGGATGGATGGATGGATGGATGGATGAGATTTGCATCTATTAGCAGCAGAAAATTTAAAGGACAGGTGATGATTGTTAAGCTGAGAATAATGTGATAAAGAAAATGAGGGGGTTCAATAAAGAAGTAAGGACGGGGGTCTCAGATAACGAACAAGAAACTGCAGGAAAGAACTGGTAACCATGTGGAGCATAATCTAAGATTAATTCATTTGTTCACTGACACGGGCTGTTATTATTGTCATTAGACAATGGATAAGTAGATATTAGAGATATTTATTCTAAATAATGTGGTATTTTAGGATAAAAGAGCAGACCTCAGATCTTACATTGCTAGCATGTAGTAGAAGCACCTTTGAGGTTCACACAGATACTTCACTCTCCTATTGTTTTATGATGCTGATTTTCATAGTTGCAACTCAACAACCTCTCCCAGGTTTTAATTCTCTCTAGAGAGGTCTCAAGGCGACTTCATATGAGGTTCTTATATGGTCCAAATGTCCACACTATTGATTCTTAAATTGAGCTGCCATTTTGGGGTATTTCACCTTCATGGACTGCTTCCACCATGTCTGGCTCTTGGGGATACAGTGCTGTCTTATTCACACTTTAGCTTGCACCATTTGAAGGTTAGTAAACCAGCCACTACCTTTGGATAATAAATGTCAAGAAAACTGCAGAAAAGCCAAGGGTATGAGGATAATATATTCTGAAGTTCGGGTTTCTGGTTCTGAAACACTTTGAAAACATGCATTCATCCTGATTTCCTTTCTTTCTATGACTTATTGGGTACATGCATAAACTAGAGGATTACCGCTGTAAACAGACACCATGACCAAGGCAACTTTTATAAGGACATTTAATTGGGGTTGGTTTAGATGTTCAGAGGTTCAGTCCATTATCATCAGGTCAGGAGCATAGCAGCATCTAGGCAGGCATGGTATGGGAGGAGCTGAGACTTCTACATCTTGATCTGAAGGCTGCTAGGAGAAAACTGGCTTCTAGGCATCTAGAATGAAGCCCTTAAAGCCCAAGCTCACAATGACATACCTACACCCACAAGGCCACATCTACCCCAACCAGGTCACACCTTCTAGTAGTGCAACTCCCTAGACATATTCAAACCACCACAGTGAATTTACCTTTATTTTCTGCCATATAGAGGATTTTTAGAGTACTTGCACCCTATTAAATCTAAATGTTGAATGCACCCTGTCCTGTTTTTCACAAAGCAGTGGTGAGAGCTGCTTGATTAGGGCAAGCTCATTCTATTGCACAGACACTGGCAAGTGATTTTTTTCCCTGTATTTATCAAAAGTGAAAGTTTATTTGTAATATATAGTAAATTAGTCAGGTGTTTTGTTTTGTTTTGTTTTGTTTTTGATTTTGTTTTGCTTTGGTTTTGGTTTTGGTTGTCATGAAAAACAATCCTGACATGAACAGCATAAAATGAGAAAAGATTTATTTTGGCTCATGGTTTTATAAGGTTTGGACCTGTTGATTCTTGGCCTGTGTGGTAAGGTCAAACATCATGTTGGAAACACATGATGGAAGAAAGCTGATTGCCTCACGGGAGTCACCAAGACACACAGGAGAGAGCCAATGAAGGACAAACCCTTCAATGCCTACCTCCAATGACATTGTGTTTTTAGTAAGATCTTATCTTGTAATAGTTTATTTAATATGAACTCAGGATGTGCCCACTGATGACATCAATGCCTTTCAGACAAAAAATCATTTTCCAACCACACACCAGATAGGGAGTAACCCTTCAGTGCACAAATCTTGTATATACTTAATATTAAAGCCATGCCATCTATCTTTGGCAAAATAATGCTCATGCCTCTCTCAAAATATATGTAGCACATCTTCAAGAAGCTTAATAGTTTTGACACTCTGTAATTCTCAAAAGTCCAAATCCGATGTTTTCTGAGATCTTAGTGGTGAGTCCTTATAAACAATGGAAATTAGTTAAATATTTTCAATATGATGGATAAACATCTCCAGTTTCTAAAAGGAGGTACAGGACCATACCAACTAACTTGAACAAAGCAACAACAAACTATTGGGTCAGGCATTACATTCTAGCTCCATGACTAACATCTGGGGTACATGGTAGTATGACATGAGATCCAAAGACTTTGCACAGCCTTACCCTGATGTCCTTAACACCTCTACTATGGGCTGGCTTTACTCATTGTCTGTAGCTTTTATGAGTAGAGATTCACTCCCTGGGGTCTCTGCTGTGATCGAGACACCACTTTTACATCTTTAGGCATCACAAAAATAGCCAACAAGATTGTGAGCCCACTACACATTGTCTACATTCCAGACTTTTGAAACCTCCTGGGAAACTTCCATGATGACACAACTCTTCTGATCTGTATTCCTATAAAACCATTATCATATGGATGATTAAAAAAAACCCTTGAATAACTTGAGATATTTCCTATTATCTAAAGCAAAAGTTGCCACTTTTTCTTATCTCTTTAGCAACTATACCTTGCTTTGGTCTGACAATAAACATGATCATTTTCTGGACAAATTGCAAAATTTTCAAATTCTTCTATACTGAGGTTTGCTTTTAGATTCCCACTGTAAATATGGCCCAAAGCAGCCAAGATAGTCAATGCAGTAGCCTTAATTGTATTCCATTGTAAAATTTCCTCTATTATATTACTCCCCTTTAATTTAATCATCCCACTAAGTCTTAGAGCATAGACATAGTAAAAGCCAGTAATTTGCCATGATGCAATAGGATAAGACTGTAGTCCAATTCCCAATAGTCCTTATTTCCATCTGAAGCCTCATGAACAGTCAGTACTGCACACATGCCTGTCAGTATGATGGTTATTTTATTATTTATTGGGTTCTTCTTGTAGAATAGGCTTTCTCAAGCTTGTGTTTTCAAATCTTTTCAAATTCTTCCTACAAACTAACTCCAAAGGTTTCTGGATCCCATTGCTTGCATATCCAGTATATAGGCATAGCAATGTCCCTACTTTTTTATACCAAGTTCCTGGGCTAATAATCTTCTGATGCTTTGGAAAACACAGGACATACAGTTATGTGCTCTGAATCAGAGGCAATCAACTCAGAAGGATTTCCACTGGCTCATATTTTCGGAGGCTCCAGTCCACAGTGACTGGGTTCTCTTGATTCTGACATGGTGAGACACATGGTGACATCACACTGGAGGACAGGGAGGACAGAAACTCATCTTATGAAGGAGAAAGAGAGAGGAATGTGTCAGACACAGGTTATGCCTGCCAGAGGCAAGTGCTCCTTATTTTCTCTACTGAAGAATAGCAGAATATGAGAAGAAACACAATTAAAGACTCAGAGAAACTATAGATACATAAGTATCTTAACAAGTAATACTAAAACATTATTAAAATAATGTAACTGGTGTGTAAAATGTCTTAAATAATTTAAGAATAGTTGAAGATTAAAATTGCATAGACAAGGATCAATCCCTGACTTTGTTATCAGGAAACAGATAGGCACCAGCTTTAGGGATAGTTAACTTCTCCAGTTTTGGGGGGATTCACATGAAGACTAAGCTGCAGATCTGCAATGTATGTGCTGGGGGCCTAGGTCCAACTTGTGTATTCGCTTTGGTTAGTGGCTCAGTCTCTGGAAGCCTCCAAGGATCCAGGTTAGTTGAATATGTCAGTCTTCCTGTGAATCTCTGTTCTCCTTCAGAGCTCTCAATCCTTCCCCTAACTCCTCATTAAGAGTCCCCAAACTCTGTCCAATATTTGGTTGTGGATCTGTTTCAGATAGTTGCTGGGTGGAGCCTCTCAGAGGACAGTTATGCTAGGCTCCTGTCTGTTCCTCTAACTGGGCTACCTTGTCTGGCTTCAGTGGGACAGAATGAACCTAACTATGCAGAAACATGATGGGCCAGGGTGGGAAGATACCCACTGGGTCCCATCTTCTCAGAGCAGAAATGGAGGGAGAAAGGTGCTACATCCACTCCAGTGGAATCTGCTTGGTAGGCCTAAAAGCCTGGAAGCAGTCATGAGGCAAAGAATTTCACGGAAACAGCCTCCTGGAACCTTGCATTCCAATTGCTATATACTCAAACTCCGTTTCCGTGTTAGTCTGGTGTATGGATCCATGTGCTCTCTTTCAGTATTGTTTTATTAAAGTGCCTTTTAGGATTGATTTTGACATATAGCTAAGTCTTCACCAGTGTTCCAATGTCCTAGGCGGTCCTTGAAGCTGACCCTGAGCTTGGAATTCAGTAGGAATGTTACCTATTCAGTAACGCTCTAGTAGAGACAGTGAAAATAATCAGAGATTACTATTTACTTGAATAGAGCTAGAAAAGTTCAGGGCTAGTGTGCATAGTAATTACTTAGGACAATAGCCGAGTCACACCCAAACACTGGAATACACAATGGCCTAGGAAATAGGTGGGTTGTAGTATGAAAGGGTTAGTAGAACAGAATTCTCCTGGTGCAGGTTTTTCCACTAGGCCCAGAGGAATAGCATAATCAGGTATTTACTGGACTGCTGGTGGTGGATTTAGCAGTAGACTAGCATTGTATCAGAGCATTCACCTGGCTCCTGTGTTTAGCTGATCTTAATTAGGGCTGTTCCTATTCTCAGTTGTAAACATAGCCTGGCTCCTGCCACCTTTTTTTTTTTATCAATTAGTTTTTATTAGATATTTTCTTAATTTACATTTCAAATGTTAACCCGAAAGTCCCCCCACCCCCGCCATGTTCCCCTGCCCACCCACTCTCACTTCTTGGTCCTGGCATTCCCCTGTATTGGGGTATATAAAGATTACAATACCAAGGGGCCTCTTCACCCAATGATGGCCGACTAGACCATCTTCTGCTACATGTAGAGCTAGAGACACATGTTCTGGGGGTTCTGGTTAGTTCATATTGTTGTTCCTCTTCTAGGGTTGCAGACCCCTTCAACTTCTAGGGTTCTATCTCTAGCTTCTCCATTGTGGGCCCTGTGTTCCATCATATAGATGATTATGAGCATCCACTTCTGTACGAGACAGCTATATCAGGTTCCCTTAAGTAGGCACTAGCTGTCCTATGCAATAGTGTCTGAGTTTAATGACTGATTAAGGGATGGATCCCCCCTAGTGGGGGAAAGAACCCAGATGTCCCTCAACAGAGGAATGGATACAGAAAATGTGGTACATTTACACAATGGAGTACTATTCCTCTATTAAAAAAATGAATTCATGAAATTCTTGGGCAAATGGATGTATCTGGAGGATATAATCCTTAGTGAGGTAACCCAATCACAAAAGAAGTCATTGAATATGCGCTCACTGATAAATGGATATTAGCCCAGAAACTTAGAATACCCAAGATACAATTTGCAAAACACAAGAAAATCAAGAAGGAAGACCAGCGCGTGGATACTTCATTCCTCCTGTGAATAGGAAACAAAATACCCATGAAAGGAGTTACAGAGACAAAGTTTAGAGCTAAGATGAAAGGATGGACCATACAGAGACTATCCCGCCATCTTTTAATGTATGCATTCTTTTTCGTTTTGTGTCAATGTAACTTGGCGGATGTGTTCGCTTGGCTTTCTTGTTTTTCTTCTGTATTAAAAATCTGGTATTTGCTTGGAAAAAACTACATTCAGATTCAGTACTCTCTTGTGTCTGTGTCTATCTATCAATTCTCACCAACTCTTTGCCCATCTGTCTGAAACCCTGATTTCCCATGGATTGAGAGAGGCCGATTGGGCCAGTCTGTGGCAGAAAGGGAGATGGACTGTGTTGTGGGAGGAGAAATCATGATGTAAAATAAATAAATTAATTAATTAATGGAAAATATTTGTGATAAAATAAACTTTATAATATATAAGTGAAAAATTAAGGGCATACAGAAAACATGGAGCTGCAATATAAATTTAATATCCAGTAACTATAATAAAAAACTTTTAACAAATGAAAAAATTCCCATATTCAATAAAATATAATTAAAATAACATTCACAAGACATAAAATTATAGAGAAGTTTTTAAATACTAAGAAAACATTCAAAGCATGAAGGAGAACAAATTCCATTATTAGGCAAAAGAAAACTCAAGGCAAACAAAAGTACTAAATATTGATAAAATGCAGAATCAAGAATAATAAATGCCTTGGCATTTATGTACCCAACAATATATGTTTCCAATACAAAGAACTTGAAATTTTATAAAACATTAGTATGTACAAATAAATGGTCAGGAGTGGATAAACAAAACATTGTGCCTGGCAGTTTTCATACAACAGAGAAACTGGTAGGTCTAGCAAATACAAAATAAGTCAATATTTAGAAGATCAAAAATAACAGAACTGAACATCTAAAATCAGTGTGCATTCATGGCAGAGTGCTAGACAGTTTTGATGCTTGACTTATGATACACTTTAGTCTGAACCACTTCCCTGTTTCCTTTTATGTACATTAAGGAGTATGAAAAGATGGTTGGGTGCTCCCTTCTCTTTTGGCAGTTCATGCAAAGTTTATGCCAGCCAATCATTGGCCAGCTCCTACAGAGAAAACCTTTCTAAAAGTCTCACCTCTGTAACCAGTTCACAAGATAAGTCATATCTCTTTTCTCTGCTCTCATTTTGTGATCAATAAGTCTTATATACCTTAGTCACTTCATCTGAAACAAATTTATGGCTTATGGGTGTAGAAGAGACTAAAATCAGACAGAGAAAATATAACCAAAGAAGAGAAAAATGCATTATTTTCAAGCAAACAGAAGATTCACAGAAATTAATCACATACTTAGCTACAAAGGGTCTCCGGGAAGTCCAGTAGCACTGTTATATTGGTTAAAGTGGCTGCCATGACTACATAAATTTAAAAGTAGACTATCAGATGGTAGCTTGGATCTTTTCTATATATGGAGATGCTAGTAAATATACAGTATTATAAGGTAGTTGCTTAGACTCGAAATTCATCTTATCAAGTTCATTGAGTAAAGATAGGTATAGTTAGAGAAACACTGATGGCTTCTATACACTTACAAGGACAGTGGGAGCAACTGAGAGATGAGATTTGCACATTAACCCGAGAGAGGGCAAACATACTCAGGGCCATGTGAACCTAAATCACAAGGAAGGAAGTGAACATTAGAAAACATGGACTGAAAACAAATTTGAGTTTCCAAAACAACAAACCAAAAAGGAATGTAAAATGTCTGGCAAAATTGAGCAAAGAAATAAGGGAGGTTAGAAGTAAAATGTATAAAAGAGAAAGAAAGGTGTCATAGTTTAACAAGCTAATACAGAAAAATTAACAGCTATAAGCAATATTTTAAAACATGCAGGAAAAGCAGGCTCTGCAGGGTTGGATGAGTGTAGAGGGGAGAAAAGTGTGATTGTGAAATGGTTATCAAATTGAATCTCAGCCAGACCCATCCCCCACCAAGTAAAGGCTTCAGAGAGTTCTTCCAAGTTCCATGACACACATTACCATCACCCTTCATTTTTGCAAAGTTTTTCTGTGAAGTGGAAAAAGAGACAAATCTAAATAGTTTACACCTGAAAGCATGTATAGATTTGATTCCCCAGTTGGATGGATATAAGGAAAAGGTAGGTGGAAGGGCCTTCGATGGTGAGCATTGTTGCAAAAGTACAAAGAAGCTATCCATTCACAGAAATCAAGTGTGCGTTTTAATCAAGATGAGTCTGTCTCAGAAGTATAAGGAGAGGCAAACATCAGAACAGCTATCAGGAAAGTTTAAAATATTAATTAATCAAAGGAAAACAATTTATACTTAGGCAGCAAAGGAACATAACAAAGACAATAACTTGACTTTTATTACCAAATTCAACAAACATGAAAAATAAAGTTGTATATAAAATAAATTTATAAAAACTAAATATCATTCTATGTCACCCAGCAACCAACTGGAAGTATGAAGTGGGAAATATGAGATCCGTCACAGTCAGCAATGACACGACTCAAGAATTAATAAAGAACACCTGAGACCTTTATTACAAAACCATCAGGTCTGTTAAATATTACAAAATACTGTGAAATAAAACAGTAAGCTATGTTCAAGATTGAATGAGACATTAAGTTATATCATAACTGAAGATTTTTCACTCAAGGCAGAAAAGACAAAATTAATTGAGGGTGACAAATGGAAGAAGATGTCTACAACATAAAAATATCACAATATATTATTATCTGAAGTAGTACACAAGGAGCATAAGCTGAAACCAGACAGAGATCAACAGGAAAGTAAACACTTCTGAGGGAATTCTGAATGAATTATAAGATAGTGAGATGCTGCTATGATACTGTCTTAGTGAGGTACTGAAGTTAACTCCACCTAAGATCTCTCCCATCCTCCCACACATCATAAAGCAGTATTGAAAATGAAATAAAAACCATTGATTAGGTCAGACTCATCATGATGTAGTCAACTCTCTGGAAGGCCCCCTTCTCCCAAACCCCCAGGGGATGCCCTAATAATCTATGTATCTCTCAGTCCAACCAAGCTAACAACAAAACTGTGTATGAAGACTATCATTTAAAGTTAGACAAAACTTAAATAACTCACAGAAGCTGTTAAATTCTATTGGATTATTCGGTAAACACACAATTAAACAATCTTTTGACAATATCTTGGAAAAGAATTTCTCATCTCAAGAAGCTGATTTCTATTTATTTCTCTTAAGGATTGCCTTTCCATATTTGAGTTGAATAAAGTAAAGTTCTTAAAGAGGCATGATCAGAAGAGTAGCTAGAATGAGCACAATGAGTAAATAAATAAGCCTGCCTATCTGTCCATCTGTCCATCCGTCCATCTGTCTGTCCATCCATGTATAACATCTATCTATCTATCTATCTATCTATCTATCTATCTATCTATCTATCATCTATATATCTCTAATACAAAAACTTACTTTCCAAATAGAATGAATGAGTTGTATATGTTCATTGTATAGTATGACTGCAGGTTATAATAATGTGTACTTTAACATACTAAGAAGTTGGGATGTAAAAATATACATACATAGTCTAAAACATAAAAAATGATATGAGGTACTGTGTTAATTTAATTGTAATAGTTGTTTAACAGTGCATAGATATACCAAAATATACATACTCTCTGAATGAATACTTTCTCAGTCATACACCGCTAACACAAAAAGTAAGGTAGCTAGGAATATACAGAAAACAAAAATTATTAAATATACATTAAATAAATAATTAGTTAAAAATGCAACTTTAATCAATATAGAATTTTCCCCTTCTCTTTTCTCCTTCTAGGCCCTCTCAACACCCCCTTCCAGTTTCAAGTTAACAGACTCTTTTTTAAAGTATCGTTGTTACAATTGTTACACGTATGTCTTTATGTCTATGCACAAGTTTATAAATAGAATCTCCTCAGTCTTTTCTGTTGTTTATGTATATATGGTTTCAAGGCTGACCACTCTGCATTGAATAAGCGTGTTGTGATTCATCCCCGGTAGGCTAATTCTCCTCTTGTAGTCCTTAGCTTCTTGAAGTTCTTTGCCAAGGGGTGGAACCTCATGAGATTTCCCCCTCCTTCGTGTTAGCATGTCTACTGACATTCCCATTGTTCTGGTGGTGTTTTTCAGTCATTTCTAAGACAGACTGTTTCACAGCAGATCCATCGCTATTCTGGCACTTTTAATTATTCTGCCCTCTCTTCCTCGATGTTTTCTGAGCCACAGATACTAATGTAGACTCTGATGTAAGTATATCCATGGTGGCTGAGTTCCCAATGAGCCATTGTTTTCTACACTGTGTCCAGTTGTAGTTTTCTGTGATGGTGTCTATTTTCTGTAAGAGAAGCTTCTTTAGATAGGGGCAGAAGCTGCATTTGTCTGGACAGGTGACTACTTATGCATGAGTTCACCTTATTTCACTTCTTTCAATACTGTGAATTCCAAAAGGCAGGGGTGCATGTTCCACTGCCCACCCCATAGGACCTGCTCAATAATCATGAATAAATAATTATTTGGATACAAACAAATATTTGGATAAGTAATTGAAAACTTAAAAAAAAAGAAAATCAAAATGTTTGTGTTTGCAGTTGCTATGCCAGCGAGCGACATTTTTATCTGGGGTACACATTTTCCTGACAGACTAACCTTTCCAGCAAATGTGCATTTAGCTTGTATTTTAGTTAGAAAAAAGTACCTTATTCCTCCTGCATTTTGTCTCATTTATTGCTGTATCTTAAAAATCTAGAGGAGAGAAGTGTTTTGTAGACAACTGTATTAGATAAATAGTGTTGAATAAGAGAATAAGTGGTAACTGACAGTCTGGCTTTCTGTTAGAAATTAAGTGTTTAGTGACCTTGATTGAGTTAGATTTCTTTCTGCTGTCACCACACCCGTGGTTCCCATCCTTTAGTGCAATGTCTAACATCACAGAAAAGTCTCTCTCTCCCTCTCTCTCTTACCCCCCCCCCCCACACAACTGCTTGATATGGTTTCTACTCTAGACCTACAAAGAGTACTTTAAGAATGGTAACTATTATCAATAATTATATTTTATTAAATGGAATTGCTAATGACTGCATCACAACACAGAGAACAGAAAGAACTTTCTGAAACAGTCTATATGTCAATCTCTGGGTGCATTTCCATACAAAATGTCTGCATTAAGATTAAAAAAATCAGCTAGAGACAATAAGTTTATAGGCTTAAAGCCATTTCTTGTTTGACTTACTCATTCATGAATGATTAGAGAGCCAGGTCTACATAAGGAACTGTTTTCTATAATCATTTCTGCTCTACCTAGCCCAGTTTTTCTAATCAGAGAAACCCTGCTTTCTCATCAGGAGAACCTGAGACAAGAGACTGCTTGGAATTAGCTTGTTTGGGGAACTGATTTCATAGAAAGAGTGTGGCTCTCTTGTACTTCAAAGTTGTGATTAGAGTAGTATTTAGAGGGTGTCTTTAAACTCTACTCTGAACACCTTCTGACCAACACAGCAAGATATCCTAAATTGATAATCTAAGCTTCCTTCTCCCTGAGGTTCTTCAGAAGTTAACAATAGGGTTGCTAATAGTTAATACCTTTCCTTCCTTCCTTCCTTCCTTCCTTCCTTCCTTCCTTCCTTCCTTCCTTCCTTCCTTCCTTCCTTCTCTTTCCTTTTCCTTCTTCCCTTCCTTTTCCTTCTTTCCTTCCTATCTCTCCCTGTTTTTCTGTGCTGCCACACCCACTCCAGTGAAGACTGTGTGGCAAGCCCAAAAGCTTGGACAGAAACTTAGCCTCCTGGAACCTTGGCATTCCCATAGCACAAATTCTCCAAATTTGTCCCTGCAATGGTGTGGAGGGTCTTGCCTGCTTTCTTGCAGCATTTTACTGGATAGGAGCTAGAAATCTCAGGGCAAGCTTAGCAAAGTATACTTAGAATCCTTATTACAGTCAGCTATGGCAGACTACATTACATATTAGAAGAAAGTTGGTGAGTTCTATGACAAAAGGAGATTCCCTACAGACACTTAAAAGAGCAGCCAAGTTACTCCCATATGCAAGAATTTTCAATGGCCTAGGAAGAAGGAGGGTTGTGGTTTAAGGAAGAACTACAGTATTGCATTATTCATGAAAAGGTCAGCAAAACAGAACCCCCTGGTGCAAGCTTTCACAAGGCTCAGAGGAATAGCATAAATTGTGACTAGGGTGTAAAATCCTCATCTGGCCCCTGTCAATAGCTGACTCAATTGTAAACATTGCTTAGTTCCTGCCAATCTTTTGTATGCATTTCTCTGTTTTGTGTCAGATAACTTCAATGTTCCTCGGCAGAAGAGTCACCTAAATTCTTTATTTTCTTCTGTAATATGTAAGTGTGATGCTCACTTTGACAAATTACATTCAGATACAACACTCCCTTGTGTTCATGTCTGTTTGTCACCTTTTTGCCTACTCCTGCCCACCTGTACCGGGACCCTGATCCTCCCGCGGATTGAGGGGCCAACTCGGCACTGTGCTGCATTCTTTTTTGTATACTTGTCTTTGTTCCTCCAATCTTTCTTTCTTTTACCCCTTGCTTCTCTCTTCCACCCCTTTCCTTTATTTATATTAAATTGATTTATTTATTTTGTATTGTTATCAGTTCCATACATGCATATCATACTTTGTGATCATATTTATCCTTCTCTCCTTATCTTGTGCCCCCTCCTATTCCTAATAAGCACACATCTACTCTCTACTTCTTCCACTTCTTAACTAGTCTCACTCCCAATTTATGGTGTGTGTGTGTGTGTGTGTGTGTGTGTGTGTGTGTGTGTGTGCATACTTGTGCACAGTCTTGGGAAGATAGGCATTGGTGGTGGTGTTCAGGATTATAATGGCTGTGTCATACTGAAAAGATAGAGCTTTACTCTAGTCCTCTCACTTTTTGTCTTTTACAAGCTTTATGTCCCATAATTTGGTCATGTGGAGTGGTATAGATGTCTCATTTAGAGCTGAGGACTTGGAGGTCACTAATGCTGAGCACGTTAACCAATCTATCATTTAACCATTTCCAGTTTTAACAAGAAAAATCTCTGATGGAGTTGAAGAGCAGTTCTAGTCTGTAAGGATAAACACATGTATTTTAAAGGCAGTTTTACCACATGTCCATTTAGTAAAATATCAGTGATAAAAATCTGCCTGGGTCTGTGTTCTCCCCATCTATAAGCTTTTGAGACAGCACTGGAATTTTTATTTAAAATCTATGGCTCTAGAAGGATAGTTATCCACCAGTATAGGAAACTTCTGTTCAAACTCCTTTAAATTCTATTTTTGGTGAATTTATAAAGAATTTCATATATCCCGTTTTGTTAACCCTTCCAGCGCCCTTGCTTCATCTCTCCACCTTCACACCCTTTAAATCTTTATATCCCCAGTACTTCCCCATCTACTTTATGTCACTTGTATCTTTTTTGTCTTACTCCTTCCAAAGCCACACCCCACCCCACCTCTCTTTTCTTTCTTCCTAGACTTTGTAAACACTCACTCTAGCTTAAACACAGAAATCTACAAATTCAGAGATCTATTCATTTATGCCATTGGCCTTTCTGGTCTGATATGTATATTTAGTATATCCCAAACTGTCCAAGATTGTTAACTCAGAAAAGCCACAGAGCACAGAGCAAAGAAACTGTGGAATAGTTTAGGCGAGATGTCAGAATTCCTTTTTTCTGTTGTAGTTACTGCAACAAGAACTAGTGTAATAGTTACGCCAAGGATAAATCTAATTCATTGTCCTTGATAGTGACTCATAAATAGAGTACCAATGCAGATGCTGCTGGAAAGTTTCCCACAGTCCTTTTCTGTCACAAAGACATGGTGCATTAGAGCAGCAACCATCTTTTGAGAATTGCAATTTACCATTGCTCAACAGCCTGTGTGACTGGAACCATATTTAAGATAATCCACAAGTGAATCAGTTCAACATAATTTTTATTCTGTGAGTTGGGTTAGCCAAGGCTCCATGAATCCTTGGGTATTAGGGGGAGAAATGCATTGACAAAACAGGCAGAAGAAATGGAATGTTTGCCATATGCTCACAGGATTTGCCACCATTCTTTGACATGTGCTCATGAAATTCATTCACCATACAGTGGATCACTGCATAGTTCACTCAGATGTATGATATGATGTTTGGGATACTGGTCAGATTGGCATATTTTATGTCATATTTCTCCATGTCCAATGGGTACAGTGCTATTCTTAAACTGGGGACTAGTAAGCAACTTAAATCCTATTTTCAAAATGCAATCTGTCATCTGGATCAAGATTCTTTACAACTGCATCAGCACCTACTACAAATACATCCACAGTGAGTAGATGCAGTAGCCTATGGCCAATCTTGTACCATCATATAAGGACATCTTGCACCAGAATTAGGAACCACTGTAATCTCTTTTTTGCATTGAGGCCTACTATAAACTGCTAATCACTGTGCCACTGAAAGATTCCCAAGTACTGAAACATTTACAGACTCGTACACGATATGCCACTAGTTCAGTAACAATGGTATGATTTACAATTTATCTCTTAATCTAGATGATAGGGTGAGGATAAGGAATGTCCTGGCTTCTTCAAGACATTTGAATTCTAGATTTAATGGAGATGAGAAGTTCATAGGTGGTGCATGTATTTAGTCTTGAGAAATTTCTGCCTGGAATTTCTTCTTTCTGAGGCTTTGGCTCCAGTATCAAATCTAGAGTATTCCTCTTCTTCCTCTTCCTCTTCCTTTTCGTCTTCCTCCTCCTCCTAGTGTATGTGTGTGTGTATGTGTGCACCTGTGGAGGTCAGAAGGCAACCATGAGCATTCAGTTCCCTCCATCCACTTCTAAATATGTTCTAGGGATTGAACTCAGATCATTAGGTACATAGGGCAGGTACCTTTACCTGCTGAGCCACCTCATTGGCCCCATCTCTCTCTCTCTCTCTCTCTCTCTCTCTCTCTCTCTCTCTCTCTCAACATGTTCACATCACTTTCAGGCTTCTTTCCTACAATATTAATTTCTGAAAGGTTTAATGCTTTCATGCTCACAGTTTTTCCTCTGGTGCAGCTCAATGGTCTAAGACTGTAGTACAAAATACGCCCCCTCCATTCTTGGAATGCCATTGATTTTTTCTATCAGGTCTTTGACACTAGCATATAAAAGTAATTTAATGCATACATTACATTTCCTATGTAAGTCTGCCCTTTCAATTAAACCCAGGGCCTAATGCTTAGCAAAATCTGCCTTGCAGATGTAAGCAAAAGGCTTCTCTAAATGCTTTCCTGGGAGCCTTGAGAATTTCAATGCTAAATCCTGATGGCATCCATAGGAATTTTGATGGCTTCCCATGCTAGAGTTTATTGGTTTATTATCCACTCCCACAAAGGTGAGATTTTTATTTATGTATATGTATTGAATGATCTAAGTCCAAAATTTCATCCCGATAGGCTGGTTTTATGGACCAACAACAGAATGCACCAGCTCTGTGATAGACATCATGTCCCGAGACCTGACCCATAGCAGCCACGGTGGAGAAAACATGGAATAAGGAGGAAGGAAATCCAAAAGAAGATTCATCCTCAAGCTGGTCACCAGTGGGAATTACTGGGCCAGACACTTCTGAGAAATCTTTTAAGTTGGCTTCACTTCTGTCAACCTGAGGGATAGAGGAAAAAGTTCTGTCTTCCAGTGATGAAAGTAGAACAGGATTTTCTCATACTTTCAGACTGGATTCTTTGAGAAAGGCACATTATGGAGGGAGATTTTATTTATTTATTTATTTATTTATTTATTTATTTATTGCCATAGGAAAGACATCAATGAACTCTGGGCTAAATGCTGTAAAGTAAACTTTCAACCTGTAGTTTCCCACAAAGTTTCCGTACTGCAGCTGTGACAGAACACTCTGACAAAACTAACCTAGGAGAGAAAAGTTCCATTTGGTTCTTAGTTCTAGGTTACAGTTCACCGTGACAGTAGAGTCACAACATAAGAGCTTGTGAGGGCTGGTCACATTGTGTCCACATTCAATCAATCAAGAAACGTGCATGCTACTATTCAGCTTGCTGTTTCCATCTTACACAGTCCACAGTCCCCTGTCCAGGGAATAGTCCTGGCTACCACATATACACACAAAACAAACAAACAAATAAAAAAACAAACAACAACAACAAAAGCAAAATAGAACAGTTAAGTCAGGTGATGTAGCACCTCCACTTCTGGATACACACATAAAGGATCTGTGCTCAATACTGGTTAGAGAAGTCTGCACCTCTGTCATCACTTGGCATTTGTCACAACAGCTAAAATGTGGAATCAACCTGTGTGTCATCAGTGGGTGTGTTAGAAAATGATCAGTACTACAAGTACACATTAAAATAGAATCCATTAAAGAGAAGAGGAGTCTTGCAATGCTGGAGAGAGTAAGACAAGCACATAAATAAAAATAAATTGTGTATCGCATGCCACCGCATGTCAACATTGAAAATGAGGAGGAACAAGGGTAGGAGGAGGAGAAAGAAAAGGAGATGGAGGAGGAGGAGAAAGGGGGAATGAGGAAGGAGGGGAGGGCGTGCAGAAGAGGACCAAATTCTCTATCTCTCTCTGTCTCTCCCCCTCCCTCCACCCCCTCCCATCCATATTTCCTCGAAGTCATGCCCCTTTCTCCTAAGTGAATCTAGACTTTGTCAAGTAGGCAACACTAATTGTCACACTGGCCTTGAATGTTTGTACTCAGCTCAAGTTGCCTGTTTCATCTTTTTCTGTTATAAAACCATAAAAGTTTATTTAACACCAGGGGCCTCCACGGAGCTTAGTACGGCTACATTCTAATTTCTGCATTCGTGTACTTATGACACTAAGTAACAAAACGGCTTGGGAATGTTGGAGAATCCCACAGAAGATTGGTACTAATGCTAGACATGAAAACAGGACCCATGTAAGGAAATATGACTTACCTGAATTTGGTGCTTTAAAACTTCTTTGTAATTGGAGGGTCATGCAACTAGTATGGGAACCACCTAAACATTCACTTCTGCTATTTTTCTCCAAAAATAACTTTACAAATAACTAGTTGTTTATCTAGCACTGTATACTTTAAAGTAACTTTGTTTATATCAAATCGTATTAACATCCCTAGAACCCCCCAGTGAGACCTGTATTTTTTTTAATCATTTTATAGATTGAATAACACAGGTATAGAAATTTATTTGGTTATCTACACATGGTCTCCCAAGTTAAGAAGCAGAATTCTGTCTTGTGAAATACTTGGAATTCTGACTTCTGAATTCATGTACTATAAGCCATGGAAAGATGTTTTATCAATGCTAAACAATCATAAGTACACAAAGCCATGTAACTATTGAGAAATCTTTGATGTTTAATGGAAATAGACAGTGTCCATTATATTCACACATAGAAGTTTATTGAAACTTACCACATAAAGCTGCAATGAAGATTTGCAATACAGTTATTGTTTAGTACCGATTTGTTCACTTACAGTTCTTGTGTGTTTATTGAGATGGCATTGTGTTTAGCAGTGTGGGTTATCATTAGAACAAACAAAACCTTGCTTTCTAGTAATTTAATATTTATATTAAAATTAAAGTTATTTATTATTTGTATCCTGGCTAAGAGGCAAGCTGAGTTCCTGTGTGTTATGACATTTTCAGGGAGACAAGCCATGACGAAAAGATGACTTTGGCTCCCTGCTTCAGGATAGTCCATCACTTTTTGAACCCTAAGATTGTGAACTGGATGAACCTTGTTGCAGTGAGGCTCAAGCCAAGAGCTTTCTGCTTGTTGTAAACAAATAGTTGTGGTGTGGCTCAGCCCTAGCACACCCCTTAATCTAAGATCTAAATAATGTCAACCCTAGGTCAAGAGGCAGAGCAAACAACCAGCAGACAGGGAGTAAACATAAATAAACACAAAGAACGGTCTATGAGTTGGAAGGTATTCATGACATCTTGGAGATGGAGAAAGAGCTTTTCCCTTCTGGGATGCTGGTGGAATAGGAAGGTCAGATGCCTGCTTTGTCTGTCTCTCTCAGCTAGCACCCCAGCCTCCGGCTCCTGAGTCTTCATTTAGTAAATCAAATGGCTGGGATTTTTGTTTTTATAACAACAGTTTCCACAACAGGAAGTGAGGTAGGGACCTCACTTTGTAGGTTACAGACCTTTGCTTTGTAGGTTACTCTCACTATGGTTTCCCTGTGATAGGGGGATGCCAACAGGAAGGATGAAGGTGAGACAAAGAACTGTCTGGAGGACAGCACCTTCCTTACTGATACTACTTCCCCTTAAGTAAATTTATCCCACTCTCTTCTCCATTTCTCTTATAACAACTTCCCTTCCCACTTTGTTCAGCCACCAATAAAAGCATCGTCCTCATTTCTAACTTTCAACACTTGCCTGCTATTTTTGCCTGCCTGTGGTTACCTATGGAAGACATTTCATGGCCTGAAAATGCCTGGCTTAAGGAGCTCCCCCCTCCCCAAATATGCAAAACCAATGGTAACATATGGCCTTATATTTTTTCCTTTCTTGCCAGTTCACTAAAATAAATTTACTTTCAATTTACATATTCTTGTCTACATTTCAGAGATTTAAATATATTTGTAAGGTCTGTCCTGTCTATCTTTTTCTAAGATTATGCAACAGCTTTGCATGCTGTTTAGGAAATAATAGGAACTTTTATGATTTTTAGA
This sequence comes from Mus minutoides, assembly GCA_902729485.2. Lineage (NCBI taxonomy): Eukaryota > Metazoa > Chordata > Mammalia > Rodentia > Muridae > Mus > Mus minutoides. The sequence continues at coordinate 2,016,132 of LR749702.1, read as the reverse complement.
GTCTTTCATTTCCTAAGAAATTTAGCAAAGCTTAAGTGATCAGAATGAGAAAGGCCAGGATGTCCTAAAAAAATAAAATGTAAAATTATTGCTTCTATAAGCTAGATCTGAAAAAAAAAACCGATTGTGTAGAAAGCTTGAAATAAATAGTTTACCAGATACATGCACAGAATATAATTCTGTTTTGATTCTAAACAAAGGGAAGTACAGGGGAACACCAGGGCCACGATGTGGGAGTGGGTGGGGGGAGGGTATGAGGGACTTTCAGGATAGCATTTGAAATGTAAATGAAGAAAATACCTAATAAAAATTGGGAGAGAAAAAAGGAACTTATAGCTAAGCAGAGAGACTCACTGTAGACCATTGGATTTACTAAAATAGAAATTATGCATTTATTTAGAGACAAGACAATTCTGTTTTCTTGTAAGAGGACCTGGAAAGCTCTAGGAATCTTTCAAAATGGTGGTCTTCTTCTTCCAAAGTCTACCTTCAAGCATTCTTGATGTTTTATGTCTGTAGGATGTTAACTGTGTAAAGGAATAGTCCTATAGACATGTGGTACCATCTCCTTGTGAGGAATCTCACATATACAAGGAATTCTCAAATATATGAGAAAGAGATGCTGGGCCTGTCGTGATTGCTTAATTTCCCATCTACTGTGGAAAACAGAGCTGTGGATAGCTCTTTATAGACATGATTCTGTTGGATCATCAATTCCTTATCACGTGACTGAACATGCTTTAACAGTTCCTATTAAATCATGTATATGGGGATACTTGAAGGTCTACAGACCCTTGTCTTTGTCTTAAAGCTCATGTGGCAGGTGGAAATAGGGGATTTTATGATGTCAAAATACAGTGAAATTGCTTAAGAAGAATACAAAAATAACAGTTTCAACTGAAAGTATTTTCGTCATCCAATGACCACTGGACAGGATCTGAAGAAAGTTTTGGTTGGCACAATTGACTGAAGGGACCTTCACAGCAGCAGCAGCAGCAGCAGCAACAACAACAGCAGCAAGAACAACAACAACAACAATAACACATTGGACTAACTATAGGTTGGGGTTTTAGACACTATTTTCCTGTCACAAACACTACTGTTACAATATAACAGACAGTAGTTTTATTGGTTATGAGCAAAATGACAGTTCTTATTGGGTACCATACTGGGGTATAACCCATTCCACTTGTTTGCTGAGCTCCACTTCACCCTTCATGGTATCTCCACATGTCTCTCTATCCCACCTCACTGCATCTCATTCCTAACCTGGCCTAATCTCTGCACATTATCTTGTATCTCTGCTTTCTCTCTGATGAACTAGATTCAAGTATGTTATAATGGAAAAAATGCTGGAAGTCAGTTGAATCTTTAGGCTGCAAAAATGCTGTCAAATAATAATGGCCTAGCTATGGATATGTGCAAGCAGGGATTCCTCAGTATATGTTCCCTGTGATGTCCAGGTGATTTCTGACTTCCTTATTCACAATACTTCACAGTATAGGCTGGGAATCTTCCTGTACAAAGATACATAATGGTACTCAAAAGCTGGCTGCAAACATATAGGCATAGTCCATATGAAGGGATTGCGGAATGTAATTAGTAATGAAAATGAGTGATCATTTAAAAAGCAAATGAATACAGCACAGTATCAATTAACTTAGTTTTGACATAATGGAATAGATAATGTGTAATATCTCAAAGAAAAGTGGGCCAGGGTTTCTTCTCTAAATTTTCTGAGAGGCAGATATTTCTTTAATCAGTAAGAGCTACCAGACAATTATAGCCAGAAAGGTAGAATTAATACTCAGTAGAGGAGTTACAGGCCTGGATGGTGACTGAAATCGTAAAAAAATAAAGTTATACATTTAAATTATGTTCAGAGAAATGGAAAGACAAGATTAAAGCCAACGTGAGGGAGATGTTTGCGCATGTGTGTTCAATCATGGAGACTTTAAAACAGTATAATTAAGCTTGGATCTCAAAGACAGCAGTGTCTGATTGTCGGGAAAAATCTTATTGTGAAAAATGGAGCAGATGTTCACGCTTTGAGACGTGGCAACAGCAATGTCTGATTCTCAGAGATCAATACTTTATGATTCTGGAGTTTGTCATTTTTAATTTGATATGGAAAAACCCTCCTACATGCTATCATGCTCTGTTTCTCTTGGACAACAAACTGAACTTAGAATATTGTATGTGTGTGTGTGTGTGTGTGTGTGTGTGTGTGTGTATATATATATATATATATATATATATATACACACACACACACACACACACACACACACACACACACACACACAGGGAGTCATTAAAAGGAGTATTGTAGAACAAAAATTTCTAGGTATTTTCTTCAGAATATGGAATGAAAATCCCAAGAGAAAGACAGAGAACAATGTAAGATAAAGGTTGATTTTGCATTGAATATTCCTCTGGAGGGATAGCCTTGCCTCTTCAGTGGCAAGCCACAAATTTCCTCGTTTCCCGAGTTAAGATGTCCCACCTATGTTAAAGCCTTTTGATTACATTCATCTCCATCGAAAACACACTCCCTCAAGAGTAGAAGGCAGCGCATGCATAGCAACCAGTGAAATAATTTTGCTTTTAATTTTACTTTAAAATTTCCATAAGCTGCTTTTTTGTAATTGCTTACTTAAAACAAATGAGCCCAGCCAATTTGCCAGAGGAGACAAGAAATGCTTCGTGTCCTGAGGACATTCTGTCTTCCAGAGAGAGTTGAAATTTGGCATCACACAGCCCCATCATGGCCAAGAAATTAAAGGATTTTCTATTTGAATAGCTAGCTGCATTTGGAGATGTCAGCCTAATAGGAATGTGTGTACAGTCAATATTACCTTAGACTGATAGCAAATTGGTGCCAGAGAAGTCTCTCAGAAATTGCTGCAGCTGCTGTGTTTCTGCTAGAAAATAAATAACAAATAATCGACATGCCTCTCCCCCAGAAGATCAGCTGTCCTGATCAATGATGGAGAAGGGCTGCCTGCCCAAGCCAGAAGTTGAATGTGACATTCTACATTGATGTCACATATACTGATGTCCTTGTTAGTCTAATAAGTGGTAGGAGAGCTTATTTCTCCCAACCTGAATTTGCTAGATATTATATTAATCTGACACCACAATTATGTGCCATCTGGAGAGTGACGGTGTGTATCCTTCATGTATTTTTCTCATCGTTGGCGTTTCCTAAGTTGAACCACAAGACAGGCTGCTGAGGAGAGACACATAACTTCCCTTCCCTCCCTCTCCCTCCCCCTTTTCTCTAAACTGGCAATGAAAACATTTTGCATAAACAAATTCCCAATCATAGCTAATCATATGAAAGCTGACAAAAGTATGTTATTCCTGCTCTAGGAAAATACTAATCAAAGTAGCTTGTCAATTGTTAAAGTTAATGATTCAGATATGCAACACTCTGACTAAATTTTAGTGGGTAATTACATAATTATGTACAGGTTAACACAATCAAAAATAGCAGTTGCCGTCTCTTCAGTCTCTAAATCATGTGAGGGCACTGCCATCTCATTCTGGAAATGATTGCACATCTCTGGATGATTGAGATGCAGGTATGGTTCAACTCTTTCTCTTAGAAAGGTTTTCAATGTGTCTGAACTATACTCCCTAGAAGTTCCACGCAGTAGCAGCAGAGGAGGAGGTTTGCCTGCTAGGGTTTAGCTAGATTAGCCATGGCAAACAGCATTTACATGTTTTGATACTTTCTTTGGGGTTGCTGGGTTTAATATAAGGGGAAAGATGATTCATTATAATTCATGGTATAGGTTTATCAATCTCAATCTTTGAAAAAATGCATTATTTAATATACATTTAAGATATTTCAGAGCAATTTCCTGACAAATAAATTTTGGGAAAGCTAATTTTTATTGACTTCTATTATCCTTCAAAACTATGTTTCAATTAGAAAAATAGACTCTAGAGGAGTGATTTATGTTTCATAGTGTAGTAGGTTGAAATGTTGAAATTTTTAGGGATTTCAAATATATATGTGTATGTATATTCTCACATCATTTTAATTTTAAGTGTTCTGCTTCAAATCCAAAATATGGAGATGAAGGGAAGGCAATCCGATCATTTTAATCTCCTTTCTCTTCTTTGGTTACTACTTCACACCCCTTCCTGTACATTTTATCTTATTATTTTTCAGAATCCATGTGGTATTTGGGGGGTGCTAAAAGGAAAAGGGACAAAATACATAAAAAGGTTCTCAGTACTATAGTAAGAAAGAGATAGGCAATCAAGAAAAAGATACTAAGTACAGGTGTAAATACGTGAATAGGAATTATGAATCTCAAGGCAGGGTCACTTAATTTTGCAATTAGTGAGAAGAACAATTGGTCAGGTCACAAAAAAGAAATTCCCAAATCTGAATCTGTAGATTTAGGTAGAAAGTTCTCTTTGTTTCTCTCTGCTGTCTCATGTCTGTCTGTCTGTCTGTCTGTCTGTCTGTCTGTCTGTCTGTCTGTCTGTCTATCCCTGTGTATGCATCTCTGTGTGAGTGCATGTATATAAGAGATGGGGAGAATTCAGTGGGGTAAGGAGCCTATGTAAAGATTAAGAAGTCTGAGAACCTCTGGTGTGTTTGTAGAGCTTGAGAATATATAGAACGTTTGTGTGGGAGGACAAAGAAGCCCTCTGGGAAAACCTAAAATGGGGCCTAACACTTCTGGGACTTCAATGTAATTATTTTTTCCATTTCATGTGAACATATGGAATTAATAAGGAATGACTACTTTTTTATGATTTAAGATGTGTCAAAATTTTGTTCTTTCCAAAAGATAGTGTAACATCTGTTTCATCTGCAATTCTTCACTTAAGCCATTTTGTGCATGCTTCTTTTTCTTTTTATTCCTAGAAAAGAATAGCAACAAACATGTTCTTTTTATTTAAATGATATGAAGTCTCTTGATTGGGTATGCTGGATGGGTGGCACTCCATCAAAGAAATGAAAATGATCAGATAACAGGTCCCAGCGTTAAAAAGAAAAATCTGAGGCAGTATTTATATATATATATATATATATATATATATATATTCTTATTGTTGTTTAATTCCAAGAATGACAAAAGGTGAAGGAAAGGCAAATTAAGGAAGGAATATATAAAAAGAATTGTAGTGTGATGCATTATTGAAATGACTCCAGCTTCAAGGGCAGGCAAGTGTTAGTGCATTGAATCTTTGGAACCATGTCTGCAAATGGGAGAGAAGAAGAAGGATTCATTGCCAGGATTCTTGTGTTTTCTGTTCAAAAGTTGCCCTGTGAACAACTAAATCTCCCACTCCTCTGGCCTGTGTTACCAGCACAAAGATTACACAGGCATGCCATAGGCCAGTGGTTCTCAGCTTTCCTAACACTGTGACCCTTTAATACAGCTCCTTATGTTGTGCTGACCTTAGTCATGAAATTATTTTAATTGCTACTTCATAACTAGAATTTTGCTACAATTATGAATTGTAAGGTATATGATACGCAGAATATCTTATGTGAGACCCCTACAAAAGGGTAGTGTGACCCCCAAAGGGGTCGTGACCCACAGGATGAGAACTGCTGCCATAGACTGTGTTTCTCTGAGAATGTCAAAGGCTGTGATGACAATGAATGTATAAAGAGAATCTGCTAAAAGTAAAGGAGTATCTTGCAGTGTTTTATTCTTCTGGCCAAAAAAATACTGTGTCAAAAGCTTTCACGATGAGGAAGTACTAATTTCCTTGAATGATGCATTAGTGTACTTACTGGACACATCCTAACATTTCTAGGTCAGACTTGCTCCTCACAGTGTGTTAGTAGATTAAGACAGACTGCGGAGCAAGCAAGTCTCCTAGGCAGAACTGGTGAAGGCTGGGAAGCTGAGGATGAAGGTTCATGTGCCTCTGTATATCAGGACCTCATCCCCAGTGTGACCATGGCAAGAAGAACACTTATCAGCACCTTGTTTTTCCTCTGATTTCAGAGCCTCTCTCCACCACACTATCATGATACCATTGCTCTTATAATACCCATGTGTACTCATACAATTTAAATGATAATACCTTCATAGATACGTAAAAATCTCTATACACCATTTATCTTCAGCAGTGTTTGATGAGTTGTTTCCAGACACAAATACCGCAATGCAGGGAGTCACCCAGAAGCAGACAAAACTGTAAGCAGATCACCTAAACCGAATTTGAGATTAAGGGAAAGGGAACCTCTAGACTGCAATCCGATTTTTTAAAATTAAGACACTTGGGAAATATCAATTTGCATGTCACTTTTAATAATATTTAACTTTGACTCACAATGCAAAAACATAAGTTACACTCTCAAAATGGCATATAAAGATCCCCCGCCCCCCGCAATGGGTTTTGAAGGCAGGATTGAAAGAAATACCAATACCTAAGCACAAGTTTGTTTTTAATCCCCTTTTAATTTTATTTCAGTCAAACTTGAAATGTCCGTCCATTACCCCGCCCCCACTTTGCGGTACACTGAAGCCCTTGGCTGCTCTGCCTGTGAATGCTGATAGTTCTGTGACTCGCAGAGCCTGACTGGGGCGGCCTTTGCTTCAGGCACCACCTTGTTATTCCTTTCAGCTACTTATTAGAGAAAAGACAATGGCCTCTCACTCAGGTCTCATCCCTTCAGAACCCATGGAAGGTAGAAGGACAGCAGCTCCTCTCAAGGCTTCCGTGTGCCTGCTGCGTTTCCCCATCTTCATAGTCGTACTCTGCCATCTCCATCTCAGAATAGAAATACAGAGACACAGCACCCCCTTCTCTGCTCCTGCTCCCAAGCTACCAGGCTCCTGCTAACTTAATTCCATTTGAAAGATGTCTATCTTCCCACTGTTCCTGCTAACCAAGGGAAATCCTCCTCCCATGAGTCTCCTGTTCCCTACCACGGCTCTTCTTTAGTTTACTTTGCTAATGGCTATTAATTAGCACTGCATAGGAAACCCTGATTTGATTCATTCCTTTCCCAGTTTTAAATCTTAGATCTTGGAGTGATAGCACTTTTGCTTCTTTCATTCAGAGAGATTTGGAACATGGGATGCCAGACTTGTTTTTAAATGTGGTGTTTGGTTGCATCAACAGATTCTGCAGTATTAATGAGAATCTTTTCCAGGGCTCTCACCTTCAGATGCTTTAACGATCATTCTTGAACCTGAATCTAAGGCGTCTCCAAACAATTTCAAACCAAACGAACGATTTCCACAGATGGCACAAAATCCCACAGTCTCTTTCTATTCTTTTCTTTTTCTCATGTTGGCTTGATTTATGTAAGAATTCTACTTTGGTTGAATGACCCCGAATGAGAATCCTTCTACTGGCCAACATCCATGATTCAGAGTAGGTCTGGAGACAGGGTCAAAGGGCTGTGCACCACGTGAAATGAAATCGCCAGCGTGTGCACGGAGAGTTTTACAGTGTTTGGCTCTATTGGAAGCCAAACTGCACACTACAAAGAAAACCACTAGGAAAGGAGGTAGAAGCAGTTTAAAAAAAAAAAAAAAAAGTCTTTGAACAACAGGAAGGTGAAGCATTTATTGTGAAGGACTCCAAAGGCAAAAGCATCCATGGAGATGCTGTGTTATTTTAAAATCAACATAACCTCTAACTTATGAATGAACAGTAAGGTAAAGGCAAGTGCAGAAACAGGACCACAGAGTCATATTTACATGCAAGGGAAAGTGCAGCCGGAGAGATAGCTGTTCTAAGTTGCCAATTGTTTGCGCTAAATGCTCATCAGTATATGGATTTCTTTCTCATTCTTCCAAAGGGTGGGGCTGTTGGAGAGGAAGTACAATTCTCAGTCTCTGATTGAAATCTTAAAAGATGGGTACTCCATTTCCAAAAGGATTGTATTTGTAAAATAATAAAGCTTCAAACTTTAGTAATGTTTATTTTTGTATGAACAAATTTAGGGTTTCAAAAGAAACATTAAAATTGTGTAAATTAGCCTCCTTGGTGTCACTTATATAATCATTGTGTTTGGAGTTATGACAAGTATCACCACTGGGTCATCAGGTTTATGCAGCTCACAAATACATAGAAGGAAAGGCTGAAGAGATGACACCATTTGCCTCTTTTTCAGGGGAGCAGGCACTGTATAGCAGCTGATTCCTGACTGTCATTCAATTTCCAGGGGATGCAATAGCTTATTCTAACTTCTATTGATACCAAGAACACATAAGGCACACAAACATACAACACACACACACACACACACCCCACAAAGTAAATAAATCTAAAATACCTTTTAAAAGCACAAGAGAGTAAATACAGATAGCTTTCTTTGGTATACATTAAAAATAAATTATGCTTAGAAGGTATGTATCTAAATGAATTATTTAGACTCTCATATCCAGTATAACAATCTATTTTAAAACTATTTTTTAAAAGTCAATTCATTTAATTAAACTGTCAAAGTAGGTCAGACCAAAAGGGTGGAGAGTTTATATATATTGTTCAGTGTTTGTCAGTTCCTAAGAGCTAGTTCCTAGATTCTATTCTTTTTTTAAAAAAAAAAAAATTAGATATGTTCTTTATTTACATTTCAAATGTTATCTCCTTTCCTAGTTTTCTCTCCAAAAATCCCCTGTCTTCTCCCGCCTCCCCCTGCCCCCTAACCCACACACTCCTGCTTACTGGCCCTGGCATTCCCCTATACTGGGGCATAGAATTTTCACAAGACCAAGGGTCTCTCCTCCCATTGATGGCCTACTAGGCCATCCTCTGCTACATATTATTCATACAATAATGTTTGTATGTCTTGTTTCCTCACCTTGCATACCTGTTTAGTTAAGGTTTTCATTGCTGGGAAAAAAAACACCTTGACCAAAGCAACTCGGAGATGACAGGGTTTGCTTCTTACACTTCTAGGAAGTAGTCCAACACTGAGGGACATCAAGGCAGGAGCTCAAGGTAAGAATCTGGAGGTAGAAACTGAGTCAGAAACCATGGAGAAATCCTGCTTACTGACTTGCTCTTCCTGGCTTGCAGTGCCACCTGCCCATGAATGGCACTGCATGCATACCATCCTCTGGGGCTTCCCACATCAATCATTAGTCAATAAAATGCCTCACAGAATTATTGACAGACTCATCTTATGGAGGAATTTTCTCAATTGAGGTTACTGTCTCCTGGATGAGTCTAACACAATACCCTATCACCCACTATATAGATATACCTTTACATCTTTTTAAAATCAACTCCACATATACTTGCAGATGGATGTATAAATACTATATATCTCGTGCCCGTTGACTTCATGTGTTTGTATAGTTGTTTCTTGTACTTTCATGTCAGACATTTCTTAGTATAGTCACTAGGAGACAATTCTAGACTTTGTTCATTAACATGCCAGCATTTAGCTTGATATCCATATACAAGAATTACAAGAAGAAAATGTAGGAATAGTGAATGGACAACCTGGAAAAAAACAATTGGCACAAGCTCTATAAAACCCATAAAATTCACTTTGGAAAATAGATCTGAATCCAAAAAAGACCAGATAAAGATTGTTAGAAATTTCTAAAACAAAGTTGGAAGTGTTTTCTTCAAAGTAAAAATTCATTGATTCACATCCAGTACTGCCTTAGTTGTCATTGACAGGGACTGTGAGTTGGTGTGGCAGAATCAAGGTCATTTGTTCCAAACCATTGGTGTTATCTGATAATAAAAAACACAAACAAATTAACATATATATATATATATATATATATATATATATATATATATATACACACACACACACACACACACACACACATATATATATATATATACATCAGTTGATTTCTTAATTTTGATTTTGTTGAGCTTTTAAGGATGCAGTCAATAATGTACAAAAGATTGATACTCCAATGTGGGATCTACAGAGTATTAAGGCAATTTACAAAATCCCTGTCCTGTGTCAGGGAGGAGGAATCAGGAGAGAGGGTGTGTGTGCCTCCAAATGAAGACATATCTGACAGCAAGAAGAGAGGAGCCTCAGCAGATGACTTCTTCATTTTCAGCACCTAGCACAGGGTTTGATACTTGGTAGATGCTCAGTATAGTTTCGTTGAAATTAACTTACTGACTCACTTACTCGTTCGGTCCGTCTGTCTTCCTCCCTCTATATTTCTCTACGATATAAACCCATTCAAAGTCCTCTGCTAGCGTCTTACTTTTCACAAGAGAAGACTAGTCCTTATTTTCCGTCTCTTCATATATTTCAACGTCGTCGTCTTGTCTTGTTAGGAGCTCTAAAATTTTTCGAAACCCAACATGTAATTCACCATAAAAATCATCAATTTTAAGTGTGAGTTTTAAGGGAGTTTCATTAAATTTAGAACTTTTCAATAAAAACTGACCATCTAGTATTAGAATATCTTCATCATTTTGACACACTCCCTTATACCCATTTCTGCCCATGATTCCTCCAACCATAAGCTTTAGGCAATCAGTGTGTGTCCTCTGTCTCCATAACTTTTCCTTGTCCAGAAATCCCTGAAAACTTAACCATCATGCTTTAGTCTTTGGTACACAGATTTTTGTTTGGCTGAGTGTAATGTTTCAGAATGCTTATGCTACACACACCCGTGATTTAATCTACTATTCTTGTTGACAGGCATTTGAACCATGCTATTGCCTCAATAATTTTAATCACATAGTTCTGTGGTTGGAAAGTAATGTCTCCTACATGCTCATGTGTTTGAACATATGGTCACCAGCAGGAAGCTGGTGTTGGGGATGTCCTGGAAACTTCTGGACATGGCCTTTAGCTAGCAGATCGAGGTGGCAGGGGCCCCTTCTTAAATTCTTGATCTTGGTATTTACTCAGGAGTCAGCGTTAGCTTTGGGCTTCCTCACAGGCCAATATGTAAACAAGTGGTGTGATTATCTTCTATCACTACAAATAGAGCAGCTGTGGTTACCATGCCTTCCCTATCCCAGACAGAGTGGCTCATTCATGAGGGGGGAAGATATAGGGAACTTTCTGGATAACACTTGAAATGTAAATGAAGAAAATATCTAATAAAAGTTGAAAAAAAAAAAAGAAATTGTCATTGAATGTTTTCAATGGTCTAAACTCTCTAGGGCCACAGGAATGACAGACCTATTGTTTCTTAAAGGCACACTGCATCCATTTCACAGGTAAATTTCGAGGCTGCCAAATCACTTCCAGTTACTTATAAAAACCAATTTTAAAATTACAACTATGCGGCTAGTACGTGGTCACATCTCATTCGTCCTAGCTTGACCAATGAAATGTTTGAGGCATGAGGATCACGCTTGCTAAATATAATAACAGAACAGAGGTGGCCAATTCAGAAAGGAAGCAGACAAATAATTGATACTTCAAGAATGACTAGATGAGATCAGATGAGCTCAGGCTGGTATGACCACAGACAGGAATGGAGTTTACTAGGATGGAGCTGCCGCAAGGTCATGAATGAGCCTCCTTGATAAATCATTATTAGAAACACACAATACAAATGGAGATCTAAAAGTGATTGGGCAGTAAAGAAAATGGAGGCTTTTCTTTAGGGTCTGGGGAAGAGTGTGCATATTATTATTAGGTAGCTTGATTGTGCTGGCAAAATTATGATAAAAAAGGAAGATCAAATTAAGAACATAAAATGGATTTCACCTTGCTTCCCTCCTTCCCTCTCTTTCTCTTTCTTTCTTCCTTTCTTCCTTTCTTCCTTCCTTTCTTTCTTTCTTTCTTTCTTTCTTTCTTTCTTTCTTTCTTTCTTTCTTTCTCTCTTCTCTTACAGTGATACAGAGTCTCTCTCTTTTTGAACAAGGACAGGAAGCCACTATGTTCTACCCCAAATTGTCACAACAATGATCTCTAGGTCACATACCAATTTTCTTCTCTGGAACTTTGTGAGCCAGGCTCCCACAATTCAAATCAACTTCAGTACCGCTGTCTTCTATGCTCCTACTAGTGTGGCCCATTAAGCCCCTCTTAAAGTTCAGTTGCTTTTCTAGTCCAAAGTCCCAAAGTGTTCCATACACTTCCAAACAAAAGCATGGTCCAGTCTATCACAGCAATATCCCAATCTCTGGTACCAACTTCTGTCTTAGTCAGTGTCCTCTTGTTCTGAAGAGATGCCACAACTATGGCAACTCTTATTTTAAAAAAGCATTTAATTGGATCTGACTTATAGTTCCAGAGGTTTAGTCCATTAATGTCATGGTAGGAAACATGACAGCATGCAGGCAGATATGGTGCTAGATGGATACAGAACTGATCATTCTACATGTGGATTCGCAAACAGAGGGAAGAGTGAGAAACTGCCTTGCTTGAGCATTTGAAACCCCAATGCCTACCCCTCCAACAAGGCCACACATATTCTAACACCACTTTCTAAGTAGTCAAATATATGAGCCTTTGGGGACCGATCATATTCAAAGAGCTTTGTTAACTACTGTGGGAGTAAGTAAGTAAAAAAGAGACATGGAGGAGAGAGAGAGAGAGAGAGAGAGAGAGAGAGAAGAGCGAGGGCAAGAAGAAGATCTTCTGAGATGTTTCAACCATTTCATATAACAAAGGGGAGACATGATTTTTTTTATAACCTTTTAGGGATGGTGGGACATTTCATATACCTTGTTTCAGTTCAACAGAGCATTTGTAAGAAATAGCATGAGGGACCCAGAAATGGGCGAGGATCATGAGTCAGAGGTGGCTGGTAGGCCATAGCATAGACAGTTCTTATTCTGTCCCAACGAGTAATGGAAGGAGGAGCAGCCTAGCCTCTTTAGGCTGTATTGTTTTACATGTAATCACTGTCTTTTAGGGGTAGGCCCATGCTCTAACAGGGTCTATTTGCCATTCACTGTCCCTTCTGTTGACATTTTAAATAGGCAGGCAAGGTGACCCATAGAGCATACTATTTTTGTTTCTTTAACTGATGCTGCTATAGTTTATATTCAACTATTGACATTGACATATCCCCAAAGATATCCATCAGCTCATAGACATTATTTCTGTGGCAGTGGCAGATGATTTAACTTCTCTGGAATACATTTCACACCTCAAAAGAGTCTTCTTATTCTGCAGCTTCTTAATGTGGGTTCTGTTCTTGCTCTACTTTGCCTGGTCCCCATTCAGGCCCCATTCTTGATGAGTCCCCCACTCACAGCCTCTGCTCAGTTGGTAGCCTTTTGATGGCTTGCACAAGTATGCCCATTTAAGCTCAAGTAGCTAAGACCATATGGGGTCAATTATTCCTTCTTTTCTGTCTGGGCAACCCTGGGAAAGAAAAACTAGTCATTATAACTTGTTTTGTTTGTTTGTTTGTTTGTTTGTTTGTTTTTCCTCATCAGTGAAACGAGGAGGTCAATATTATTTGCCACATGAGTCCAATAAATAAAGTCAAGAGTTAAGATAATTTATCAACAGATAATAGACTGTAGATGGTGTAGACTCTTCAAGAGGCGTTTTCGTCAACACACTGAGGCTTTAAAGCTCGTGCAGTGTCAATGTGAAATACCTTTTTCAAAATAGAAATATGTATTTACTACTATTCTTATTCCTCATTACTGTGGTAGTTGACTGACTTGAAATGAGATGTTAAGTTGTTTTGACACATAGTTTCAGAGGGTCCATCACGGCGGGAGGGTGTGTGGCAAAACAGAATAGCTCGCATCAAGGTGGATAAGAAGAAAGGGAATGGGAATTTCAGGCCCTCTGCTTGCTTTCTTCTTTTGCCCCGTTTTCTCCTTTTGCTCTGTCCAGGTCCTCAGACCATGGAGGGTGATGTTCACATTCAGAGTGTATATTCCTTTCTCATTTAATCTTCTCTGGAAAGTCCCCACAGATAACATCCAGAGCCATACTTAACAGTCTCCTAGGTAATTCCAAAGGCAGTTAAAGATGACAGCGAAGATGAACCATCACAAACTCAGGTCTGAAGAATGTTTTACTGATAGGTTTAAGACTCCAAATATGACCTTAGAGATCACTCTGGAGCCCTTGATCTGCCTTTGTAGGATGCTCCCAGAGGTCACCCCCAACTTAGCCTCCTACTGGGAAAAAACTAGGACGGTGCAAGTGTTTCCTTTCAGGGGGAAACATGCCATGAGTTTTATAAAACTGCAAAAGTGGCCAGAAAGGAGATTACTGTCCCCATTTTACAGATAAGGAAAATGAATTTCAGGGAGGTTAAATGAGGCACTAGAGGTCACATTACATTTAACAGCAGCCTTAGGATTAGAACCCCACTCTGCTGGGTTTTCCACCCCACATTTTATCCACTGTGTGTTTTGGGAGAGCCTGAAAGGTTATCACAATACAGAGAATGATTATTCAGCCACAGATTGATTAACCCAAGGGGGAACCCAATCAACGCTAGTGGATAGCTGGGAGAAGCACTTTTCTTTCTACATTGATGTTTTTACCAGGCCAGCACAATCTCTCCCATCTGGATCAGAATCAGCATTCCAAATACCAGAACAAGCTAAATTACTCTTTCCTTTCTGTCGCTGCATCTGTCTTTTGGGGGTGGTTATATATGCTGCTAACATTTTTAGCTGGCAGGCTGGAGTAAATCTCTTTATTGTTCTGCTTTTTGTGGGCAGCCCTAGCACCTCTCTGGATGTGCGATGGTGGATGATAAATCTAATAAAAGAGTAAATATTCGCATGACTCAAAATGAAAGTGCTAATGTAAACTCAAAAGCAGCCTGGAAATTCTGGAGGTCATTTACCATTCAGGAGGGTAAATCTGCTGGCAAGCATTTCTCCTTTGAGTGGGATGTTGGCTCACATTCAGGAAATGGTGTTTTAAGCGTGGCCTGGATGACTTGAACTGAGAACTTGTTTCACTTAATCCCGAGGGAGTCAAAGTATAGTTAATATCCAGGAAATTGAGATTCTATTTTTTTTTTCTTTAACTATAGGAATATGAAGTACATGTGTCCCTTTATTTTTTAAAATGGTCCCAATGTAAAGATCCTCATCAATTACAAGTTACAAACTTGTTTTATTTTGCCATGAAGCCTTTTAATTTTTTCCCACATTTACCTTTTCTTTTCGAGGACATAAAATGGAGGATTAACTTTGTATTAATTGGAATACGCACAATGCTCTTAGCAGAAGTGTCTGCATTTTCCATTTGTCATATAACATCCACTTTTTTTCTTCACTATCTGTAAAGAGCTTCACTCTTCTCCTTTTATATTTGAAAGCACTTTATAGCCTACATTTTTGAATTTGTTATTACGTCTGATTCTTACCATATCCTATGAAGCAAAGCTTGGGAGACTTCACTCTCTACTGTGAGCGCAGAGACGTGAATGTGACATTTTGCCTTGAGAGAGGGTTTATGTTGATTTATTGCACAGCCTGCTGGTGTGAACATAGCTGGGGTGGTCTCCTTTATTCCAACATCCTATCTTCAAATGACTTTCCAGACATTTAAATAATATCAAAATTTATACCATTTTCCTCAATTTTTAAAGTGTAGGTAGAAGGTGAAGAATAAGAACACTTTTATTTAGGATGAAATTAGGTAAACTCTATATTTTTTTATCAGTTTTCTGCATTATCACCCATTTTCTTTCTAATTTTAGATTATGCAAAGTAGAGTCAAGTTTATTTTACTTCAAAATGATCCATTAAACAGATTCTGTCTTTTTGGGGTTTTCAGCAATTTTATGTGACTATCATCAGAAAAATGGACTATTTCTACAATCTTTGACCTGTCTCTTTAAGATGTGCAACAAGGATGAGGAGCAGAGAATCTGCAATATTCTTTATAATTTCATGGGGTCTTCTGAGGAAATGTGCCAATTTTATGGGAACTCGTAGGGAAAAATTTTGATTTCATGTGGATTCGAGTGAAAAGGTAAATTTCATGGGATTTCTAAAAATGGCTGGATTTCTCAGGATCCATGAAATCCATGACAGCCATGGAGAAAATGGGCTGCTCCTGTCATGGAGTAAATTTCAGTGCAGTTTGGCCAAAAAAGTTTATTTCTTATACATCTGCTATGTTGTGCACTGCACACTTTGTATCTCTGTAGAGCGTTTTACTCTCTTACTGATGTCTGGGAATGCCAGAGTTGGTACTTTGTATACATACCAACAAACAAGAACACATGTGGGCAGGGTTGTGAGTCACTATAACCATGTACGGTATGATCACTAGCAGGTCATCACTCACCTGGGTGGCTGGTATGTTGGGGTCAAGCCCAGTGTGGTGCAACCTGGAGTTATGATGTTGCCAATTAGGGAATGAAAGGCTGCCGTATTCATAGTCATGGTTGTCACAGAGGACAGTTTCCTAGGATGTAAGGGAGATCTTATCTTGCACCATATTTCTCAACATGTGGGTCTTGACTACAGGAAAACACACATACATATTTCATGGTCTTTGGAACTGAGACACCACTCAGCAGCAAAAACAGTTATGAAGCAGCAAAGAAACTAGACTTATGCTTGGGGGTTCCCAAGACCATTGGAAATATGTGTTTTCCTATAGTTGCAACCCGCAGGTTGAGAACCGCTGCTCTACCGCACTGTAAGGTTTACATGTCTGCATTGTAGTGCCTGTGAGAAGCTGCTCAGAGGTGAAGCTCAAACCAGTTGACTTAGATTGTCAGAAATTAGAATTTTGAAATCTGCCTTTGTGCTTTAACTCTCAAATGTGCGCCCTGCCCTCACACTTCCAACTGGAGAAGCTATGCTGATTCAAATACATTTTTCTTCCCAAATCATCTGCTCTAATGCCTCATATGTCCTCAGAATCCTTCACACTTATAACCTCTTTCTATAGGAAACAGGCAAATGACCATTGGCTGGTCCTGTGCTTGGAGCTGAGCTGAGTTGTAGGGAAGAAAGGATGCTACAGCACATGTGGATATTTATCTCCCTGGAACCACTGTGAACACAGCACCTACAGCAGTGTCGGTGGTGACCATCAGTGCTTTCCTCACATGCTTTTCTCACCCAGAGGTTAAACAGCGTAATTTAAGTCACTTTATGTGATACCTGTATTTAGGAGTCATCCAGCACACAGCAAAGGCAAAAACTTCATTGGTCTTAACATGTAAGCCAGTGTCAGATTTCTATGTGCACAAAGCTAACCAGCAGAGAGACTGAGATGTCCATGGACATGAGAAGTAGTGTGGATGTAGGAACAATATCCCTCATCCTTTGCCACCATTGTGAGATTTCTAGCATTGCTAGACTCCTGCTTACTGAATGTTCAGAGTGGCTCCTCACCACTGTAATGGCATTTCCTCATGTTTTCAAAATGTCTTCAAGGTTAGAACACACATCTTCTGATAACCATTTATATTGCCTTACCAGGTTATACCATATGCAGACATTTCTAAAATGAAAACGTTCTACTGCCTCAAGGCTTCCTGGATTTCCTATTCCTTTCAGAGTAATATTAAATCACTAACACATGGAACATCTCTGGTCTTGGTCACTAGCATGTCTCTCTCTGGTCTTGTCATCTAAGCTTTGGGCATATTGGTCTTTTTCAGCACTTTGGTGCTTCATGAAGCCCTGCATTTAGACCTGTATTTTTCTGACCCTAAAGTATGATTTCATTTTGCTTATCCATAACTTAAGAATCACATTTTTTTTTTTTTTTTGCTGAGGCATCTGGGCAGTATGACTAGACAGTCTCTCCCTTGTCTTGTCATAGCCATGCCCGAACATAACATTGTGAAATTGGTGTGCTGCTCAGTCTATGAAAGAACTTTAATATTTTTCTAAAATGTTTATATTTCTTGTTGTTGACCTGAAAAATCTTCAAGTCATGTTCTTGTATGTCCTTCTGGCTTCACTTCTGCTGACACACAGTGCTTCAGCCATAGCTACAACTTGCTTTGTAATTCCTAGAAATTCCACTCCAAAATGAGCTTCTACGCTAAGGTGTATCCCCAAAGCTATTTTCTGATCTCACCACCCGTATAACTCCTGCTCATTCTAGAGAACTCAGCACAGTTACAACATCATTGAGAATTTATAACGGATCAAGTATCATGCTGCCTAGTGAGGTTGGAGAAGCAATGGACATGTGGTCTTTGTTTGTATGGTACTAGTGCACTCATAAACGTAACTTTCTCCTGATGCTTGATTAAAAGCCCCCTTTCTCCACTAAGTCTTTATTATAACACGAACCTTAAAATATTCTATTATGGGCTATGAGATTCTCAGACAATGGGCCATCTCTCTATTCACATGTATACAGCACCTGGCACAGTGCTGGACTCATAGTAGGCACTTTACTAGGGAGTGCAAACCTAGAAAGTCTATCAGTTGCCAACACAGCCAAAATAATATTTGTTAGAAAGGTCTTGACTCTTGGTCCTGGGGAAAATTCCTCCACTTTCTAGTTCTGATTATCACCATGAACATTTTGTATTCCAAACAGGTCCCCAAGCATTGTCTCTTTTCTTCCCCATCCCTCCTGGGAAGTTCATTTTGGTACCAGTCCCAGAGCTCTGACCTGGCATGGCTGACTCCATCTATTCTCTAGAAAAAGGAGAGGCAAGATCATCCATGTGGATCTTGGGTGTAAGTGATGGGGTTCAGTTAGAGTTCCCTTTCTAGCCCTGAAAACATCTAACAGTACAAACAGAAAGCTGTATATCCAAGTTTCCTCCTGCCTATTTAAATAAAAGGTAGAAGAAAAATGGAAAAAATTTGGACCTGTAGATTTTTATTTTTTAAAGTTTTTCATGGAATATTTGGTTTCCAATTGGCCAAAGCCTGTTTATCTACCTTGCTTGACTTGATAAATTTTATGTCAAGTTTTAAATTCTGAAAAGAATTCAAGGATATAGTTTAGGTGTTGGAAGCACTCCACTGCTTCTCCAAATGAGACAAACAGACAGTGGCATCCTTTGTATTTTTACCAAGACATCTACTTGGAACCTAGTGAAAACAGTCAGTGTAGTTTTGAGTACAGTAACACATAGGGAATAAATTCATGATTTTTAAATCCTGGACAGACATGATTTTCAAAGAATCATCTATACAAAAATCTATACAAAATTTTACAAAGTGCAAATTTTAAAATCTTACCTGAAAATAGTGTTTTTTTTTAAATACAGAAGCCCCACTAAACAAAAGACAAATTGCAAGCCATAGCTGTTTGAATGATGATTTGAAAACAACTCTACCAAAATCCTTTCCAGTAAATAGTTCCATTGTTGTCCCTGGGGCTAATAAATATAAATATGAGCAGCATGTCATGTTTGTGCTATACAGCAAGAAGGGAAAATACTCTGAAAAAAAAAAAGAAGCAAGGGAATGGATCAAAATAGCTTCAAAAATTCATAATTTAGCTTAGATGCTGGGCCTGCTCGCCCTCACTACCACAGGTGTAGGCCACAACCTAAAACATCAAGGAATGAGCTCCTGGTTCTGGCAGTTTCCTTTAATAATGTTTTCATGATAGAGTTTCTCTGTGCAGCCCTGTCTATTCTGGACTTGCTCTGTAGACCAGGATGGCCTTGAACTCACAGAGTTCTGCCTCTGCCTCCTGAATGCTGGGATTAAAGATGCACTCCACCACATCTGGTGATTCTCCATGTTTTTTTTAATCTGTTAAATAACAAAACTTTCTTCATAGGAATAAAAGTAGGAATAAAAGTAGACTGTACGTGCAAAATGATTGAATTAGCTTCAGGATACCATATAATATCAAAATAAAATAATTACTCCTTTCTCATTTAGTTTCCATACATTTGTGAAGAATTATATTCTTCACAAAGATGGAAAGCACATAGACGAACATGGTCTGGGAAATCCCTCTAAACTCTTCCAAAACCATTCAGAGTTCATCATTGTTTATTCAGTCCAAGTCCATCTCAGACTCACTCCTTGATGTTATTTTAAGCCTTTGGGTACTTGCATAACAAGTGCCCCCCCCCCCCCGCCCCAAACCCCCAAACGGAGTACTTGCATTTTAACAGGGAAGCTGTATGGGCAAATAACTATCCTAAGTAGAGAAATTTAAGTGGATTTCTTTAAGATTAGAGCTTAAAATTCACATTGCTGTCTTCAGACATATTTTAAATGAAACGAGGTCGCAAAGTTACAGCATCCAGCTAAAACGTCGCTCTTTTTCCTTCCCTGATTTGGTTTTAAGAAAATGTGTACTTCAGACAGCTTCATGCCTATTGTGATTGGTGTTTTCTCCTTCCTTGGATAATTGCATTCATTTTTTCCCCCCTCTTTGAATTGAATTGTAGTTTCTATTTTGGTCTCTGTCCTGATACAGGCTTCACTACTGGATGTCGGGGATATCAAACTGGGCAATCAAAGTGGCTCATTAGTGGGTTCCTACGCCCTTGACACGTGAAGAGGACAAAGGAATAAATCCAGGGTTTCAATCCCTACCCCACAAATAGTGACCGGCAGAAGCCACACTTAGCCTTCATATAAGATTCACGACAATCCTGGGACTGGCTTAGCTCTGACACTGTATTAGGTATGTGAAGATCCAAGCTGCTCTCTACATAACTCAGGGCAGAATGGGGATTTCTTTGTAGCCTCCCTGGCTGTTTTAAAGTTTGCTTTTAACCCAGTGACTTTGAAGTTCCTCAGTATATTTTTTTTGTGTGTGAGTGTGTGCGAGAGAGTGAGCGAAAAAGAGTTAGAGAGAGGGGAACTGATGTTCCCTAGGGGCAAATTGTGGCTTGTGCTTCTCTTTACAGCAAAGGTTTTCTTGCATTTTATCTTCTATCTCCTCTTACAAGCTAAGATTTGAGCACTCCTTTTCTTACCAAATTTAAGCGATAGTTGCTGTAAGAACCTGCACTGTCCACTCGATCTTAAATGCTTTCTCATGAATAGAAGGTATATGAAGGAACCCTTTTTAACATCTGACAATACTGTGTAGCATATGGACCTTCTTATTAGAGTTCCAGACACCGAATTCCTCTGTAGAAAATGCTTGAAGTGTTCACTGCAAAAAAGTAAGTAAAATAAAATATTACATTTTTATAATTGTGATCCCTATCAAGAGTTAACGGAATATGTTTTTGTTGTTGTTGTTGTTGTTGTTCTAGTAGAGCATAGTATGGTAAAGTAGAGGATGTGTCCATATCCTGAGATCATCTGGACACTTCATCTTGTAATTTAATTGTGTTACCACAGCAATCCTAAGGGCTAAGTCTCTGGAATGCAATTCGAGACAAGCAGGAACAGGTTGAGAAAGGCTAAATGATAAATTGAAATACACAGCTGATACACAATAGATGTGTAATTTAAAATCATTTTGTCTAATTTCAAAGCTCAGACATTTACCCTGGCTCCTAACACCTCACAGAAAGGGTGAGAATCTGAGGTGTGGACTTAGCCAGTGAATAGTGACGGTTTATGATCTAGTTCTCTGTTTCTGAACAGTCCTTCCATGAAACGGCAAACGTGCTCCATATTACATTTTTGAGGCTGTCAAATCCCCTGAGCCCTGGTAAATTTTTAACTAGGGTGAGTGCAAAATTCAGCATCTCTGCCGTTTCCCCTAATGACAATACTTCTGGAATCTACCACAGATGTTCCTTGAGAGACTTTTTCCTTATTGGGACACCTTCTTTACTTTATTTTCCACACAATGTATTGAAATAGACAATACAAAAGAAAGTGGTTACTAACTGAGCTACCTCCCCAAGCTGTGTTTTATTAGACTTTTGGGAAATTTTCACAAATTTCCACAGTTGTTTCAACAGTGCTCACCAGTAGCGACTGAAGATTTCTCTTGTCCTCATTCTCACTAACATTTTTGAATTCTCTGTATTCTATAATCGAGAATCATAACCAGGAATCATGAAAGGTTCACAAGAAATAGAGTATACTAATATGCATTCTAAATTCTTTCATCATCAGCTGTTTCTAAGGAATCTTTAATGTGCTTCCTTTCTTTCTTACCTGTTTTAAACTGTGCAAGGGCACAGAATAATTTATTGCTCATCGTGGCCAGTCTTGGGGCTTCTGCTTTCATGTTAGGCACCGTACTGGTTGATAGGAGACTAAACCAAGCAGAGGTTTTGATTTGTGTAGGTAGTCCTTTGTACTGTGTGTGTGTGTGTGTGTGTGTGTGTGTGGTGAGAAGTTGTTGACATGTGTGGAGTGGAGGCAAACAGCCTTGTCTGGAATTTGGCAGAAATAGCAGGGAGACCAGAGTGGCTAGAAGCAAAGCACATGGTGACTGGTAGGGCAAGCAACAAGGGGTTAGATTGTGTAAGGTCTTCTCTATGGACTGTATTTTCAGTGTTATTCGAAGACCCTAAGGGTAGAGGATTACTCACAAGTACTGATGGGTAATGGTAGAACACAGAAGAAGGAAGGTCTGTTCCATATACATAAGCAGTTTCCTACCTTGCCCATAAGTACACACTCATAAAGGACTACCTATCTAAACCAAAATCTTTGATTTATTTATTTTATTATTCACCACACCTAAAACAGAGGCAGTGGTAGCACAATTCTTTCTTTCTCTTTGATTCTAGCTAGTATGAAATAACTAGTCTCCTTGGCATGTCCTCCTACCCTCCTGCTAGGCCCTTCTTCCTTGATGCAGTTCTAAAAGACAAAGAGCCAGCCAACATTGGCATGAAACTTCTGAAACTATGAGCCAATATAAAACTTCAATCCATTTATATTTATTTCATTTTATTGTCATTTTATTTTACATTCGTCTCGTGGGTATGAATGTTCTTCCTGGATGCATATTTGTGCATCATATGCCTGCCCAGTGTAAATGGAGGACAGAAGAAGGTGCTGCAGGCAATGGAACTGGAGTTACAGACGGCTGTGTGCCATCATGTGTACTCTGGGTACTGAACTCAAGTCTTCTGAGAGAGCAGCAAGCACTATTAAACTCGGACCCATCTCTCTAGCCCCTTAAACCTTTCCTTTAGGATATTTGTCTCAACAATGCAAAGCTAATATACTCTTCTATACTATGGCTAAGACACTATGTTTTTGTTTCAAATAAAATTGCTAACATTAGAAAAAAAAAAGGTACACACCAACTACTGTGTTCAGAGAAAATAGAAGAGCAAGCATCCAAATGCTGTTTTTATTAACTGCCTGTGGACACACTTAAAGGGTTTTGTAGAATATTGAATGAGATTGTGCATATAGAGTTCCGCACTGCTGACCTTTGTGTAGGTACATAGCAAGTAAGGGCAATTTAAAGAGAATTGATCTGGTTTCTGGTCTCACAGGGTTCAGTCAATGGCTGTGTGCATCTGTGCGAAAGGGCAGACCATCATGTTGGCAAGAGCACATGGCAAGCAAGACTCTTTATGTCATGGGGAGCAGGTGAGAGGGAGGAAGAGATTGGGGAACCTCATAACCTTCAAGTCATGCCCTTTGGGATTTTCCAAGTAGATGCCACCTCCTAAAGTTTCCATAATCTCCTCAAATAGTGTCACCATCTGGGAATCTCAACTTCATTATATGATCCTGTGGGGGAGGGTTTAGTATTCAAGTCATAACAATTCAGTACACCCTAACATCCTCAACATGCTATCCTAGGATCCAGCATCCATATGTGAAATGGAGGTCACCTTAGGCACTGTAATTCAGTATTTTGCTTGTGTGATGCATTTCTTGAATTGCTCATCTTTAAAGTATGAATGACAGGGCGTCTGCATCACAGGATTACTATGACCATTATAATGAGACCATACAATGTTCAAGACACCACCATCTTGGCTGTGATCATTCAGTGCTGAGATTTTGTGTATGATTATATAACATTGATGCTTGACAAAATGTTATTAGATGTTTCCTTTCACAAGACCTCTGGAAAGATAATTATACATTGATATTTTCATTTTGCAAATGTTCAGAGAGGTAAGGTGACTGGTTCAAGACCATTTATCTAGGCAATGGAGTCCAGTTATGGAGCCCAGATGTCCCCATTCCAGCTGCCTTTTTTAAAAAATTAGGATTTGCTGCGGGTGCATTTGGATATTTGCATAGTCCCAAGAAGAGGTTAAGATAAGCTTCCTAAGTAAAAAATATTCTTTCTGTTTTATCAGGACCTCCTAATAAAGCCTCTGTATATCTAATTACCATGCACACTAATAAATAAAAGAAATGACATGAAAAATGAGAACCCTCTAGAAAGAAGTCAAATTTGGGCTGCTAGAACATAGAGTACACATTTAAGAGAAGATACCAATCAGTTGTTGACACATTGGATAATTCTGAGAAAACTGCCTAACATCTTGAATCTTAGTTTCTTCATCTGCTAAATGAAATCTCAGTATATTCTCATATCTGCTGGCTAGATTTTTTCAAACTATATGCCAAGATAAAGATGGAAACACTTTGAGAAAAATGCTACATATACCACATGTGTTGCTACTATTAAACGTCTCTAAGAAAAATTCAGATCTAGACACCTCTAAAGTACCTTCTGGGGTTCATTACTAAGCAGTTGATCAAAAACTTAAATTCTTTTGCTTTCTAGGGGAAGGGTGAGTGTGGAATGAGAACACTTTCCTAATAGCTTAAATTCATAGAAGGTTTCTTACACAGCTTAGAACAACATTGTCTGAGCCTTCTTTTCCTCTTGTCTTTTCATCATTGAAGCAAACTCTTGGTGTTTTATTTTATCCAGACACCGATAATAAATCACTGTAGATTGGGTCACTTACATACAATCAAAGCCTACTCCTTACAGTTCTAGAAGCCAGGAAACACAAGACCAATATGACAACAAGCCAACTATCTTGTGAGATCCACCATGCTGACTCACAGAGTTTATGGAAGCTGATGTTCTCCATTTTGTGTGTCCCTGTGTAGTAGAGACATCAAAGACCTCATTCAGACTTCTTTTATAGTGTCTCTAATACTATTCCAAAAGTTCTCATGGCTGAAATACCTTCCCAAGGGCCACATCGTCAAGTACGTGCATACTAGGAATTAGGTTACAATGTCTGAATTTAATGGATATGCAGAAGTTGACATTGGTATCTGACTTTCTCTACTACCAGTAGTCATTGTCATGGGTAACATTGTCATGGGTACATGGGTATCAAACCCTATTTGTTTCAGGAAGCATTTATTCTGTTAGGAGAAGACAAGAAGGATCATCCTAAACCTCTTGGAACCCAGAAAGCAATGAAGGAAGACAGTTTTACACACAAACATCACTGTTAGAATTTAAATTAAGGACTTTTACAGAGAAGGATAGAAGTATAGTTCAAAGTGTACCTGAGTCTAGCTGGTGTGTTCAGAGAATTGGACCAAGAGGGTAAAACTGATATTTCAATTCAACTGTGAGTTATGGAAAAGTTGTGATGCTGAATAACTGGAATGGAGGGAGGAGTGCTGCAGCAGAGGAGGACGATTTCTAGTGTAATTAAAATACTAACAATGAGAATGTTCTGTGGGATGCCATTGAATATGGAAGCAGAACTTAGAAAATTTGTATGGTGCTGCTACAATAAATGGTTAAATGAGGTTTAATGAGTGATGCACTCTTTTGCTAAAGGTTGGAGGGATCAGTAAGGATATTGGTCGAGGTAGGAGCCAAGGTTATGAAATAAAGTCATGGATGCTTTATATAAAAAGAAGTTCAAGTAGAATGTGTAGAAGTTGATGACAAATCAAAAGAGGATTTTTTTTCTTAAAAACTGGGAAATTTGGACTACAACTACATTAGGAGTCTTTGTGAAAGGAAGCAGGGATAAAGAAGGCATTGGTTTTAAAGAAGAAAGCTGAGACCCAATGTACTACAGTCATGGCCACAGTAAGTTTCAGATGTATGAAGGGGAGTTAGATCATACATTGTAGACTTATAGGAAATTTGTAAAGCAGGTGAGTGATTAAAACACAGACTCTGGTGGGTCTGAATTAGGGAGATTAAATAATATGGAAAGAATAGACAAAGAAGCCAGGGGAACATACACAAATACAAAAAAAAAAAAAAAAATCAAAGAACAACCAGATAGCCTTTGAGAATTAAAGCTGTAAAGAACAAAATAATCTGTGGAACAACCAAGGCACAGATTGGTGGGATGACAGGAATCTGTGGCATCTTAGATACAAAAGATACAAAATGTCCCACATTGAAAATCCCCAGTGATTCTGAGCAGTCATTATCCTCTGTGGTCCTCATCCTTTTCCAGAGTGATGATAATGCTCAAATCCAAAGACTCTATAGCTATAGGGGAGACTTTGGGGGGCACTGTTTGAGTGCATTCATGAGTTTAAGGAGCTGGGGCACTCACAAAAGAGCACACATGGTATGTACTCACTGATAAGTGGCTATTAGCCCCCAAATACCCAAGATACAATTCACAGAGCACACGAAGCTCAAGAAGGAAGACCAAAGTGTGGATGCTTCAGTTCTTCTTAGAAGGGGAACAAAATACAGAAGCAAATATGGAGATAAAGTATAGAGACTGAAGGAAAGGCCATCCAGAGACTGTCCCACTTGGTGATTCATCCCATATACAGTCAACAAACCCAGACACTATTGTGGATGCCAAGAAGTACATGTTAAAAGGAGCCTGATATGGCTGTCTCCTGAGAGGTCCTGCCAGAGCCTTATACATACAGAGGCAATGCTTGCAGCCAACCATTGGTCTGAGTGTGGGGTCCTAATAGAGGTGTTAGAGAAAGTACTGAAGGAGTTGAAGGGGTTTGCAACAAGAACAACAATATCAACCAATCAGACCCCCCACCCTGAGCTCCCAGGGACTAAGCCATGAACCAGAGAGCACTCATGGAGCAATCAATGGCTCCAGCCACATATGTGGCAGAGGATGGCGTTGTCAGGCATCAATGGGAGGAGAGGTCCCTGGTCCTATGAAGGGTCGATAGATGCCCCAGTGTAGGGGAATTGAGATCAGGGAAGAACGCCCTCATAGAAGCAGGGGGAGAAAGAATGGGATAGGGGGTTTCCGGGAGGGGGAAAACACAGAAAGTGGGTAACATTTGAAATATATATAAAGAAAATATCCAATAGAAAAATCAAAAAATAAAATAAAAAAGAAGCCGGGACACTGATGTTTTAGAAGAAGAGGGATGTTTAATGAAACAGCATATTGTGGGCACAAGAGGGCTCATTTGGAAGAAGCCTAGATTTTCCTGAGAAGACAGACACGCTGCGCATGGGCTCAGGTGGTTCAAGCACACTTGTGATGCTTTAGTCATTTTTTGTGTCACAGTGACAAAAATACCTGCAGGAAACAATCTATAGAGCGTTTGGCTCTGGCCCAAGGTCTCTGGGGTCTCCAGTGTGTGATGGTAGGCGAGCATGACCGCTCAGTTCAGTTTTACTACCACCAGCTAGATGCCACCTCCTCAAGATTTTATTGCACCCCCTGTACCTCAGTACCTCAGCTGAGGAACCAATGTTTAAAACATGTGCTAGAGGAGAAACTTCAGCTTTGAACCATAGACACAGCTACTACATGTGTCTCCAATCAGGAGGAGTAGAGCTCAGTGCCTGTACTGCACACAGCAGAGCAAGTGTTGGGTTTTCCCCAAACTCTGAGATATTTGGGTGTCAAAACACCTTGTCACAATAATAGCTCAAAATATGTTGAGAATGTTTGTTAGTTGTTCTTTGAACTTGCACCCCTCTCTCAGAGGATGAGACTTAGGAGATGGAGAAAGGCCACAGACTCTAGGCACTAAGAAGATAAGTATTTCTAATGTTTCTCAAGGACATGTCTGGACTCCAAACCTGAAACCTTGCCCGGTGCATATCCTATCTGGCTTATGCTCCCCCTCGCAATAGGAAAGTAAGAATCAGATGGGTGGCAGATACCCGGCCATATGCATATTTATAATATGGCAAATGTGCCATCAGGCTGACTAATTCAAGCATACAAGAACTGGAAAGTTTAGATGGAAGCTGATGTTTTCAGGATTCCAGGATGCAGCTCTGCCAGATCAATGTGTTAACTTAATGAGAGAGAGAGCATTTCCTGATTCAGGAAGGAAAGCAGCGCCCCCCTCCCCACCCCTGTCCTGATGAATGCACAGATCCCTCTGTGCTTTATAGTCCTTCCCCCCTCAACACACACACAAGCACTCATCTGACTCATTGTAAAAATGCCCCCAGGGTTTGGATATTGCCCATCTGATATCAGTAGCTTTGCTGCAAGCCCTGTAATTGCTCTCTGTAAATGTGCTGCTCCTGAATCCTCTCTAATGCAATCCTTTGTTCCTTTCTGTTGGTGGCCCCCTCTGCTTTTCAGCCACTTCCTGTCTTTCCCTTCTCACCAGTAATCAGAGTGTTAGACACCTCAATAATTATGCCTTCTAATATGTTCCTCTATAATGAAGGAAAATCCAGTTTTCCTCCCTGCTCTTCACAGTTAAAAACATCAGTGCCATTTACCACGATGTATAGCCATTTCTGCATCTTTCCCTGTCTGATATTTCTCCTGTAATAAGGTCATCTAACCCTTACTTGGATTTACTTCCTAGCTATGCGGATGCTGTCTCACGCTGAACTCATACCCAACATCCTCCACGGTTTCATTTTTTCAAACGCTCAGTCAGTTGTACCATACCCCTTAAGTTTGGGGATCACATGTAAAATGCTCAGCTGAATGTGGAGCCTCTTTGACAGTCTCAGGTCATTGCATCCCCTCACAGGAGATTGGAAAGTGCTGGTCTCTGTCTGTTTCGGATGAGGTGAGCCACTTGCAGGTTCACAGACTTCCCATCATGCTACAGTGCCCCACCCCTACCCCCCTCAGTCCCCAGAGTAATGTGTTTAACCAGTCATGGACTTAAACTTCCAGAAACTTGTCTTCTTTTTAAATGGATTGTCTCAGGCATCCTGTTGCAATGATGGAAACCTGACACACACATGCTCAGTGAAAAAGCCTACACCATGTGCAGTGTTTTGGTTTCTTTCTGAAATAGTTCCATCTCTATCTTAGGTCCTAGCCTGAAAATAAAAGAAGAATCCACTTAACAAAGTGTGAAGAAAAAGGAAGAATATCAAAACTCTTCAAAGGAGAATTTATTGTCAGTCTAGTGTATTAAGATTTTTCCAAAGTGAAATGCTTATCTTTCAAATCCTTTCCCCTTCACCCACTGACCTTAATGTTCATGTCTAACCTTGTTCCCCCTAAGCTTAAATTTACTGTGAGGAAAGGGAACCCACCTGGCACTTGGCATCTTTGAGGATCTCTGAGATCTACTCCTGTATATTGAGAATTAGATTTGGTGGAAGCAGAAATGTTTTCGTCTGTGTTCTGTATCTAATAACATAATCCACAGAGTGAATAAATTATAGAAAGACAGGTCTTTACTGGCTCGTGATGATGATGATCTGGACTTGACTGACCAAATATTTGACATCTTGGCACATGGTGAGGGCCTTCTTGATAGCAAAGTCCTGAGATGATTCAGGGCCTCAATTGGCAAGAGACAGAGAACAAGCAAGCTGGCTTTCGTGGCAGCCTCACTTGAGATGGGCTTCCATCTGGTCACATATCTTACCATCTTATAATAGGGATTACTATTCAGCACAAGTTTTAGAGGCAACAAACTTTATGTAAATGAGAGCCAAGGAATGGCTCTGCCCTGTTATAGGACCTCTGTATTTCCGTTGCCCAAACATAATAATTAACCTTCCCCCAAATTACAGGCTTACTTCCTGTTGGAAGTAGCATGTGCTCTGCTCCTCTTTATGTCTGGAAAAGAAAGGTTTATGTGGGGGCTTTCCATTTGTATGTTTGGTGAAACCAAATTTCTTGGGAGACAGTAGCATTTGACTTTGTCTCATTTCAGTGTGATAGACAAGGAAGGAGGCCCAACAAAGGAATATTCTGGGAAAGAAGTCTATTCCCTAATAGTTCCAGTTTATATATAGAATCCCAGGAAACTCATGAATTTTAAACAGGATTTAATTTGGAAGTACGTACATATTTTATCTTCCAGAGATATGGTAGAGTCTTTATGCAAAACCCAAATAAAAGGATACTTTTAGGCAAGTAGCTATAGCTATGTACTGAAATGCTATCTTTTGTACCAAAGAGAAACTCTCTATAGAAGATGGGTCACACTGGCTAGAGGACCACAATGATAATGGCAGAAGCCTGCCTATACAATCTAGAGATTATGAAGGGCTGATAGCATTATCTTGGGGAACAAAGCAAGACTTTAGGATTAAACAAATTCTGGGAAGTTCAATTCTGTGGAAAGTGGAGAGAATGCTTTCTGCCCATCAGACCCTTAAAATAAGTGGGGATAGGAAGCAATACACCTACATCATGCACCTCGTCATGAATATCAAGATAGGCCATCTGTAGATAGGTTCCTTGCAATAGAGCCCAGACAATGGTAAACCCATATCAGTGTCTGGTGGCAGAGATGGTTGGGTGTGGCTAAGGTAGAGGTCACAGCAACACAGATGAAACTGACCATTCCAAGTTGCTACCCATTTGTTTTCCCTTAATTAATTCATAAGGTTGCTTACATTGTTCTGCACAGAGGCTGACTCTTATTTCAATCAACATAATAGGTAGCCCATACTTTGTTGGGTCCTTGAAATACAGAGGAGAAATTTATGGGCCCCACTATTAACTTGTGTCTGGAATGCTTTGCCAATGTGAAGAGGTGACATTTTTCTTTCATGATATGATATATAAGTATTCTTGAAATGATTTTGGACTCATGAAAATTATACATTTATACTAGTTTCCAGGGGGATATCATGTGTGTTATTTCCTGTCTAAGTGTCAGAGAAGGTGACTGTGTGTGATTGAATATATTAAACCAGTTTAGACCCTTTGAGAAACTTGACACTACTGGGCATGTGAATGAATGTTGCTGGCTCCTGAACCAGCAACTATCTCTTAAAAGAGTACATAACTGTCTGCTATTGTGGAAACGAGAGTGAAGTGTAATACTGAGTTTGATTTAGGGTTTTCAAATGACACATTTGTGTTCAGGAAGCATTTGAGTTCAAAGTCTATAGAGACAAAACAATTGGAATTACAGAAACATGAACTGAGATAGTATTATTTGTGGTAGAAATGAATAGAAATAAGAGTCATAGCTAAGGTAAAAATCATGCTTTATATTACCCTGGAATGTTTGTGATTCTTCTAAAGATCTTCACTCTTATCACAATGGGTATTTTTTCTCAGTTCTTTTCCACGGAGAGAAAGGAATAGACCCAAGGACAGAGAGCCCTGTATGGGAGCAAGGTTGAAACTCAGATATTTTTGGCTTTCCATTCTCTGCTGAACCCATTAGATTATGTCCCTTTTATTTCTGTGATTTGATTTTCAGTTCTCTGTGTTGACATATTTGAAGTGATAAAATACATTTTTGTTCTTATGTTACTAATGCAGTAAAGGTATTTTTCAATTTTGCCAAACTACAGCACACTAAACATGGCAAATAACTGCTTTCAGCACTACTTTTTTTCCCAAAGCATGCCTTCAAATGGGAGTTAAAAATAGGAATGTAGATGCTAATAACAGTATTGATAAAAGAAACTCTGGCTTCAAAAGTGAGAAATCCAATTATAAAAAAAAATAGTAAAAGTATTTAAGGAAAATACTCTGTGGCAGATGAAAGTGCTAATGGAAGTTTTAGTCCCATGATGGCACTATTATATATCATAAATTAAATATATATTATAAATTAAACACAGTTGTCCTCAATACACACCTGAGATTAGCTAAGACTTTCTGTTCTCATAGCTAATGACTCTGGAGGTGACATCTTTTATTTAGATTCCATTGAACTTATAAACATTGAAAAGTAGAGATACAAGAAAGAAAGAAAAATAAGCATACAAAGCCAAGAATTTGTACACTGGATTTGTCCCAAGTATCTGCTTCATGTTTTTATCTACCCTAGCTATCTTCATCTAAAGGAAAGTAGTGCTTAAGTGCCATGAATTCCAAGATCACCTAATATATAAATAGTGTGCACTTAGACCAAGGCAACATTAGGCAAAGTTCTTTAGGGTTTATACATTCTTACTCAAAGAAGCTTAAAATATTTACAGACCATTTGACATTAATTTTCATGACATTTCTTTAAGGAAGAGGACAAGAATCATTCTGGTATCATTAGCTTTTATTTATTTAATTGTGTTTTACATATTTACATGGAAGGAACTCTATAGATCTTTAGGAAGCTGTTATGTCCCTACCCTAAAAATGCATAGTATGGTTAACTTTCAGATGTCAAATCCATATATATCAATGAAAAATCAAATTCTCTCAAGAGCCCAAGATTCTATGCTTAGGGATGGAAAGTGGGAGGCATGGAAAGAGAGACTGATCTTCCACTATATAAGGATATCCAAAGCAAGCTTGTTTTAATGCATCCAGGCTCAACAATGGCAGCTTAAGAACTACAGACTTTAGTCCAGAATCATTTGATCTATCTTTGCTAACTGATGACCCCATAGATTCTGATGAGTCTGCCAACAACACACTTGCTTTGCACAGGAGAAGGACTTTCACTTGGCACTCAGTACTTATTCAACATAGGCTTTCTTCCTGTCTAGGACCATGCACTCAATTTGTAAGGCTGGTTATCAGCTAGATATCAATGCATCAAATATCAAATTATTAAATGTGTGACATCCTCCTTCACTGACACATGTGTCTTTGTATTAACCCACTGGTTAATTCAACTTTAGAGTTCAACTTTAGAGTTCTTGTAATAGACAGAACTCTAATTGTAGACAACATGAATTGTATATGCTTCAAATTCATATGCTAAATCCTATTCTCCTTATGTTCTTCAAAATGTCATTTTCTTGGGAACAATGTGTGATAGTTAGCTTTCCATTACTATAATGAGATATCTGACACAAACAACTTACAAAGAGAA
Organism: Mus minutoides; assembly: GCA_902729485.2. Lineage (NCBI taxonomy): Eukaryota > Metazoa > Chordata > Mammalia > Rodentia > Muridae > Mus > Mus minutoides. The sequence continues at coordinate 1,983,309 of LR749702.1, read as the reverse complement.
CAGGTTAATTTTTGGCACAGAGTTATGGACATTTCAGTCTATGATCATTATCGGTCCCAAACTTTGAACCTGTGGAAAGGTGGTAAATTGTTGCCTATGCACATGGCAGAGCCAAACTACTTACTCCCTGGACTAGGGAACAAAACTCTCAAGAAAATGACAGGTTCCTCTGTCTCCTCCAATAGCACACATCCATGGACTTAAAACTTCCCAATAGGTTCCTTTTTATTTTTTAATTCCATAATTTTATTTTTTATTGGTTCTTTTATTTATTTACATTTAAAATGTTATCCCCCTTTCCAGTTTCTCCTCTGGAAACCCCCTGGCCCCTCCCGCTCCCCTGCTTTTATGAAGGTGCTCTCCCACCCACCCACCCACTACTGTCTTCCCGCCCTGGCATCCCCTTACATTGGGTCATCAAGCCATCACAGGACCAAGGGCTTCTCCTCTCATTGATGTCTGACAAGGTCATTCTCTGTTTCAAATGAAACTTGAGCCATGGGTCACTCCATGTGTAGTTTTGGGTTGGTGCTTTAGACCCTGGGAACTCTGGGGGTGGGGGTGGGGGTGGGGTCTGCTTAGTTAATATTATTGTTCTTCCTTTGGGGTTGCAAACCCCTTCTGCTCCTTCAGTCCTTTCTCTAACTTCTCCATTGGGGAACACATGCTCAGTACACTGGTTGGCTGTGAGCATCTGCCTCTGTACTTGTCAGGCTCTGGCAGAGCCTCTCAAGAGGCAGCTATATCAGGCTCCTATCAGTAGGCACTACTTGGCATCTGCATTAGTGTCTGGATTTGGTTTCTGGACATGGGATGGATTCCCAGGTGGGGCAGTCTCTGGATGACCTTAACTTCAGTCTCTGCTCCATATTTTGTCTCCATATTTCCTCCCATGAGTATTTTGTTCCCCCTTCTAAGAAGAACTGAAGCATCCACACTTTGGTTTTCCTTCTTCTTGAGCTTCGTGTGCTCGGTGAATTGTGTCTTGGGTATTTGTAGCTTTTGGGCTAATATTCACTTATCAGTGAGTGCATACCACATGCGTTCTTTTGTGTTTGGGTTATCTTACTCAGGATGATATTTTCTAGTTTCATCAATTTGCCTAAGAATTTCATAATTTTCATAAATTTTTTCATAATTTGCCTAATAAATTCATTGTTTTTAATAGCTGAGTAGTACTCCATTGTGTAAATGTGCCACATTTTCTGTATCCATTCTTCTGTTGAAAGACATCTGGGTTCTTTCTAGCATCTGGCTATTATAAATAAGGCTGCCATGAACACAGTAAAGCATGTGTCTTTGTTATATGTTGGAGCATCTTTTAGGTATATGCCCAGAAATGGTATAGCTTGGTTCTCAGGTAGTACTATGTCCAATTTTCTGAGGAACCGCCAGACTGATTTCGAGTGGTTGTACCAGCTTGCAACTCACCAGCAATGGAGGAGTGTTCCATTTCTTAAAGGTTCTATTTCTTCCAAGTAGTGCCATCATTTAGACTGAACCTTCAAAACATGAGCTTGGGATGGAGGTATTTCACATGTCAGATTATATGATAATTTTTAAAAGAAGGGATCAAGATGAGCTCATTAAAGTGAAACCTAATCCAACATAGTAGTATCATTAAAAGGAGAAATAGATTAAGTATGGGGAGTTGGAAGGAGGGAGGGAACTCGGGGGGGGCAGTGGAGATGGGAAGAGGAGGAATGAGGTGGGGCAGGACAAAGGCAGAGAGTACTGGAAGATACAACTGGATTTGGGTGGAGCACATCTTTGGGACAAGCTAGAAATCTAGGAAAATGGAAAGTTCCAGGAATTTATGAGGGTTATCCTAGCAAAGACATCTTTCTAGCAATGGGGGATATAGAAGGTGAATTAGCCAAGACTCCAACGGAGGGATTGCTATACTAACCCAACCACAAAACCTTACACCCATAACTCATCTTGACTACAAGATGTGCAGGGGTAAAAGATGGAGCAGAATTTGAGGGAAGGGCCACCAATGACAGGCCTAGTTTTAAGACCCATGCCATGAGAGGGAGCCGACCCTGACACTATTAATGATATTCCACTACACTTGCAGACAGTAGCCTAGAGTAACTATCGTCAGAGAGGCTTTGCCCAGCAACTGATGGAATCTGAGACAGAGACCCACAGCCAAACATTAAGCAGAAATTGGGGAATTCTGTGGAAGACTGAGAGGAGGCAGATGGGTAAAGAACACCACATGAAAACACTGAATCAACTAACCTGGGCTCAACGGGCACTCATAGAGCCTGAACTACCAGAGAAAATGCATGGGATGAACCTAGGCCCTCTGCACATATGTAACAATTGTTCAGCTGGGACTCCTCAACACAACTCCAAGAACAGGAGCTGTCCCTGACTTGGTTGCCTGCCTTTTCCCTAACTGGGGTGCCTTGTCTAGTCTCGATAGAAGATACACCTCGTCCCTAGTTGTATGGCAACTTGATATGCCAAGGCTGATATTCATGGAAGGCTTCCCCTTTTCTGAGGAGAATAGGAAGAGGGGTGTATGGGAGAAAGAGGAGAGGGAGAGACTTGGGGGAAAGGAGAGAGGAGAAGCTGCCATTGGGATGAAAAATAAATAACTTAATCAATTAAAAAAGAGGAAGTTTGGGTAGAGGTCGATACAGAGAGAAAACAGAATGAAGTCACACAGAGAATGGACTCAAGAGAAATGCATTTGCTAATCTCTTTAACTCATCTTTCTAGTCCTCAGAACTGAAAGAAAGTAAATATGTGAGGTTTAACCCACCTAATGTGTACTGTTTTATTGTTGCATGCCTAACAAACTGATGTGCCCTACAAGTATCTGTTCTCATCTTAAGTGCCTGGAAACATGACAAGTACCTTCAGCATTGTGAGCTAGTTGGGTTATGCAGTTTAGCACAGGTGACCATCAAGTTAGAAGTATCACTAGGACTTTGTTAGTGGACCATAGGAAGCCGGTGGTGCTGAGCGGCGAAGGGGCCGCGGCAGCGCTCTGACCGGCGGGGGGGGGGGGCAGGGGGGGCCGCCGCAGAGGCACTCTGACCTGCGAGGGGGCCACGGCGACGCTCTGACCGGAGAAGGGCCGCCCGAGCTCTGACCGGGAAGACCATCTGGCTCCAGGAAGGCGTGCGGCTCTGGGAGCCTGCGGCTCCGCCCCATTACAAGATGGCACGGAACCAGCAGGCTGCCAGGGAGGAGAGCCTAGTGTGCATGCGCAGCTCTCTCCTCAGACCCTCCTCAAGTAGTAGCCCCTCCCGAAGGGAAATATGCTAATGAGGCACTGCTTGTAGTACCAATGAAGGGAAATATGCTAATGGGTATGGCTTGTGGCACCAATGAACGGGCCACATGCAAATGAGGTGTGGCTTGGTGTACCAATCCGCATCCACTATGACAACACCTCCCCTTCCCTGAAAGACTATAAAAGCAGCAGCTCTGCTGCTGTTCTGGGTCCTGGGAATCTACAAGCAAGGCGCTACAGAATAAAGCTGACTGAGAAGATCCCGGTGGTGGCGTGACTTTCTTGCTGGTCGACAGAGGCAGGGAGGCACGCCGCAGTGGACCTCAGGTAATCACGATGTCCATTCAATAGTAGATGAACTGCTGCTGTATCAAAGAGATAAAGCTGGGTAGAAAGGAACACAAGTGACCTTAAGAGGTGGTGATAGAGAGGTATCTGGATGGAAGTCAAAAGGAATGGACTCTTGAGCCTTGACCCCATGGCAAACTAAATTCTACCAGCAGCTTGAGTAAACCTAGAGATAGATTCTCTTTATACTTTCTTTCTTTCTTTTTATTTTTTTTTGTTTGTTTTTTGTGACAGGGTTTCTCTGTATAGCCCTGGCTGTCCTGTAACTCACTCTGTAGACCAGGCTGGCCTCGAACTCAGAAATCTGCCTGCCTCTGCCTCCCGTGTGCTGGGATTAAAGGCATGCGCCATCACGCCTGGCCTTCTTTATACTTTCTACAAGAGCCTAGTGTAGGCAACTCCTCGGCTTTGGGTTTACAAGAAAGAACTCATCTCAACTTTTTTGACTTCTGACCTACAATATTGTAAGATAATAATGAATAAATGCTTTTGTAAGTTGCTAAGTATATGGCCTTTCCTTATGTTGCAGTAGATACTGTTTCAGTATTGATAGAAGATTAGCTCAGTAGAGGGCTGTCATATTTCTTGTTAGCTTGAGCTAATGGTTTGTTACAATATAGTTATCAATTCTATAACTTCAAAATACACCAGAGCTCCTACATAAAATACATTAAAAATTATTGTTATTGAAAATTTATATATTTTCCCTTACAAATCAAAGGCATAGTATAATTTTGAAAAGTAACTTCAGTGCTCTTTAAACAAAAGCTGGATTTGAGGTGTGACAGATTTAATGGATCATTACCAGATGGGAATGCATTCAAATAGCCCTAACACAAGGTGAGGAGGAATAAGATGTTGGTAATAATAATGGTACTGTCTAAAAAACATTTCTGGAGAAACTCCGTGGAAGCTGGGATTGCAATATTATATCTAAGTAGAAGTGCTTTGTAAAAGTATTTTTATGATGATAATTGAAGACATAACAATAGAATTCTCAGTGGGTGTGGTGCAGATGGTTGGGGTTCAGATGGAAGAATATGACAGATCAAGGTATAGAATAAAGACAATACAGAGATAAAGTGAAAAAAGAAGGTAGGCATGCTCAGAAAAGAGATTTCCAGAAAGTCTCTGAGAGGATTCAGGGAGGCTGAGAATCGGGAATTGACATTCCTTCCTTGAGCTGCTTCTCTACTGCACCTTTTGTTGGTGTATTTGCTCTTGACTTCTCCAAATGGTGCCACATGTGGCTTAATGACCATGTCTGAAATTTTTGTATCTTTGAGCATGTCTCCATTTGCCGAATTGGCTCTTCTCATGCACACTCTAAACTCACTGATTCTGATCTTCCTTTACCTTCACCTGTATCCTTGATCCGAGTTTGGTAGAGCTTCAAAGGTTGGACTTTTCTCTTGCCATGTCTGGTGATTCAGAATAAAGATGACGAAAAACAGCCAGAGAGTTGAGAGTCATCATTATACTTTCAAAAAATTTAAAAATTCTCTCTCTCTTCCCCTTCCCCATCTTTCTCTGTGTGCATACATGTGATATGTATTGTAATGAGTATGTGAGTGTGCAAGCATGTACATGCCATGGTTCACATGTAGTCAGAAGACAACTTTCAAGAGTGGGATTTTTCTTCCATGGTGCTGAGACAGGATATCTTGGTTGCTATCCTGTGCACTCCAGACTATCTGCCCTTCAACTTCCAGGTGGATCTCCTGTCCCCACTTGTTTTAAATGACAGGAGCACTGGGGGTATAGATGGGTGCTGCCACTTCTCTTTTCTTTTTCTTTTTTGTTTCCGTTCTCTTTGATTGAAAATAGATTGTTTCCTCATTCGGTGTATTCTGATTTCATTTTTCCCTCTTTACTCCTCCAAGCTTACCCACCTCCCTTTCTGTCTCTCATTAGAAAATAACAGGCTATGAAGAAAATATGAGAAAATAAAATGCAATAAAATGAAACAAAAATTATCATATCAAAGTTGGACACCACAGCTCAACAGAGGAAGAGTTCCAATAGCAGGCACAAGAGTCAGAGACTCATTTATTGTCACAGGCAGGAGTCTCATAAAAATACTAAGCTTGGGAGAGCTAGCCCTGTGGATTTGAGTTTGGGAGAGCTGGCCCCACCCAACACAACTACAGCAATCAGAGGAGCTGGCTCCATCCCTCCCTGGGTAGCCTGGGAGAGCTATCCCTGGTACTGTTAGTGCAGGAGAGCTGGCCCCTTACCTGGGCAGCATGGAGATCTGCTTCTGAGCTGGCATGCTGACCAACCCAGCTACCACACAGACCAAGATCCTGGTCTTTGAGATAGCCCACAGCAACATCTACCCCACCAATAAGCTACAGGAGTGTGTAAAGGGGCCAGTCCTGCAGAATCAAAGCTGTAGGATCACTCAGGGAATCAGAAGAATATTTAAGAGGAGTCTTGGTGAGGGTACAGTATTGATAGTGTAGCAGAATCCAGAGGCCTCAAACCAGACCGGTGACTCATTGCTATGAACATTTGCAAGTATAGATATGTGAACAAAGGGTATACTCTGTGACACATTATGACACTCCACAGCTTTTACAGTGAGATTTATTTTTTATTTTATTTTGGGTGGGAAGGTTCCAAGGATGAAGGGTGGATATTGAAGGTTTTGAAAATGAGTGGGGTTGGAACATATAATGTGAAATTCACACACACAAAAAATCAATTAAAAAACTAAAAATAATAAAGAAACAAAGAAAAAAGTTGGGCATTTAGTTTGGTACAAATTGAATGTTTTATTTATGTCTTAGCTCCTTATGTCTTAGCTCCTTATGTCTTAGCTCCTTGTTTCAACACCATATATTAAATGATATTTATTTAAAAAACTACTAAGCTAATAACTAGAATATACACCCAGAAGACCTGATGTAGACTTCTGTAGGCCTTGTGCTTGTTGTTTCGATCTGTGTGACCTCATATGTGCCTTGCTTTGTTGATTCAGAGGGCCTTGTTCTCCTGTGTCTTCCACACCTATGACTCTTAATCTTTCCATCTCCTCTTCTGCAGGGTTCTTTGAGTTCTGTGAAGAAAAATTTAAAAGATACCTCCACTTTAGACTCCTCTCTGCATAATATCTGGATGTGTGTCTCTGCATCTCTTCCCATCTGCTGCTGGAGGAAGTCTTTCTGATGATGACTAGAAAAGGCTCTGAGCTATGAGTATCACAGAATATCACTAGCAATAATCTTATTGATTTTTAGACCAGTTTTGTTTGGTTTTATTCTAGGTCTCTGGGCTATCTAGCATCTGGTTCTTGGTTACCCAAGCAGTGTCCAGTACAGGTTCCTTCTCATGGAGTGGGCCTTAGTTCAGACATTGGTTGGCTACTCCCACACGTTCTGTGCCACTAGTAGGGACCAAACACAAGCCTTAGTGCTTGTACCTACCAAGCCATCCTGCAGGCTCATCACCATTGCCCTTGAAGAAACCCATCTCTTTTCACAAAAATTACAAGAATATTTTTTGATAAGTTAATAATATAACCAGAGTGTTACCATTTTGTCTGATTCATTTAGCAGACATTTGAAGAACATAAAAATATGAAGGTGAATTTTGTATATATTATTTGGAAAATTAGAGCAAGAGTTCAGATTTGTCATTACATATATTATCCATATAACAATATAATTCATAATAAAAATGATTCCAATGTCATTCATCTGGCAGGGCATAGAAGAAAAGCAGCACATAGACTTGTGGCTGAAGATGATGTAAATTATGTATGAATTATGAAGGTACCTGCTACTAATATGTTAATCATATGTAGTGGACAGCCATCAAGAGTTTATATATTTACTGAGTTCTTACTCTGTGCTGGGATTTAAGTGTTGACAAGAATGCCAAGTCCCTACCTTCAAGAAGCTTCCATTTTAGAATTGAAAAGACAAAATTAAATATAAAAACTTTTCCAAGTGCAGAAATTATTACATCTGCCAGTTTCGAAGCATGTTGCTTTTTCATATGTCCTACTGCTTTCTTTTCCTCCAAATGTCTTTGATGTAGAGATACTTGTATCTCATACTGCGTACTAAAGACAGCTACAGCATACAATAAGGCTGTGTCTCTTAAGGGTTTACCACGTCTCAGAATCATCGCACTGAAGAGCATCCTCCCATCATATGACCCTTGTAGCAGAGTAAGGGGAAGCCACATCCAAATCATAGCAGTCACTTCACTGTTCCTTCCAAATGACACATTTATTATTGGCTTCCTAAAGCCTTTCTTGAATGTTCCTATCATAAACATGAATCACTTAATTATTCACGTATTTTGATTTTTGGAAACAGGAAAGCGTTTGTGACTAATAGAATCTAGGCACAAAGCACCTTTTGTCTTTATTCATCAAACAACTAAGAAACGTCAAATGGAGTCCATTAGGTGTGCAGAAAAAGACAGATTTTTTTATTGAAAAAGATATAAATTCTTTCATGTAGTAGGAGAGTAAGGAAAACTGGTGAAAGCATATGTAGTCATGAGGAGAAAATATTTGAAAGGTAGCTTAAAATCTATATGGTTAGTTCAGTAATAATGTACAAAATACACATTGGCATATATACCTTTAATAACAGTTGACATAATTAAATAATCAGAATTATCCATTAGTATTATTGCATGTCATTATTGGTTTATCATTTTTTACAATCTTGCAAGTGCATCCTTAGTAAAATTACCCCCAAATCTGTGCACAACAATTTGACTTGAATAATATAATTTGAATGAGTTCATCAGAAGAAGAAAAGAATTGATATTAATATCTTGTAGACTTTTAAAATTTTCTTTATTTACATTTCAAATGTTATCCCTTTTCGTAATTTCCCCTCTGAAAATCCCCTATCCCCCCTCCCCCTGCTCAACAACCCATCCACTCCCATTCCTGGTCCTGGCATTCCCCTATACTGGGGCATAGAGTCTTCACAAAACCAAGGGCCTCTCCTCCCATTGATGACCAACTAGGCCATCCTCTGCTACATATATAGCTAGAATCACAAGTCCCACTGTGTGTTTTCTTTGATTGGTGGTATAGTTCCAAGGAGCTCTGAGGGTACTGGTTAGTTTATATTGATGTTCCTCCTATGGAGCTTCAGACCTCTTCAGCTTCATGGGTACTTTCTCTGGTTGCTTCGCTGGGGACCTTGTGCTCTGTCCAATGGTTGAATGTGAGCATCCACTTCTGTATTTGCCAGGCACTGGCAGAGCCTCACAGGAGACAGCTATATCAGGCTCCTGTCAGCAAGCTCTTGTTGGCATCTGCCTAGTGTCTGGATTTGGTGGTTTTTATGGGGTAGTTCCCCAAGTGGGGCAGTCTCTGGATGGTCGTTCCTTCAGGCCCTGCTCCGAACTTTGTCTCTGTAACTCCTTCCATGGGTATTTTGTTCCCTATTCTAATGAGGAACATAGTATCCACATTTTGGTCTTCCTTATTCTTGAGTTTCATGTGTTTTGCAAATTGTATCTTGGATAGTCTAAATTTCTGGGCTAATAGCCATTTATCAGTGAGTGAATATCATGTGTGTTCTTTTGTGATTGGGTTATCTCACTCAGGATGATATCCTCTAGATCCATCCATTTGCCTAAGAATTCCATACATTCATTGTTTTTAATAGCTGAGTAGTACTCCATTGTGTAAATGTACCACATTTTGTGTATCCATTCCTCTGTTGAGGGACATCTGTGTTCTTTCCAGCTTCTGGCTATTATAAATAAGGCTGCTATGACCATAGTGGAGCATGTGTCCTTATTGACAGTTGGAACACCTCCTGGGTATATGCCCAGGAGAGGTATTGATGGATCTTCTGGTAATACTATGTCTAATTTTCTGAGGAACCACCAAACTGATTTCCAGAGTGGTTGTACCAGCTTGTAATCCCACCAGCAATGCAGGAGTGTTCCTTTCTCCACACCCTCGCCAGCATCTGCTGTCACCTGAAATTTTGGTCTTAGTCATTCTGACTGGTGTCTTATAGACTTTTAATAATGACCAGAGTGTTTATAAGCTTTCCTAATAATAGTTAATGACTGGTCACAGACTCATTTTTATCTGCCATTCTCTTTATAAGCACAGTTGCCATAAAAATCCTCTTGTTCTATGGGTTTCAAAAATTACATTGAAATATTTCTTTTATTGATAAGACATGAGATATTTCAGGTTAATCCCCAGATATTAAGGTGTGCCCTTAATAACCTAGCATATTTAGAAGCACTTTAGTAGCAACTGAATGTTTCAAAAATTGCTTTTTAATCTACCTAGCTTTATAAAAATTTTAGATTTCCCTCAAAATCTTTGTAAGCCATTTGGACCAGGCTAAGTGATTCTTGAATGAGGTGACTCATAGTTTCCTGTTTCACACAAACTTACACACACACACACACACACACACACACACACACACACACACACACTCCAGAACGAGATGAATCACCAAGAGGGAACCCTATGCCCAGATGGAAGCTCAGCCAAATAGACAGTAAACTAAAATGCTTCCTTATGTTCAGTTTCCTGTGGGCTAAGAATGGGCTACGGTCAGAAGTGGGAAGTCCCTAGGTGAGGGGGATTCTGATGGCCAATCAAATCATCGTGAACTGGAATAGCTCCGAGAAACTAGGAGAGAGAAAATGCCCTAAAAATGCATCAAGTTAATTTCACGCTTTTCCACCTTCAACTTTTGCACAAATTAAATTTAATGCTCTTCAGCCTGAGTGGTCTGCATGCAAAATGGTTGTTATCACATGGTTGGGACCGATGGAGATAAAGGAGGCTCAGCATTACTTACGAAATGGTAAGAAAATATTTGTTATGTGATTATGAGTAATTTCATACTAATTAAAATGCACCCCCTTTTTCTTAAATGTACTGAAAACTTTCAGTAAACATTAAAGTTAGAATGGTTACTTTTGTTTGCTACTAAATGTCAAGTTGAGGCGACCAACTAATTCAGCCTCATGCTTTTAATTTCTACATAAAAATGAGAACCTTTATTATGTAACCTTTAGATCACTTTCTTGTTTTAAGATGATTTTTTTTTGGCGACTCTCTTAATAGAAACGTTAGGGTAAAACTGCATGGGAAGATGCAGATGTGATGTTGCACGAGCATGGTCTACATCACACCCAAGGGACAGAACAGACACATTTCTGATATTAAAAAAATGCTGAAACCAGATTCCTCACCAAGTTGGAAAGAAAAACTGCATTAACTCCACCTATATAACACAGCCCTATGTAGTAACAAGAAATCTGACCTGTAAATATTTGTGCAGAAATCATAACAATAAAGTGTTCTGCTTTCCTCTTATTTGCCTCCTCTCGGGGTTTACCTTTTATTGTCCAAGGAGTCTGCTCTGCTGCTTTGGAATGAAGAACTGAATGCCATGCTAGAAACTAGAAGGGTAAAGATGGGGTGAGGGAGAGCATTGGTTCTTGTCATTTTAAGCCACAGTTACTTCCTGCTATTCCTAATACTCCTGCAAAGTTTACTTCTATTCTGTAATGTTTCAGGCTCTGTAGTGTGGAAGACCACACCCGGTGGCTCCAGGAGGAGGGTTTTCCTCTGTTGCCTCCCATGCAACCTTCTGGTCTTTTGATGGTGAGGGATGCTATAAGAGCAGAGACTGTGTGTTTGTACTGGCTCCTTCCACCAGGTGACCTCATTCACTGTAACATTTCAAAAGATGCAGAACAGATGGGAACACCTTTTCTTATTTTGTCTCAGTGGTAGATAGGCTACAGGAACATTGAAGATGCACTAGAAAGCCACAGTCACCATCAGCCATCCTCCAACCCCACCAGGGAAAATGACTCTTGTAAAAGAGCAGAGCAAAGACAAATCTACTCACTATACCACAGGAAGGCAGAAAGGGAATGTCTAACTCACGTGAAACTAAGCCTTATTACCTGGATGATGCCTAAAGCTGCCTTAAACATTGCTGTTCACCCTAGCATCCATGTAAAGTATGACACAAGTGGCAAAGATTTCATCTCTTCAGTAGGAATGACAGTGAGCATATGCACTTTTGCCTCGGGCTGTCTTGGTATTTTTAGGAAATTTTCCTCTATTTTATTTGTTCCCACATATCATTATTTTCTTTTCCTTTTCTTCCAAACTTCCCTTTATACCTCCAAATGAAAGCAGTGCCTACACTTCTCTTTGCTGGGATCCATCTACATTCTCTCTAAACCCCCAGTCTCTAGGAGCTCTCCTACCCATCTCCAGGCTTTTCCCCCATCCTCCCCTCCATCTCATGTATGGATGACCCATTCATTTTTATCATTTTTTATTAGATATTTTATTTATTTACATTTCAAATGCTATCCTCTTTCCAGATTTCTCCTCCAGAATCTTCCATCCCATTCCCCTACTTCTATGAGGGTGCTCCCCCAACCACCTAGTGGGTACACTATTGCCTCCCTGCCCTGGCATTCCCCTACATTGGAGCATCAAGCCTTCACAGAACCAAGGGCCTCTCCTCCCATTGATGCCTGACAATGCCATCCTCTGCTACATATTCAGCTGGAGCCATGGGTGGCTCCATGTGTACTCTTTGGTTGGTAGTTTAGTCCCTGGGAGCTCTGGGGGGTTGGGTTGGTTGATATTGTTGTTCTTCCTATGGGATGCAAACCCCTTCAGCTCCTTCAGTTCTTTCTCTAACTCCTCCATTGGGGATCCCCATGCTCAGTCAAATGGTTGGCTGTGAGCATCTGCCTCTGTATTTGTCAGGCTTTAAAGGGTTGCTTAGGTGCCTTGTGAACCATTTCCTTTCTACCACTGAGGTATTTGTTTCTCCTTAAAGTACCTGGGAGTTTTTCTGCTTCATTTATCTAATTGCACTGTGGTTATCAGTTCATGTTTGTCTTTCACTTTGGACTGCAACATCCTTAACAGCATGGCTGTGTCTTTGACAACTTTGTATCTCTACTGTCCAACCTAGTACCTCTGCATCCAATAAATGTTTGATAAATGAATGAATCAAGATCAAGATAAAAGTGGAAGAGTAGAGTACAACATAAAAGATTTAGAGCAAGCATATAAAAGGCTGTCAACCACCCTACTGTTCCTCTTCACTCCCACTGGGGGGGAGAAAGCGGCAGTATCAACATGGACAACATGAGGTAACTTTGAACCAAAGCTGGAACTAGTCAACAGGATTCACTAAGCAAGAGACTCATTGATCTGGTGGACTGTGTATAAGTGATGGTGGTTTTCTTGTAGTTGTGTGATAAATGGCCAGTGAGTTTTAGAAATGGGAGGTATACTTGTAACATGTGATAATCCTCAGAAAATGGTTATGATAATCTTGAGTTACAATCAATGACCTATCCACTAAGCCAGATATCTATGAGAGTAGGCAATTGGTTGCATTATTGCTAAGAAAATTGAGACCCCTGTATCATTTTCACAATTTTCTATATGAAGGAATAGAAAAATTAAATCTCAAAATAGTGCATGAAAGTGTGAAGTGTGAGAACTATGTAAACTGGCTACGTTAGTTCAAGCCAAGACCTGCTCTTGCCTTAAAATCCCTGTCAACAATTCCTACCATTACCTGAGGGGGGGGGATTTGGCCTGATACATGGACGGACATGGCTCCAGCTGATTAGGAGAGCCACTGAAATTCTGTGATGTATTTTCTGCTTTTGTCGGAAGGACTTCAGAATGTCTACTGTCATCTCCTAACAGTGTATTGGGACTGGGCAATGGCTATGTACCTACAGAATCAACAAGCTTACAGTGCTCTAGAGGTTTTAGCTTATGAGCATTGTGATACCATGCCACCAGAGCCTGGCTTATGACTATAAAATGACCTTGTACTTCCTATTCTTTTGTTCTCAATGCATGTAGAACTCTCAGGTGCCTCTTCTTCACTTCTGGGCGCATTCTGAAACTGCCCTTTGTTTCCTCTGAGACCCATTCTCCCATTTTTGATAACCCATAGTTTTCTTTCCTTCCTCTAAGACTTCTGTTTATAGAATACCCTGTTTCCTACAACTTCACCCTTTCTCAGAAAGCTCCGTTTACACTCTCATTTATTAGGTGCCTGCTGGAAAAAACTTGCCTGCAAACTTCTGTGTCACTATGCCTCAAAATTCCAATAAGAAACGAACATTTTTGTTTAAATGGGAATTATTTATCTTTCCCCAAGATCTAACCCTATATTGGAGTCCTGGGCCCGCTTTTGCCAGCTTTCCTGGGTGTCATAGCCTCCACCTGTTCCCTCCAGGACCTTGTGTTCCCTGCTGCTACAAAACTCACTTCTTTTTTTCTCCTTTCAGACACCCTAACACTGCATGCTTTCCCAGGGTTCCAAGGTTATTTTGAAGGGGTGACACTATGCATAGTATATGCAGGACCCTAACCTTTTCTTCTTGTATGCTCTAAGTCCACTTCTTGCTTTTTAGGCTCATTCTTCCTCTTACCTTCTCTTAAAGATTTTAGTCCCATCTTCTGAGGACATGAACTGACCTTTTGCCCCTTCTGCCAGGAGAACAGTTACCATCATTTGCTCTGCCACTTGCAATCCACCATCCACTGAACATGATGGAGAGCCTGCAGGTAGAACCCACATCTATCCTGCCTTAGGCATCCCATCCCTGATGTCAGATGACTTGCACTTCTGTTTATTGCACAGAGATATCCCTCATTTCCTCCATCCCTCTGGTTTTTTATCTACACTCCCAAGAACCCTGTAGAACATCTGCTTTCTCCATAGTAAGTACATCCTCTATCTCCTTCCTGGTACCCTAATCTCTGAACATTAAGACTATTCAAAATCATCTGTTTACCCTCAGTGTCAGAGACAACTCCATGCCAAATGACACTCAAATCCCTACAAATCAGAAGTCTTGTGGCGCCTCCACAATTTCTTCTAATGAGATTCAGCATCTCCATTGTTCAACCTCTCTTTCCTCTGTTACTTAACAGATAACTGGCATACAACCCATTCCTCATGTCAGAGACCAATACTATGTAGCTATTCAACACCCAAACTATCATCTCAAGACTCACATCAGATTTCCTTTCTGTTCCATAGATCAGAGGTCACTGCTGAGGATTTTTAGTTGAACTTGAATTACATCAGAAAACTCACTCATAAATCAGCACTAACTGGCTCCAAGGCTGAGCTTCAAGTATCTCCCGACTGATCCCAAACCAGCAAAGTCAAGGTAACAGTGAATTCAGATCCAAATGTTGACTCAACTGGGGTGGGGAGAGCAGAAACTCATAGCAAAAGATATATTCCATGACTTAACTTCTGTTAGCCGATCTCATCTCAAAACACAAGTAATGTAAAAAAAAAGAAATCAAGGCAATTTGTCTCCTCAGAAAGAAACCACATAGAAATTATATCCAATGAGAACAGCTTAGACAAAACTCACGACCAGAAACTTAAAAAACAATTTTAAACATGTTCAAAAATATGAGATTTTAAAAACATGAATAATTAACCAAAATAACTTTGAAATGACTGGAAATGAAAACCTGACTAAAATAGGAGAAAACAAACACTTGAATGAAATAAAAGCAATTCAGAATATAAAAATAGAACTCAATCAAGAGACAGAAATATTGAAGAAAATCTCAAACTGAAATAAATCTGAAAACTAAAAAATTTAACCAATCTAATCTAATAAATTGCTCAGTTGAAAGCCAACATCATGGGTTATGTGTAAAACAGAATACCAAGACTTGAAGGCAAGATACAGGAATTGGACCATTTGAAAATGATGACTTTTAAAATAATATATAAGTGAAATATGAAGGATACTTGAAAAGATCAAATCTATAAACTGAGGATTTGTCAAAAAGAGCAGTATTCCAAATCAAAAATGTCAAAATATTTTAAATAAAAACCATAGAAGGGAATTTCCAAATATAGCAAAGAAATGTTCTTCTAGTTATAAGGGGCACACTCAATACCAAATATACAAATCTATAAATATCACATCTCATAAAATATTATAGTTACAACACTAAATATACAGAACAAAGAAAGGCCAATGAAAACTGCAAGAAAGAAGGCTAAGTCACAAAGGCAGGTACCGCAGAATAACACTGATTTCTTAATAGAAACTTCAAAAGTCAAAAGGGCTTGGAATTGACCTGTATGAATATATCTAGAAAAATTCATGTTATTGAAAGAAAAATTATTTATCAATATCAAGTTAGAGAAATTTATGACCTCTAGGCCATCCCTACAGAGTACACTTTGGGTAGAAGAGAAGGCTAAGCATAGCCAAGAGGCTATAGAAAAAAAGAAGTAATGATACTAAGGCAGTTGTTATTTAAAATATAATTAAGAAAACACAATGACATCAACAAAATAAGAAGAATTAGTATACATTTGTCAACTATAGCTTGAAATTTAAAGGCCTCAGTTCTCCCATAAGTGACACACATTAGCTTATTAGACTAAAGAACAATGTTCATTTTCTTGTTGCCTATAAGAAATATACATTGCCTTCAAGAATAGATACTATCTTGGAGTGAAAGGATGGGGAAAATGGGTTCCAAGCCAATGAGATGTGGAAACAAACAGGAATCACCATTCTGTTACTGGCAAAATAGACACAATAAAAACTGATTAAAGAAAGTGAAGAAGATCATTTTGATCAAGGTAAGAACCCCTCAAGAGACCATTGCAATTTTACATATCTACAAGCCAAATTCAAGTGTACTTAGTTTCATAGAATAAACACCATTAAGCCTTAATCTATAGAGTAACTCCATAGGGTAATAACAGAAGCCTTTGCACTCCACTTCAACAATGGAAAAATATGCAGGCAAATATAGATAGACATATAATATCATAATATATATTCTGATCAAACAGACCAAACAGGTTCTATTTGAGCACTATAGAACCTTTCTCTCAGCAGACCATGAAGGTTCCTTTAAAATATCTGGTAACATTGGGACATAAAGCAAAGGTCAACAAAGATAGGAAAATTGAAGTAACTCCATGTATTGTATTGAATGATGATAAAATAAAGCTTGAAATGAATACCAAAAGAAATTATAGAAACTGTACACCCTCATAGGGAATAAACATACACTCCTGCATGATGAATACATTATTGAAAATATTACAAGGGAAATAAAAAATTCCTGGAACTTTATAAAAAGAAAAGCACAGCATACCAAAAACTGTGAGATACAATGAAAACAGTCCTCAGAGGATGCACATAGGCATGAGTGCCTCCATTAAAAGAATGAGCGGGAACTCAAATAAATAACTTAATGATACACCATAAAAGATTGGAAGGGAAAAAAAAACCCTCAGCAAAACAAATAAAAAACAAGTAGATAGAAAGAAATAATAAAAATAAAAGCCAAAATTAATAAAATGGAAACAACCAAATAAAAATAAGTGAAATAGAGATGGTCTTTTGGTAAGATAAGCAAAACTGACAAATCTTAGTAAATTTAACCAAAAAGAAAGATGGTCCAATTAAAAAAAATATTTATGAACAGGGTGACCACATGATACAAATAAAAGAAATACTGAAAATCAGTATAGCAGACTTAACTTACATATTACACCAAATAGGAAAACTTAACAATAGGAGGTATTTCTAGATGCTCCGTTTTATGTTTTATAATTATAGTTAGTGGTTTCCTTTTCTTTTCTTGTCAGTTTGGATAGAAGTTGGTAAATACTGATTTTTCAAAACAGTGGCATTTATTTTCATTGACAGCTTTTATTTCCAATTTTTTAAAATTTTTTTGTGTTTTATAGTTTATTTCTTTCTGATGAATGTACATTTCTTACCCTCTACTGAAATGATTTCATATGCAATTGATTACTTTTTTCCTTTGTGAACATGTTCTTAATGCCTTAACACATTATACTTGTTTGTTATTTTTATCTTTCTTATTATTGTGTGAACTCTTAGAATAGAGAACACAACCTCTTCATTTACTCACAACTTTCTGTTCTTAGCCATGTATCTGATTCATAATAAATACTTAATAATTCTTGCTTTAATAGAATGACAACATGAATGATTTATCAGGAGAAAGAATAAGCAACTGAATAAAGTCTGGAAACCTCACTTTTACTTTTGAGTAATGCATTCATTCTATTTTTAGTAGAATATTAGTTACTGCACAGGTTCCATTAAGTAAAGGGCAGGTCTTTCTTCATAAATAGGTAATGTTTGTTCTTTGATTTTACTTTTTAAATCTTTGTTGCAATGCTTGGAATGAATATTCCACAAACAGACTCAGTTTAGCCCTTTAAACAAATGTATCTGTTTCATAAATGTGCTGATTTACATCCTCCTGGCCAGAACACATGTGTCCCTTTTGTGCTATCTTGTGGCATCTCTGAGTCTTGCTGAGACATTCCCATCAGCTGCTCTCTTCATAGCCATAAGGCTTCTAGGTTCTTTGGAGCTTATGAAGTACCTTGCTACTGTATGGAAAGCTAACCAGAAATTGCTTCAACAAGACTGAAGACACAGCAATTCTTGAAAATAAGCTAATTCCTATTCTTTGTTTTGTGAATCAGATCTAGCTGACCTTTGGAAAAGTAACCTGAACCTTTGGTGTGAGTTTTGCTAAAATCATCACAAACATTAAACTACAATGAATTCAATGTTTTTTTCTCATATATAAACCAATTTGTTCCCAAAACATTGTTTTTCATAATCTTGTATGTATGTGTGTATGTGATGTGTGTGTATGTATGTATGTATGTATGTATGTATGTATGTATGTATGTATCTATGTATGTATGTAATTCATGTGTGTGACTATGGGCCCAGGGAAGTGCAGTGAACATACGGAGGTCAGAGGACAACCTCAGGTGTCAATTAGTCCTTGCCTTCCACTTTTTTTTGAGACGGAGTCTCATTTTTCTTTCTTAAAAATAGTTAAATTTGTCCTTTTGTATATATATATATATATATATATATATATATATATATATATATATACACACACATCACTATTAGATGCACTTTTATTTATGTTCCTATATCCCTATCAGTACCTTTTCTCCCCACAAGTACCTTTCCCACATTCATATATTTTCTTTTGTTTTCTGACCCACTGAGTTTAATCAGAGCCCTCTGTGTGATCATGGGTTTGGAACAATTCCTCTGGAGCCTGCCTAGTGGGCTTATCACTGGGTATACACCTAAAGACAATGATCTTTCTCCCCTAGAATAGCCAGTGGTTCAGTAGGGATGAATAGAGATCCATAAGTCCCACCCTGATCCATGATTGGCAATTGGTAGGCCCAATCCTGTGAAGGCCTAGTACAAACAGCAGCAGCTGCTGTGAGGATGGTTGCAATGGCTAGGAAGTGCCATGAAGACAACCTCTTGCTCTATCTTCTGGCTCCTCTTCTTTACACCTTTTCTTCTCCAATTTCTCTGGGCCTTAAAATCAGGATGCAGCTACAAGGCTAGTTGGCCTCAGAGATTTCATAAAAATCTCTCGTCTGTCTCGTGTCTTCCTGTAGGAATTCTGGGATAATGGATGTGTGTCACTGTACCTGATGCTGGCATAGTTTAGAAAGAGTTAAACTTAGTTCCACTTGCTGCAACAAATACTTTTCCATCGAGCCATATTCCTAGTCCCCAGCTTCCCATGGACATCTTTGAATAATCATAACTAAAGTCTCTTTTCATGTTCAGTTGTAATGATGTGGTGGAGTTGTATAATCTAGTATATAGATGTGGCAGGTTAATCATAAAGTACAAGGAAGTGGTTCTTGGGGTAGGGGTGTAGGTTGTACTATATGAGGGTATTCCACCATGCTTGGAGGTTAGAATGTAGCCATCATTTAAACATGCTATCCTTTACAATCCATTCCTTCTGAAAGCTATAACATTGAATGCACAGATTTCTGTAACAAGTCACTGCTGATAGAAAGCATTGAAGTGTTTTGTTTGGTCTATTAGTGGATATTACCTGTGCAACATATTAGGTTTCATCCTGTATTAGCATTTTCAAACATGCATAGAGGAACCTTGATCATGTTTGTCTACCATATTACTCATATTTATCTTCTTTCTTCTCTCTAAATCATCCATCTCTTATTTGCTAATAGTCTCTTTCTATTTCAAATTCTATATATACATATTTAATCTTCACATCTGAGAAAGCATGTCCTATCTGCTTGTCTGAGTCTGGCTTATTTCATTTAATTGCATGATATTTAGTGTTGTCTATTTTCTTGAACATTACATGATTACGTTCTTAATGGCTTATTAATACTCCATCGTGTATTCTCTCTTTGCATGTATCATTGGTGGCGATTTAGTCGATCCCATGACTCAGCTGTTGTGAATAGTTCCACGGGAAGCATGAATGGGAAGGTATCTTCATTGCTGAATTTTCTTGGAGAATATTCTTAAAAGTGGTAGAGCTGGAGCATAGAGAAGTCCAATTTTTATCATTTTAAGGTACTTCTGTATATTCTCATTCATAGGATATCCCCCTTTTTTTCTAAAGCTTCATCAATGTCTGCTGGATTCGATTTGGTGATAGTCCACCTGGGATGGCATAGAATCTCAATATAATTTTTCTTGAATTTTCCTGGTAGCTAAATTGCTTTGACTTTTGTTAATGATGCATTGCTTTTAATTTCTACACTATATTCTAAATTGTAGATCATGACTACTTATTTTGTCTCCCAAATAATTATTTTGGAAGCTATGTTTGGGTTATTTCTTTCCTTAGCCAACTCAGCATTTTCAGCATATGAATCATAGAAATCTAAAAGTTAAATATTGAATATTGTGTTTTCTTTCTCTTCCCTCCCACTGAGAAGATGCTTTTCCATATTCTTGAAAGAGGAGGGTAAATTGAATGATATATTTTCATCCATTGGATATGGCATATTTCATCATAAGCATTAAGTTAATTTCCTCTCAAAAAAAAAATCCTCCAATGCCATCTCATGGTTTTCTCCTAATTTCATCAGCTCATTCACAGAATAAGGCAATATTCTTCATGGTGTAATAAAATTGAAATAGAACAAAGATAGAAAGTCAGATCTGGCATTTAGGAGACAGTTTTAATATGCCACAAATCCTCACATTCTTGGGCTGCAGCAGACAGTTAATAGACTTATAGTATGCCCTGTGAAGCTATAGAACAGAAATAACTGATAAGGAAACAAATTAGCTAACGCATAGTTAGGGCATACCCTTTGTAGTGGCTGATGAATATTTGGTTCACAAAGTAGTATTTGTGGTTGATACAGAACAAGGTGTTCAGCCAATTAAGGTTCTTGAAGAGTTGAGAGAACTTTACTTCAAAGTCATGTTGACCATTGTTTTGTACTTAAAATAATTGTTTTCTATTCACCTGAATTTTCCACTTCACTTGTGAAGTTTTATGAACAGACTGCTTTGAGAAATCCTGTCTCATTATTAACCTGTCTTGTTGCTCAGTCTGATCTCTTGACCTCATCTCCAGCCTCAGCTGATTATATTTTAGCATCATCCTTATTTATCAGTATAGCATTTTGTGTTACAGTGATCATCTGTGAAGAAGACCATGCTCTCCACAGGTCTGTTTATATAAGTAAATTACTTCTGCAGATATTCTGCAGGTGATAATTTTGATCCTGACCCTTCTCACTGTGTCTTCCAACCTTTCTTCCCTTAGCATGAAGTTTAAGTGAATTAGGCTGTATAAAAAGAAATAAAAGGGGGATGAATTCTCTCTAGAAAATAGCCTCATTCATTTTATGGTTATAAGGACTACCTGGGGTGTTCCATTAACTTCTGCAGACCATTTTTTAAATAGAGACATGGCCAAAAAGATGGCAACCAGAAGACCAGGATATTTAGAACTGGTAGAAAACACCAGAAGATAATTGGAGGGAATATCACTTGTGCTTATTTTCAATAACTGAAAGCAATTAAAACTTTCTATAATTCTACAGAAAAGCAGACAGGTCAGTGGTTAAAAATTACATGGAACCCTTTTTAAGGAAGGATAAAGAAGCAAGTCTCTTTAACTCTGCTTCTACAATGTAGTATGTCTTCCAAATTTACTTCTGAAACGTAGTGTTCTGAAGCTTTCTTTATCTTTGAGAAAAAAAAGCTCAAGTGTTTTCCCATCATTTCTTGCTTTCATCTCCCAAGGTGCACAGTCTAGAAATATAAAACCAGTTATCTTAATTTCATTTCTGTTGCTGTGATGAAAGTTTTTCACCAAAAAACTCAGGTGAGAAAGAGGTTTATTTAAGCTTACAAGTCTAGGGTATAGCCTGTCATTGTGGGGGAAGTCCAGAAAAGATCATCAAACAGCTACTTACTGACACCCACAGTTGAGAACAGTTATGAACATGAAAACATGTCTGCTTGCCTGCTGACTTTCAACTTGATCTCTCAATGCTAGTACAGTTCAGGATGATCTTCTTAGAATATGGTGATATCTATAGTAGGCTGGTTATTCATACATATGTTAACTTAAAAGACAACCCCCCATAGTCATAACCAAGGGTCAACCCAATGTGGACAATCTCTCCCTAGGCAACACTAGGTTGCATTGAGTTGCCAACCAAAGCTAACAACCATACTAGGTAAGAGCAGTGGTCCAACACACAAATGGACACAAAGTTCAGAATGACTGAGTCAGTCAATATTTAGAGTACCCAAGTCACTACCAGTCCCTGTTCTATTAATACCAAGTATAAATCAAAACATGCTTTCTTTTTATTTATTTATATTAATTAGCTACAAAATAATGGGCTTCTTTGTGACATCTTCATTCAAGAATAAATATCACATGTTTTGGTCATAGCCTCCATCTTCCACACCCTCTTCTTCCCATAGTCTCTCCCTGTTCTTAACACACCTCTTTCTGTGTTCATGTTGTATGTTGATACAGCATAGTCCAAATTCTGTACAGAACAGAAATCCTGTGATATATTATTTTCCATATTATCAGATCATTCTTCCTTTTAGGGACCACACTCCCCTATCTTTAGCCCCTTTCTACTTTCTGGTATGTCTAAGTCTAGATTCTGCACAGAAGAGTAAATATTTAGTATTTATTTTTCTACAAATCTGGCTTTCTTTGTCTAACTAGATGTGCAATTGCATTGATTTTTATATGAATCAAGTAATTTAATTTTTATTTTTAAAATTGTATTTGCAAATGTGTGTGTGTGTGTGTGTGTGTGTGTGTGTGTGTGTGTGTGTGTATACCAAGTATAGGTATCCATGAAGACTAGTGGCTTCAAATCTCGTTGTACAAAACTGGAGTTTCATCAGAAGGTTGTAAATTACTTGACATGGGTGCTCTGAACTAAACTCTGACCCTTTATAGTTGCAGTATGTGCTCTTGATCTGTGCAGCTATCTCTCTTCCTATTTATATATCTCCATAATCTCATTAATTTATTGATGAATAAAATTCTATTGTGTGTATACAATATATTTTCTTTATCTAGCCAGAAGCTGGAAAGAACCCAGATGTCCCTCAACACAGGAATGGATACAGAAAATGTGGTACATTTACATGGTGGAGTACTACTTAACTATTAAAAACAATGAATTTATGAAATTCTTAGGCAAATGGACGGATCTGGAGGATATCATCCTAAGTAAGGTAACCCAATCACAAAAGATCTCACATGATATGCACTCACTGATAAGTGGATATTAGCTCAGAAGTTTAGAATAACCAAGATACAATTTGTAAAACACATGAAACTCAAGAAAAAGGAATACCAAAGTGTAGATACTCCATTCCTCCTTAGAATGGGGAACAAAATACCCATGGAAGGAGTTACAGAGACAAAGTTTGGAATTGAGATGGAAGAAAGGACCATCCAGAGACTGCTCCACCTGGGGATCCATTCCATAATCAGCCACAAAATGCAGACACTATCACATATGCCAGCAAGATTTTGCTGACAGGACCCTGATATAACTGTCTTTTATGAGGCTAATACAGAAGTGAATGCTCACAGTCATCTACTGGATGGAACACAGGGCCCCCAATGGAGGAGCTAGAGAAAGTACCCAAGGAGTTGAAGGGGTCTGCAACCCTATAGGAGGAACAACAATATGAACTAACCAGTACCCACAGAGCTCTTGTCTCTAGCTGCATATGTAGCAGAAGATGGCCTATTTGGCAAACATTGGACAGAGAGGGCCTTGGTCTTTTGACAATTATATGGCCCAATACAGGGGAATGCCAGGGCCAGGAAGCGGGAGTGGGGGGGGGGTATAGGGAACTTTCAGGATAACATTTGAAATGGAAATGAAGAAAATATCTGATAAAAATTTAAAAAAAGAAATGGGAGTGTTTAAATGTTCCTCTTTATCTAAATGTATCCTTATAGGCAATATTTCTTTTCTTTTCTTTTCTTTTCTTTTCTTTTCTTTTCTTTTCTTTTCTTTTCTTTTCTGTTTTCTTTTCTTTTTTTCCTTTCCTTTTCTTTTCTTTCCTTTTCCTTTGTCTGATGATATCCACCCTGACTCAGATAAAGTAATACCATAGTGTAGTTTTACTTTGCATTTTAAATGCTAAATATGATAAGGTTTTTTTTTTTACAATATTTATTGGCCATTTGTATTTCTTTTGCATAAATATCTGTTTAACTTATTTTCCCATTCACCAGTTCAGCGATTTTTTTTTTGTGGTTAGCTGTAGAGTTCTTTATAGATTCTAAATATCAATCCAGTTATAGATATATAGGTGGTATAGACATTTTTCCTTATGTAGGCTGTTTCTTCACTCAGATTGTTTTTCTCCCGTTGGGCAAATGCTTTTTTAATTCCATATAATCCCATTGTCAAGTTGACAACGAAGGTTCTCTTTCTATATCTCTATCTCTCTAACTCTATCTCTGTATCTCCATCTCTTTGGTTGTGTGGGTATGATGATATCATTCCACTTACTCTCCACTCACTCCACATTTGTCTGCTTTAGCTCTGCATGCTTTATAAGTTATTATGTTTTCAGGGTATCAAACTTTATGCAGATACACCTACTTAGGAGATTTAGTTAGTTGAATGTACTCTGTTTATGTGTCAGACACTTCAGGCAAAAGTGTCTGTTGATAATTATAATCTACATTTGCATAATCTACTTTTGTGATTAAAAAATCATCCTCACTTCTGGGTAAGATGTGGATTGGGAGCAGCTTCCATGTGATACAGAGAAGAGTGAGGGTAACAAAAATAGATACTTAACAAGAGAAAGAGGAAGGACACTGAAAATCACAGTGAAGAAAGAGGAGAACTGGGCAGAAAGAATCAAGTAGTCAGGGTTCCAGCTACATATCTCCCTAGGAGCAGGAGGAGAAAAGATTTCAATTGAAAGATAAGCTGGGTGAACCTGGTTGAAAAAAAAAAAAAAGACTATCAATCCCAAGAGGACAAGCCATCATTATAAACTCAAATCCAGTTCAGGGATTGGTCAAGTACTGACCTATAGAGTGTGATAGATCCATTTGTTCATTCCCATGTCTCAAAGGCCCAATGCCTTCTCACAGGAACATATTGCTAAACACCTGGTTAGCTCAATGAACACTGACAAGTCCACAATCCCTTGAGGACCAACACTGAGAGATAGCCATGGTGTGGAAGGACAGACAGTGGCAGCCTGAAAAGTTTAGGTGACAGGATGTTTGGCAGGCAGTAAAGTATACAGGGTGAGGTGGCTGCCATTTTCAGTAGTTAGGAGCTGACATTAAGTGAGACTATCTTTGGATCTGATGGCCCAAGTCTAGTGTCAATGGTGGATCAGCTTTGGAGTTCTCTATGTCTTGTGAATTAACTGCTGTAATGAGAGAGAGTTTGATATTGTAGCTGACTACCCAGCCTTTGCAGCCCCCTTCCTCCAGTAGGATATTTAAAGTGTAGTGAACTTCAGGAGTACAGAATGGGATGAGAGATGGACACAGTTTGCTTATGTACCTTACTCCCAAAATATGTGGAGATGGACCCGTGGCAAAATTCTCAGATGGTATAAACTTGGAAGCCTCAAGGGCATGGAAGGGTCTTCACAGGCCACAAACTGAATGCTATGTGTTCCTAGCAAAGGCCCATTGTATATAAGGAAGTAAAGCTACTGAAGTTCAGACTGTTCTGACAGACATCTGACAGTTGTCTAGTACAGGCTCAGCACCAGAGTGAGGACAGGAAAGAAAATTATGTGTAAATTCATTTGACTCATCTCCCATCGACCTGATGGTTCAGTTTTAGAGGATCAAGGAAAACTATGACCTAAACCTTTCTTTATTCACAATGTTTTCCTGCTCTTCCTCTTAAACATGCATTTAAGAATTGTTTTGTTTAAGATTTAGTTATGTATTATGTATTTTGTCTGCATGTATGGCACCATGAGCATGCATGTGCACACAGAGGGTGGAAGAGGGCCTTGCAGCCATTGCTCTCTTTTTTGTAACATTTTCCATAATTTTTATTAATTTTACTTTCCTTCTGCATTCCCTGCTTGGTTTCTCTTTCTTTTATCTTGCTTGTTTTCTATTTCCGTATACATCTTAAATGATTTTCAATTTCATAATGTATTCAAAATTTATTTTGCCATATTTTTCTATGTACACTGGTAGCATAATAGTGGTGTTAATCAATTGTGAGTGTACTTCTATATTTTGTTTAGTATGGTTCCAGAAAATTAATTTTTTCCTCTCTGAATGTACTGGAAAACAAACCTAGGAGTTTGTGATGAACATTAAAATAAAGCAGAAAACATTGAAACAATCAGATCTTTCTCTCTCTCTCTCTCTCTCTCTCTCTCTCTCTCTCTCCCTCCCTCCCTCTCTCTCTCTCTTTCCTGTTTTGTCTTTTTGAGACAAGGTATCTCTAGCCCTGTTTGTCTAGGAGCTCACTTTTATTTTATTTTATTTTATTTTATTTTATTTTATTTTTTAATTAGATATTTTCTTAATTTACATTTCAAATGCTATTCCGAAAGGTCCATATACCTTCCCCCGCCCTCCGCCCCTACCCACCCACTCCCACTTCTTGGCCTGGCATTCCCCTATATTGGGCATATAAAGTTTGCAATACCAAGGCCATCTTCTGCTACATATGCAGTGAGAGACACAAGCTCTGAGGGTTCTGATTAGTTCATATTGCTGGTCCACCTATAGGGTTGCAGACCCCTTCAGCTCCTTGGGTACTTTCTCTAGCTTCTCCATTGGGAGCCCTGTGTTCCAGCCTATAGATGACTATGAGCATCCACTTATGTATTTGCCAGGCACTGGCATAGCCTCATATGAGACAGCTATATCAGGGTCCCTTAAGCAAACATATGCTGTCCTATGCAATAGTGTCTGAGTTTGGTGACTGATTATGGGATGGATCCCTAAGTGGGGTAGTCTTTGGATAGTCCACTCTTTCATCTTAGCTCTAAACTTTGTCTCTGTAACTTCTTTCATGAGTATTTTGTTCCCTATTCTAAGGAGGAATGAAGTATCCACACACTGATCTTCCTTCTTGATTTTCTTGTGTTTTGCAAATTGTATATTGGGTATTCTAAATATCTGGGCTAATATCCACTTATCAGTGAGTGCATATCTAATGACTTCTTTTGTGATTGGGTTACCTCACTAAGGATGATATCCCCAGATATATCCATTGGCCTAAGAATTTCATAAATTCATTGTTTTTAATAGCAGAGTAATACTCCATTGTGTATTTTCTGTATCCATTCCTGTGTTGAGGGACATCTGGGTTCTTTCCAGCTTCTAGCTATTATAAATGAGGCTGCTATGAACATAGTGGAGCATGTGTTTTTTTTTTTTTTTTTTACCAGTTTGAACATCTTCTCCCTTGGGAACCCTGTGTTCCATCTAATAGCTGACTATGAAAATCCACTTCTGTGTTTGCCAGGCACTGGTATAGCCTCACATGAGACAGCTATCTCAGGTCCCTTTCAGCAATATCTTGCTGGCGTATACAATAGTGTCTGCATTAGGTGGCTGATTATGGGATGGATCCCCGGCTGCAGCAGTCACTGGTTGGTCCATCCTTTTGTTTCAGCTCCACACTTGATCTCTGTAATTCCTTCAATGTGTGCTTCCATTGGTCAATTTTTGATCTTACAACACAATCCATTGCTGTTCTGTTTAGGAAATTTTTTCCGGTGCCCATATTTTCGAGACTTTCCCCACTTTCTCCTCTATAAATTTCAGTGTCTCTCGTTTTCTTTTTTTCCAACTTTTATTAGATATTTTCTTCATTTACATTTCAAGTGTTATCCAGAAAGTTCCCTATAACCTCCCCCCTCCCGGCCCTGCTCCCCTACCCACCTGCTCCCACATCTTGGCCCTGGCGTTCCCCTGTATTGGGGCATATAAAGTCTGTATGACCAAGGGGTCTCTCTTCCCAATGATGGCCAACTAGGCCATCCTCTTCTATATATGCAGCTAGAGACATGAGCTCAGGGGGTATTAGTTAGTTCATGGTTATTCTTCCACCTATAGGGTTGAAGACCCCTTCAGCTCCTTGGGTACTTTCTCTAGCTCCTTCCTTGGGAACCCTGTGTTCCATCTAATAGCTGACTGTGATCCTCCACCTCCATGTTTGCCAGGCATTGGTATATTGATCCACTTAGACTTGAGCTTTGTACAAGGAGATAAGAATGGATCATTTCACATTCTTTTACATGATAATTGCGAGTTGTGCCAGCACCATTTGTTGAAAATTCTGTCTTTGTTCCACTGGATGGTTTTAGCTCCCTTGTCAAAGATCAAGTGACCATAGGTGTGTGGATTCATTTCTCGGTCTTCAGTTCTATTCCATTGATCTACTTGTCTATTGCTGTGCCATTACCATGCAGCTTTTATCACAATCGCTCTGTAGTACAGCTTAATGTCAGGCATGGTGATTTCCCCCAGAGGGTTTTTTATTGTTGAGAATATTTTTTGCCATCCTGCGTTTTTTATTATTCCATATGAATTTGCAAATTGCCCTTTTTAAATCAGTGAAGAATTGAGTTGGAATTTTGATGGGGATTGCATTGAATCTGTAGGTTGCTTTTGGCACGATTGCCATTTTGACTATATTAATCTTACCAATCCATGAGCATGGAAGATCATTGCATCTTCTGAGATCTTCTTCTATTTCTTTCTTCAGAGACTTGAAGTTCTTGTCATACAGATCTTTCACTTCCTTAGTAAGAGTTACACCAAGGTATTTTATATTATTTGTGACTATTGTGAAGGGTATTGTTTCCCTAATTTCTTTCTCAGCCCATTTATCCTTTGCGTAGAGAAAGGCCATTGATTTGTTTGAGTTAAATTTATATCCAGCTACTGTACTGAAGCTGTTTATTAGGTTTAGGAGTTCTCTGGTTGAATTTTTGGGTCCTGAATATATACTATCTATCATCTGCAAACAGTGATATTTTGACTTCTTCCTTTCCAATTTGTATCCCCTTGATCTCCTTTTGTTGTCAAATTGCTCTGGCTAGGTCTTCTAGTACTATATTGAATAGGTAGGGAGAAAGTGGGTAGCCTTGTCTAGTCCCTGATTTTAGTGGGATGGCTTTGAGTTTTTCTCCATTTACTTTGATGTTGGCTACTGGTTTACTGTAGATTGCTTTTATCATGTTTAGGTATGGGCCTTGAATTCCTGATATTTCCAAGACTTTTATCATGAAAGGGTGTTGGATTTTGTCAAATCCTTTCTCAGCATGTAATGAGATGATCATGTGGTTTTTGTTTTTGAGTTTATTTATATAGTGGATTATGTTGATGGATTTCCGTATATTAAACCATCCCTGCATTCCTGGGATTAAGCCTACTTGGTCATGATGGATGATATTTTGATTTCTTCTTGGAGTCAGTTTGCGATGATTTTATTGAGTATTTTTGCATCGATGTTCATGAGGGAAATTGGTCTGAAGTTCTCTTTCTTTGTTGGATCTTTGTGTGGTTTAGGTATCAGAGCAACTGTGGCTTCATAGAATGAATTGGGTAGAGTATCTTCTGTTTCTATTTTATGGAATAGTTTGAGGAGAGTTGGAATTAGGTCTTCTTTGAAGGCCTGATATTCCATCTGGTAATAAGGACACATGTTCCACTATGTTCATAGTAGCCTTATTCATAATAGCAAGAAACTGGAAAGAACCCAGATGTCCCTCAACAGGGGAATGGATACAAAAAATTTGGTATATTTACACAATGGAGTACTACTCAGCTATTAAAAACAATAAATATATGAAATTCCTATGCAAATGGGTGGATCTGGAGGCCATCATCCTGAGTGAGGTAACCCATTCACAAAAGAACTCACATAACATGTACTCACTGATATGTGGATATTAGCCCAGAAACCTAGACTACCCAAGATACAATTTACTAAACGCATGAAACTCAAGAAGAAGGAAGATCAAAATATGGACACGTCACCCCTTCCTAGAATTAAGAACAAAGCACACATTGAAGGAGTTACAGAGATCATGTGTGAAGCTGAATCAAAAGGATGGACCCAATGACTCTGGCTGCCAGGGATCCATCCCACAATCATCCACCAAACACAGACACTATAGCATATGCCAGCAAGATAGTGCTGAAAGGGCCCGGATATAGCTGTCTCGTGGGAGACTATACCAGTGCCTGGCAAACATGGAGGTGGATGCTCACAGTCAGCTATTAGATGGAACACAGGGTTCCCAAGGAAGGAGCTAGAGAAAGTACCCAAGGAGCTGAAGGGGTCTTCAACCCTATAGGTGGAA